>JANJGK010000858.1:77500-87500 GCA_039081455.1 Macrobrachium rosenbergii | reverse complement strand
GGAATACGTCAGCAATTGTCAGGAAAAACGTCAGCAAGAGCCGAGAAACATCAGCAAGCGTCAGCAAAAAACCTCAGCGAGCGCCCGAGAAACGTCAGCAAATGCGGCAGAAACACCAGGGGACGTCAGCATGCATCAGTTAAAAAGCGTCAGCAAAGTCCGAGAAACGTCAGCAGTCGTCGGAAAATGTCAGGAGAATGTCAACAATGTCAGGAGAATGTCAACAAGTGTCAGCAAGAGTCGAGAAGCGCCAGCAAGTGTCAGCAAAAAAGGCCTCGGCAAGCGCCGTAGAAACGTCAGCAAGCACTGAGAAGCATCAGGAGAACGTCAGCAAGTGCCAGCAAAAAATTTCAGTAATCGCCATAGAAACGTCAGGAAGCACAGCGGGAACACCATGAAAACGTCAGCAAGTGTCAGCAAAAAAAGTCAGAAAAATAGAAAAACGTCAGCAAGTGTCAGCAAAAAGCCTCAGCGAGCGTCGGAGAGACGCCAGGAAGCGCAGCAGAAACATCAGAAGAACGTCAGCAAAGTGTCAGTAAGAGCCGAGAAACGTCAGCAAGTGTCAGCAAGAGTTGAGGAACGCCAGAAAGTGTCAGCAAAAGTTTCAGTAGGCACCAGAGAAACGTCAGCAAGCACGGTTGAAACGTCAGGCGACCGCAAATGTCAGCGAAACCGTCAGCAAGAGTCGAGGGACGTCAGCATGTGTCAGCAAGGGTTGAGGGACATCAGCAAGTGTCAGCAATTGCTGGAGACGTCAGAAATCACGGCAGGATCACCAGGAGAATGTCAGCAAGCATCAGAAAAAACATCAGCAAGTGTCAGCAAAGAACTTCAGTATGCGCCTGAGAAACGTCAGCAAGCACATTAGAAACACCAGGTGAATGTCAGCAAAAATGCCAGCAAGAGTCGAGAACGTCAGCAAGTGTCAGCAAGGGTCGAGTAACATCAAGTGTCTGCAAGGGTCATGGAATGTCAGCAAGTGTCAGTGAGAGTTTAGGAACGTCAGCAAGTGTCAGCAAGCACGGTTGAAACAGCAGGCAACAGCAAATGTCAGCAAAACCGTCAGCAAGAGTCAAGGAACGTCAGCATGTGTCAGCAAGAGTTGAGGGACATCAAGTGTCAGTAAGCATCAGAGAAACGTCAGCAAGCACGGTTGAAACGTCAGGCGACCGCAAATGTCAGCGAAACCGTCAGCAAGAGTCGAGGGACGTCAGCATGTGTCAGCAAGGGTTGAGGGACATCAGCAAGTGTCAGCAATTGCCGGAGACGTCAGAAATCACGGCAGGATCACCAGGAGAATGTCAGCAAGCGTCAGAAAAAACATCAGCAAGTGTCAGCAAAAAACTTCAGTACGCACCTGAGAAACGTCAGCAAGCACATTAGAAACACCAGGTGAATGTCAGCAAAAATGCCAGCAAGAGTCGTGGAACGTCAGCAAGTGTCAGCAAGAGTCGAGTAACATTAAGTGTCTGCAAGAGTCATGGAACATCAGCAAGTGTCAGTGAGAGTTTAGGAACGTCAGCAAATGTCTGCAAGCACGGTTGAAACAGCAGGCGACAGCAAATGTCAGCAAAAACGTCTGCAAGAGTTGAGGAACGTCAGCATGGGTCAGCAAGAGCTGAGGGACGTCAGCAAGTGTCAGTAAGCATCAGAGAAACGTCAGCAAGCACGGCTGAAACACCAGACGACAGCAAATGTCAGCCTCAGCTAATAAAACTCTCAGTCGCGGCCCATGAAACTCAGCCACAGTCCGGTGGTGGTATGATCAAGACTAAGTTTATCCTTAAATCAAGTACAAACCACTGAGGAGGAGGAGGAGGAGGAGGCTAGAGGGCTGCAATCTGGTCTGTTTGATGCCTGGAGGATGGATGATCAACATACCAATTTGCAGCCCTCTAGCCTCAGCAGTAGATTTTAAGATCCGAGGGCAGACAGAATAAGTGCGGACAAAAAAATGCAGACAGAAAAGTGCGGACAGAAAGAGTGCGGACAGAAAAAGTGCGGACAGAAAAAGTGCGGACAGTAAAGTGCGGACATAAAAAGTGCAGACAGAAAAAAATGCGGTCAGAAAAAGTGCGGACAGAAAAAGTGCAGACAGAGAAAGTGCGGACAGAAAAAGTGCAGACAGAAAAAAGTGCAGACAAAAAATGCGGACAGAAAAAGTTGGGACAGAGAGAAATGCGGACAAGAAAAAGTGCAGACAGAAAAAAGTGCAGACAAAAAATGCAGACAGAAAAGTGGGGACAGAGAAGTGTGGACAAGAAAAAGTGCGGACAGGAAAAAGTGTGAACAGAAAAAGTGCAGATAGAAAGTGAGGACAGAAAGGTGTGGACAGAAAAAAGTGCGGACAGGAAAAGGTGCTGACAGAAAAAAGTAGACAGAAAAAAAAGCTGAGAGAAAAAGTGCAGGAAAAAAATGCACAGAAAAAATTCGGGCAAAAAAAAGTGTGGACAGAAAAAGTAAAAACAGGAAAGAGTAACCTCCAAAGCGTGACATTAGGAGAGAGAGAGAGAGAGAGAGAGAGAGAGAGAGAGAGAGAGAGAGAGAGAGAGAGAGAGAGAGAGGGGGGGGAGGGGGTGGGGGAGGGGTTTAACTATCATGCAATGTTCAAAAAGGAACTTGGCTTCATATAAAGGAAAATACTCCAATTATTAAGAACTGCCTTTCAAATTTGTATATTTGTAACTACATAAAAAAAGTCTGATTCCAAACCTTCCTCATAAAAGAAAGATCCCATTTCCACCACAAACAGAATCTACAAACAAAATGTTCCTTCTGCCTACATTCATCAACACTTTATCAACTGTTGAGTCAAGGCTAGACCTACATACTATACGAAACAATGATTTATGCATCAGGTTTTATGAACAAAATTCTCTCTCTCTCTCTCTCTCTCTCACTCGCTCTCTCTTTCGGTACACTAGAGGAGACCAGGTTCCATTCCTAAAGAGAGAGAGAGAGAGAGAGAGAGAGAGAGAGAGAGAGAGAGAGAGAGAGACGGGGGTTGGGGGGGGGTGGTTATTCATATTTCAGCCATATCTTTAAAAGAAAATGTGCAGATTTTGCGACAAAAATATGCCATCAATTTATGTCAAGTTTAGACCATAACACTTTCAGACTTCATCATCATTCTCACTCTTCAAGACTCGTGTTTTCAGTGCCAGTTTCATTCGAGATTATCAGCAGCCAAAAATTATTATAAAAAAAACTTGAATAAAGCATCAAATTGTGACGTTGCAGGCTGCGATAGCCTTCGTACAGGCCTCAAAGCCTTCTTCAGTCTTCGTGATAGAACACTCTTGATACGACACCCACAAGGACACAACATTCTGCTCGCCATTCCCATTACTCGTCCGAGAGAGAGAGAGAGAGAGAGAGAGAGAGAGAGAGAGAGAGAGAGAGAGAGAGAGAGACTTTAAAGAAGTTTAAATAAGGAGCTACGCGAGATGAGTCCTGCTGAAAGAAACGTTGCCATCAGGGTCTGTCAATTGGCATGAATACACTGACAGCAAAAAGCTTTTGTTCACCTTTTTTTATACAAAACATTTCTCGTCATTTTATGACTGAGAAAAAATATCTGCAGGAAAAAAGGATACAACGAAAAATAGACAAAAATCGCCGTAATTTTCATTCCAACATAAACTCGAAGGTTGCAAGACAGTATCCAACGTTGTCTATCAAGAATCAAGGCTCCGAAGACACGACGTACCTTCTACGTAAAGGTGGCAATCTATTTAGTAATTTACTTATTAGCAGGCAATTTTTAATTAGAGTCTTCGATCTGATTTAGCTGCCATGACGCCGTTCATTCTATTTTTCTTCAGGGTCTCCTAGGCCCACCCACTGCATAATCATCATTTGTGAAAGCCTCATAACTTTAGGTTTCTAAAACACCGCCATATTTTTAGGCCTGTGTGCTAACAGTACTTCGGCCTTTCATATCTTGTATGAGTACAGAAGTGAATGAGACCCAATTTAAAATGACTCGAGTTATCATTTCCTCTCTGATGCCGAAGACGAATTTTGTGCTACGTCCCACATACTCATGTGGCGGCGTGGGCTGTGAAACACACTTGGGCCTATGAGCTTACGTCACTGATGTACTGGGGACTAAATAAACAAAACTAACAATTCAAGTGGATTACTTTAAACCATTTTTGCTTCACACGAAAAACAAAAACCCCAACCACGTTGTTATGGCGCTACAATTCCATAATTGAGAGAGAGAGAGAGAGAGAGAGAGAGAGAGAGAGAGAGAGAGAGAGAGAGAGAGAGAGAGAGAGAGAATAGATCATGGGCCAGTCGGTCCTTCAGACATCCAGATATAAGACCTGCTTATTGGGCTCGTTCATATATAACTTTAATAAACACATCTCGACACCCTGTCCTCATTGCAAATCCAAATAATGATTGGTAACCATTACTGGTTAACTATCGAGAATGGTCATGTTTACGTATTAATTTCAGCACAGCAGGGGTCCATTCTGAAGCCAATCTAAATTGGCGAATGACCCACGAGGCACAACAGGAGTCATGTGGGTGAACCTAGACCGAGGTGGCTTCCCGAGGAGCACATCGGCCTAGAGATTCTCTCATCTCATCTCGGTCAGGGTCCTGTTTCAAAGGGGAAAAGTCCAAAGACCACAATGTCAGTCTTGTCTCTCTCGAAATCACTTCCCAAATGACGAAAGGAAACTGCAATTGATGGACTTCAATATTTGAATGATGATACATAGTCCTCAGTGAACCTTGAGATGGTCTGCCGTTTCTTTCGATCTGTAATGGCGGGCAGGAAGCAGGACTCTCTCTGGCCGTTCGAAAGACTGACTGACCCATTGTCTGCTCTCTCTCTCTCTCTCTCTCTCTCTCTCTCTCTCTCTCTCTCTCTCTCTCTCTTATGGAATTGGAATATTATAACACCACGCCTGAGTCTTTGTTTTTGTTCAAGGGGGAAAAATGAAAAATCTTTAATACTCAAACCACGTTAACCCACCTACCCACTCTCTCTCTCTCTCTCTCTCTCTCTCTCTCTCTCTCTCTCTCTCTCTCCTACTCAGACAGACTGCGAGAAGGCCAACAGTCTTAGTGAGAGGGACTTGAGACCGGCAGGAGCTGAGGAAACTAGATCGACCACCTAGACCTAATACTCAAGTAGTTAGCGTCTAGTTGACGATGGCAAGAAATCCCTGACAATCAGTGAATGCTTACAGTAGGCCTGGCGACCCACAGTGAGTGGCATATAACAAGGCGTTGTCTTGGAAAGCATCAACAGCCACAAATGAGTGCTGAGAAACATGCAACGGCCTTTAGAGGTCTGGTGGGAGTGGCAACGGATATGATCATTCTGCTCCAGAGGAAAGAGAGAGAGAGAGAGCGAGAGAGAGAGAGAGAATAGCCAGGAATTCACAAACAAACTGAGGGTGGCCAAATATAGCGATACGTATATACTGCATAAAGACAGAAGAAGAAGAAGAAGAAGAAGAAGAAGAAGAAGAAGAAGAAGAAGAAGAAGAAGAAGAAGAAGAAGGAGGAGGAGGAGCGAATCTCTCTCTGCAAACGCCTGGACATAAATAAACGTTGTGAAATGGATCTCTCATGAGGCCCACAGAATCTGAAAACTTTCAGGAAGGGTACTGAAAGCAAGATGACGCAAGTACGACTGAAAAACAGTGTGACTATTGCAGAAACTAAGGCCGTATTATACACAGCCTCCATGAGGGAAGAGACCATTGGAATGAATAACATTCGAGGAGTCCAGTCAAAATGAAAACACTCGCTCTGCACCAGACTGCCCTGAACACACAACACTGACTTGGTATTCACGCCCAGGAAGGCTGCGGCAGAGAGAGTCCTCATCAAATGGAATTTGTGCTTCCGGTGACGGAGTGGACACCCCCCCCCCCCCTCTCTCTCTCTCTCTCTCTCCTCGTAGTACACAACAGGAGGGGAGGGAGGGGTGGAGGGAATGGTGACGGGCGCTTTCGAATCCGCGGCCCATCAGGGCCAAACCATTTTTGTGCCGACGCCAATATTTATGTGCGCAAAAGCAGAGAGAGCCCATTTTAATAAGGAGTAGTGCAGTCCACGAAGAAAAAGTCCGCAAAGCCTGAAACATATGCAAAATGAATTTCCTTAAATATTATTCTTCAACAGAGAGAGAGAGAGAGAGAGAGAGAGAGAGAGAGAGAGAGAGAGAGAGAGAGAGAGAGAGAGATATTCAGATTGCAGTCAGGTCTTTGTCAGAAGAAAAAGCTACGAAGAGGAAGCCAAGAATCGGGAAATATCCAGTTGAAGACAAAATCAGGCCAACAGTTGTCACTCTTAAACCATAAAACTCAATAAGATTTTATTCTCGTTTATTATTCAAGAGTCACTTTTTTTTTTAATGCTAATTTCACCTGAGATAATCAGCAGTCAAAATCATTCCCTATACTTTATGAAACCTCGAGCCAGGAAAATCTACCACTCAGTATTAGACGCAATCTCGCTTCAAGTTAAAAATAATAATAATAAAACCACAATATTGCAAACCGTTGCACAAGCGAGAAACAGTTTTCATGAAAGAAATTCTTTTTATGACAGAGAGAGAGAGAGAGAGAGAATTCCAGTAACATTACAGAAGCATTTCATCAAGAGTAAAATAAAGAGCATGTTTCTTTAAACAAACGTCACTCTATTGCACGCGGGTTTTGCCTTGAATGAATGAAAGCACCCTCAGTGATTCCTCCCCTCGTTCCACCCAAGGTCCCTTGGGTATAACATTCCCGGAACATGGGCGCGGGGTCAAGAGGCAGCAGTGTAAATACCAAAGCGTTTAACCAAAAGGAATCCTGCACCAACCATCTTTCTGTGTCGGGTTTCAACTGCGCGAGAAGGCAGTCAGTCAGTCACTGCTGCTTCAGTGACTGGTGGTCCTGACCATCGCTTCTTCGGGCAGTGGGAAATTCACTTGAGGAGAAAAGTGACCGGTGAACGAATGGGCGCTGTGCATCAAGAAACGCCAAGTGTCTCGGTGACTCTCAGACACAGTCTGTGATGCATACACTTGTTGACAATGCGTGTGTATGTGTGTGTGTATCCCATGAGAGAGAGAGAGAGAGAGAGAGAGAGAGAGAGAGAGAGTGAGTTATCTCAATCAGAAAGAGCAACTCCTGGTGCGGTCAGTACCAGAACAACCCCTCAGTGGATGGCGACTGCCCGTGACATTTATGTCCAGTGACATTTGAATAACAAGCAAAATTTCTCATTTTATGCAAATGAACTCTTTCCCCCTGTCTATAAATACATGCACCACTGCATGCCTCTTTTACCACAGGATGCATAAGAAAACGACCTTCGCAGTGGTTGCTGCCTGAAGAACTTCCCTCATATCTGAAATTCCACCACAAAATGAGCGGAACCGAACTCCGACCCAGAAGAGAATTTCCATCAGGATTTATTCGCGACCGAAACATTCAAGTCCCCTCAACCTGTGGCCTCAGGTTAGTCAGGAATCTACCCGCTGACAGAATCGTCTCAATGGTTGTTATATCAACATCAAAAACTTAACTGATACCTATTTAGTAAGTGAGGAACTTAAGAGCAGTGTAAGTTGCAGATCCCACTCGACTTCGAGGGAAAATGATTTGCTTCTCGTTAAAATAACAACAAGTTTCGAAGACAAAACGTGGAAGAGTTGTTGGGGAAAAAGATATCCTTCAAAAGAACTAGGAAGCCAAGCGATGATAGAGAGAGAGAGAGAGAGAGAGAGAGAGAGAGAGAGAGAGAGAGAGAGAGAGAGAGAGAGATTTCTAACAAGATTATTTCAATAAATCAAAGTTACATACTGGAGTACATATTATAGACTTAGCAGATGACCCACAGCGAACAACAAGGGAGCAAAGACACAGTCAAGAATATCGGCCTAGATTTCCGAACTGATTCTACGTCATTTTCAACACGTCAACCTACCCTCGCCCCCCCCCCCTCTCTCTCTCTCTCTCTCTCTCTCTCTCTCTCTCTCTGGACTGTCTTACCTTACTGGTAGTTTTAAAAAAATGAAAAAAATGGATAACTAGATAACTAGGCCTATTGTGCGTTCTCTCTCTCTCTCTCTCTCTCTCTCTCTCTCTCTCTCTCTCTCTCTGTGGTCACCAACTTTCGGTAATCATCCAAAAGAAAGATCGATTTGAAACTTAAACCCAAAATAATTCCATTAATGATCTCTGAAAAGGGCACTTGAAATCTGAACAACAGCATTCTAAAGGAATTTAAAGAGGTTCTCGCTCAGTACTGGGAAACAGAGAGAGAGAGAGAGAGAGAGAGAGAGAGAGAGAGAGAGAGAGCTGTTAAAAAGCCCAGTACCTATTTTTTTGAGAAATGAGGTAAACAAACAAGAAAGCCAAAAAAATAAGTAAGAGAAAACAAGGCAGACTACCGAAGTGTAGCTTCCTAAGAGTACCGAAGGCTAAGATTCCTTTTTTTTATTTTAGGCTCATGCATAAACCCTTAAGCACTTACGATGGGCATAAGGTCACAATTTGGACAGCGTGAGCGTGTGTGTGTGTGTGTGTGTGTGTGTGTGTGTGTGTGTGTGTGTGTGTGTGTGTGTGTGTAAAAAGGCGGTAGACAAAATGACTTCTGGCAACCCCACTGACACCTCCCGGTCTCCCTCCAGCTACTCAGTGTGACTGACGGGAATTTGAACCAGAATTGATGCAATAAAAACCATTTCATTTGGACGAGGGTTGAAGGTGCTTTGGAGGAGGGGGGTTTCATTCATAAGCCTCTGAAATTCACCCCCCAAAAAACGCCCAGACAGACAAACTCCGATAGCGAAAAATCAGTTACATCTTGTCTACCGCCGGATAAATACTTTCCATGTAAGTAGACTACATAAAAAAAAAAAATTCAAACTGACAAACTGTCCACTGGGAAGGAAGGAATTGACATCATCAGCCATTGCCGATATCACCATCCGCAGTGACATATCAAATCACTAATTTAACATAACAGTTCAATTATTGGTTTATCAACAATTTTATTTAGGGATATGAGATAGTGCCCTGACCTTTCAAAGACCGTGCGTGTGACAGACAGACAGCTTTCGAACAGACATGTCTCTGACCGTTTCCAAAAATGGGAGCAGAATCGCCATCAGTCAGTGATAACCGACTCCTCCTAATTCTTTGGGGTACACCTCTTGGTCCTAAGTGCCACCCTACCACAAAATTATAATCCTTCAAATTCTTTTGCGTTGCCGAGATTAGAACCGAACTGACTCTACAAAATAAAATCATTAGCAACAGGTATGACTCGTATGAGCAAGATCAACCTTATTTGAGAGAGAGAGAGAGAGAGAGAGAGAGAGAGAGAGAGAGAGAGAGAGAGAGAGAGAGAGAGAGAGAGAGAGGGGGGGGGGATCTCTGACATTCTGTTCAAAATCATTCATTCTGGGTGAATGAAAAAGCGGATGATTATGATAAAAAAAATATAAATTTATAATATATATATATATATATATATATATATATATATATATATATATATATATATATATATATATATATATTTATATATATATATATATATATATATATATATATATATATATATATATATATATATATATATATAAATTTATGTTTTGAAGGCAACGGACAGCAAGACGACGTCCTAAGACCTGTCAACTGTACTATAATATTTTTGCATAATAATAATTTATCGTTAGAGAAAGACTGATACCAGACGTGGTGCCTTTCACTTGGGTGTTCTTACCACTAACCTGTCTGTGTCTACAGGTGTTAAAAAGCGGTTCCGTTCTGAATGGTGGCTGTCTAGAGAAGAACAGAACATAATAAAATATAGCATGAAGGCAAAATGCCGAGCGCTGGGATCTATGAGGTCATTCAACGCTGAAACAGACAATGAGAGTAGAAAGAAAGGTTTGAAGGAAGGGCGTCCCAGAAGGAAAACCTCAAAGCAGCTGCGATGCGAATCAATTGATAGGAGAGGGTTGAGG
>JANJGK010000858.1:0-72500 GCA_039081455.1 Macrobrachium rosenbergii | reverse complement strand
CACCTGCAAGTTTATCTTTTCATTTCATCTTATTTCCAGGGCTTCCCCTCACGTGTGTATCTTCCATTGAAGCGAAAGGACATTCCCAGTTACTGTAGGTGCCACTTGTTCAGGAAAAGTGAATTTTGCCCCGAGGGTTTTTGGCCTCCTTTGGTTGTTTGTTTGTTTTGTCCAACTGCTTTTGGGGGAACCTTTGTCTTCTGCTCTCAGGGATTTTCATTCACTCGACTTGATTAGAAGTAAAGAGTAACTTGTAACTTGTTAGTAATATTCAGTGGTGATGTGGATGGGTGTTTGTAGTCGTTTTTGGAAAAGGCTGTTTTGTATCAACTCCTGAAACTGCCAGGGGGTAAAAATGAGATATATAATATAAAAGCACTAAAGGAAACTGTTGCTTTTCTTAAAAATTGTTGACGCTCAATTTAGTATTGACTGAGGGGTCTCTCTCTCCACCTCCTCCCCTCCCCTTGTTACTAGTCGTGGTTTAATGAATCACAGAGACGGAATGATAGAACAACATAAAATAGGCAATTTCAAAACATGGGAAAACACAATAGATTAATATATATATATATATATATATATATATATATATATATATATATATATATATATATATATATATATATATATATAGTCTATATACTGTATATATACATGTATGTGTGTATGTATAATTTATAGGAATGATCTCACAGAAGGGGTTGGCTAGAGTGGGTGAAAGAATAGTTTTAACAATATTTCCCTAATAGGCCTAATATCGAAACCAACGTGAGAAGAAACGGGAAGGATTTTGTGCCAATTGTCGTCTGCTGGCGATCAGATGTCGAGTGGGGAAATTATCTTGACTGCCAATTTCATCCTTGGATCCTAATTTGGGCTTTTCCTTTTTTATATATATTTGCATACCTTAATTCAGGTTAGTCTTTTCTCATGTGAAAAACATTCTCTCTCTCTCTCTCTCTCTCTCTCTCTCTCTCTCTCTCTCTCTCTCTCTCTCTCTCTCTCTCTCTCTCTCTCTCATCCAAGTGTCTGTCTTTATTAGAAAACGGCTCGGGAAATCTATTTGAAACGGAATCCACTCGATTGACTTGACCTGAAATTGCCTCAACATCTGAGCAGAAGCTCCCACCCAGGTGACACTCCATTACCACTGACAACATTCCTGGCTGACTCAGTTCCCACGAGAGAGAGAGAGAGAGAGAGAGAGAGAGAGAGAGAGAGAGAGAGAGAGAGAGAGAGAGAGAGAGAGACTTCAGGTTCATGAAGTGGAGTCTCCACGTGAATGGAACCAGAGCAGTCCAGGGGAATTATTCAAGAGAGAAGGATCTCGTATGTGAATACTGCTGCAGGCCAAGGGTTCATGTTGTCACAAAGAGGAGTGTCATGTTGTCACACCAAGAACTGCAATGATGTCAGGCCAAAAATGAGTTATGTTGGCTGGCCAAGAAATGGCTTGTTTGCAGAGCAAGACATGCCATGCTGTCACACCAAGTCATGAAAGGTTGTCTGGTCATGAGGAGTCAGGATTTGAAGTCAAAAAGTGTCATGTTGTCACACCAACAAGTATCTTCTTGTCACGCCAACATAGTATGTGGGGCTGTTACAACAAGAAATGTTGTGATGTCACATCAGAGTGTCATCCTGTCAGACCATGAATTGTGCTGTTGTCACACTATGATGGCTCATCTTGTCAGACCATGAAGTGTCATGTTGTCAGACCACGAAGAGTCACGTAATCACACTAAGAAGTTTCATGTTGTCAGACCATGAAGTTTCCTGTTGTCAGACCATGAAGTGTCATGTTATCACCAAGAGGTTTCAAATTGTTAGTCCACGAAGTGTCATGTTGACACACAACGCAGACCAATGCTGTCACAACAAAAATTTGTTGTCAGCTCATGAAATGTCATGTTGTCACACTAAGAAGGCCCACATTGTCTCGCCAAAAAGTAATATGTTGTCAGCATATGAAGTGTCATGTTGTCATTGTATGAAGGCCCATGTTTTCACGCTAAAAGTATTTTGTTATCAGACTATGAAGCGTCATGTTGTCACACTAAGAAGCATCATGTTGTCAGACCATGAAGTTCTGTGCATAACTTTGTTCTTGCAGTTGCAAAGAGGGTGTTGTCAGTGAATACCATTTACCCTGATGCTTATAAGGGCATTTGTGGAGGGATGTGATTCAGAATCCTACGGCATTCTGGATGGATGTTTCAAAGACATCCTTTATTTATTTGCAGTTGCCACGAGAATTATTCTTGCTTTATGAACATACATAAAAAAATGGTAATATTTTACTCTAAACCATTATAGCACTTTGGACTTGAAATTGTCATTATCCAATGTTTTAATTTATGCTTTGAATGTTTCTGATGTTCGTGTCATTCGTAAATGACCTAACCTAAACTAACCTTACACCAAACTAACCTCACCTAAACATATCATAACCTAACCTAACCTTAACCTAGGATACCCTGTCCTTACCTTAGTGAATGATATTAGTCAGAAAAATTCCATAAACTCAATTTAGTCTGAAGGAGAACTATCAGTGGGATTAGGGTCCTTGTATTTCTATCATTTTGTGTTTTTTGTGTGTGTTTTTCCCCATCCAAAAACCCCCACTCCCCAGTTGAGGCCCCAGCAATTGTGGGGCTATAATGATGGGTCCACAAACTCCATAAGTACACACTTGCGAACAAAAATTTCAGAAATGTTCAAAATGAAACTCAAAACACTGGAAAATGAGATTTTCAATCCAAAATACAACAATGGTTTAAAGTGAAATATTACCTCAAAAAATATTTTATACGATGCAGTGCATCCAGATCGTTTCATTAGGAATACTCTCTCTCTCTCTCTCTCTCTCTCTCTCTCTCTCTCTCTCTCTCTCTCTCTCTCTCTCTCTCTCCTAATCACAAGTGGCATGTGAGAAAAATTGCCCTTCCAAGATGACATCTTCGCCAAGAAAATGTCTCACTCAGTTTCCCTAAAACAGAAAAATGACATAATGTCGAAAATCCATAGACTATCCCATTTTCATTTTCGCTTCACCTTTTCTGTATTTCGTCAACACCGGTGAGTCTAGTTTTAAATTAGGACTAAAGGACTTCTAGGATTGAAGATCTAGGATAAAAGTAGGATTAAATAACTTCTAGGATTGAAGGTCTAGGATTAAAGTAGGATGTAAGGACTGCTAGGAGTGAGGGTCTAGGATTAAAGTAGGACTGAATGATGTCCAGGATTAAAGTAGGATTAAAGAACTTCTAGGATTGAAGGACTTCCAGGATGGATGGTCTAGGATGAAAGTAGTATTACATAACTTCTAGGATTGAAGGTCTAGGATTAAAGAAGGATTGAAGGATATCCAGGGTTAAAGGTCTAGGATTAAAGTAGGATTGAAGGATGTTAGGATTAAAGAACTTCTAGGATTGAAGGCCTAGGATTAAAGAACTTCTAGGATTGAAAGCCTAGGATTAAAGAACTTCTAGGATTGAAGGTCTAGGATTGAAGGTCTAGGATTAAAGGACATCTAGGATTGAATATCTATAGCAAAGGCCAGCGTTCTTTGCAGTTAAGCCCCGCCCACTGCTTACGTCATGACCATCCCTTAGAGCTAATTGGCTGGCAATAGTTTCGAAAAGTCGGTTAATCTGTGGTTCTTCTCATGTTCATTAATATTGCAATGGCTGTTGTACCGAACTAAATTACGTTCTGCAGATTATCAAAAGGAAATGTTATATTATCCCTGAAGTAACATCGTAATACGCATCTCAATAAAGGCGGTTAAAAAAAAGGAAAATATGAACGAAGTCAGGAGTGTTCCGCGATGCCACGGTGCTGTGTTTCGTAAAGGAGGTTCACCTGAATACGGAGGTGACACAGGGAATGTCTGCGTTCGAATCGGTGCACTTGAATCACTGGACAATGACAATTACCGCCTGATATTGTCAAGCGTGTTCACCATTCTAAACCTAAACACAAAGACTTTCTCAGAGCTATGCAGACTGATATTTCATATTGATTTCAGGAAATTTTACTACATTTTAACAGTCATAAAATCGTTTTCATTGCACTCGTTCACACATTCGGAGGGATGACAAGCAGTGACTGCACTCTACAAATCCTGTATATGACTATGTTTAACTTAAAGTTTTACAGTATAATAGGCTGTACGAGTAGTATGGGATATAAGGACGTTATCTTCTTTCGAAATAACAGGATCATAAAAATGAACGTAGACCTACAGTATAATGTCCTGTGTCTTTTTGTCGGTTTACGCAGCTTATGGTGTTTGGATTATAGGCCTATCTTATACTCAGTCGTTTTATTGTGGTTATTCTTATTTTTTTTATGGTGCTTGTAGTTTTGTGTCTTCGAAAACTTCATATGGTGACCTACAACTGCAGAATAAACATAGACCTATTCATAAAATACTGGTGTAAAGAATTATCTGCCTACTCTTGTCAATTGAAATTTAGTCATTTGTTTTAATTAAAAGTAATCGAGATCTTTATGAATATAGTCTACGCTAAAATATTCTCCTAACAAGAGAGAGAGAGAGAGAGAGAGAGAGAGAGAGAGAGAGAGAGAGAGAGAGAGAGCATATTTACTGGCTCATGTATCCTTTTGTCCAACAGGGTAACCTGTAAGAATGCCCCCGAAAGCAAATGAATATCATGGGCTCCTCTCAGACTGGTTTGGATCCTTTCATACATAACTTTTTCAGCTTTCATTTATTTGTTCTTATTTCGTTAAGTATCTTATGATGCCTTCCTACCATAGCCTTCATTTTCATAGAAATGCTACGGCACCCTTATATTTACTCATCACACTAATATAATTTGTTATCCCTTTTGTAAATATATTTTCAATATATTTCATTGAGGCAGTCTGATAGTTGTGTGTGAGGAAGGCTGAGACAGTCCTATGACTGATCTGTGTGTGCCATCGGCTACGTGCCCTTAAGTTTTACTTTTATTCTCTGTGGCAAAGTGGCGTTACAATTACTACGGCCACCCACGCATGTCTGTGCATGTGCACTTGCTTATACGTGTACATTCCACTTTATATTATGCATTATATATCGTGGAGTTGAAACTACTATATTAATTAAAAGTGACTCTATTTCCAACAGATACGGGAAGAAAACTATTTGCGATAAGAAATTGACGTGTACTGTAGGCCCATGCCCTGCCATGTTCTCTAAATGTAAGAATGTAATGTGTGGTCCTATGACCTGTCATTGCCTCAGTATATAAGAAATTGACGTGTAGGTCTATGATTTGTCATTGCATCAAAATGTAAAAATTTGATGTGTGGTCCTATGGCCTGTCATTGCCTCAGAATATAAGAAATTGACGTGTAGGCCTAATCCCTCAATGACATTAACATTTGACATGGCTGCATAAGTGAATACTTCATTTCAATTAATGTGTTCTATGTGGGATCGCTTATGTAGGCCAACACCAATTTAAAGAAAAAAAAAGCAAGGTGCTTGTGTATTTAGGCTCCGCATGATAAATAAAAAAAGATGCACAGACTAAATGATCCAAGATCTTCCTAATGACATATAACTTAAAATATATCTTTTAACGGAGATGTCAATTGCAGCTTCACAACTCCGGGAACTCTGTGGCGTCATCATTCATGCACGACGCTCAACGTGACCGAACGGAGTCAAATCCGTTCTGGTAATCATTTGGACTGCTAACTAGTGTGACGTCATTCACCCCTCGAGAGCTAACCAATCACTGGCGTGCAAGGGGCGGGGCTTAGCTGCAAAGAACGGTGGACTCGGCTATATTGAGATTTGCTTTCTAGCCTCGCACCTGCCCCTACAGGTGGCGGCTTCTTGCGAGGCTTTTTTCTGTTTTTAATTCAGACCATCTGCTGGCTCACTGAGGCCTGTCCGAGGCTAGGCGTCCTCCATCACAGGGTGATTGGGTGCCTGTGCGAGGCTAGAATGACAGGGTGGCTCAGAAAAAGAACGGACGAACACTGCGTTCGTATGCCATACATTGACCCTGACTTCAACTTAATCTAAGCACTTAT
Source organism: Macrobrachium rosenbergii (assembly GCA_039081455.1). Classification (NCBI taxonomy): domain Eukaryota; kingdom Metazoa; phylum Arthropoda; class Malacostraca; order Decapoda; family Palaemonidae; genus Macrobrachium; species Macrobrachium rosenbergii. The sequence continues at coordinate 66,443 of JANJGK010000858.1, read as the reverse complement.
CAAGTCATAGTCTTAAGTGCTAAGGTGTTTATAGGAATAACTTCATGAAAGTATAGAAGTAAGGACCACCTATATAATTATAGTCTGTTGACTGTATCAGAAGACCTATGAGGTCAAAGCCTTTAGTCAGTCGAGCACCAGGAACCGGAAGAGGAGGCCATAGAACGAAGGCAGGAACTAATGACGTAAGGCATTAGACCGATGCCTCAGTATATAAAAAGATATATTTCATTTTACCTTCAAAACCAAACTTTGTCAGGCGTGTGGTTTGACGAATCTGATTTGATTTAAACCAGCGAGGTTTAAAGGTTGGTTTTCATCTTGTCAAGATGCGGGTTTATATTTAAATGAGTAACGACAGCAGGTGACTCAGGTTAGTTTAAAGGAGACGAAGAAGATGACCTAGACCTATATATTATGTTGGGTCAAACAGACCACTGAACAAGAATGTAGTCTTATGTATAAGTAGCTTTTATCATTCGGTTACGTAAGAAAATAATCCTCGAGTTAAATCCTTTTTAAATCCTCTAAATATTAACCTGTAGAATTTCCACCTCAAGTAACGGATTTCGGAATAGCCCTAGACTGGAATTGTCATCCATCACGCTTACAGCTACGGAGGTAGACTAAAATGCTTTTGATACATGCACCTGTTTGCATGTGTGTGTGTGTGTGTGTGTGAGTATTTGTTAGCGGATTTATATACCGGATTATAAGGCCAGAACTAATAGTAGGATATCATTCCTCTGTCCACCCACGGTTGGTTGGAGATGAGGCACGTGCGCATAAGTGGCGCGTGATTGTCTGACAGTTAACGTGTCCGATACCCTTGGCTCATTGTGATAAATATTAAACTATTTCTTCGGTAACGTATTCGAATATTGATATATACAAAGACCCCCCATACCTTCTTTTACAAATCATAAAAATGCCGATTTGTATCGATAATAGAGTATAGCCAAACGAAAGACGAGCTTGTGTAAAACAGTCTACTCAGATCAAACACAAACGAACGAACGATGGGTTTCAATGATTATGCTCTATCTCACTGGTACAAATACCCAAAGCTACACTTGCTACAGTCCTGTGCTCACAAACTTTACAGATTACAAGATTTCCTTATGACTAAAAATTTGTTCTATGTACGATTTCTTTGAATGAATATGAAAATAGCTTTACTATGGCACCAAAGTTATATAATCCACATCCGGAAACCGGAAAAGTAACATTTATTGACGTTGACCTCCAGAACACGAAGCATTGGCAAGCGAACGATAGGCCTAGTCATCAGATCTCATTTTAATGGCCTGCTTTCAAGCACTCTTTCATTTCATGTCAATCAAAACTACTTTCAGATTGTAACCTTGATTTATTCATTTTATCTGAGTACCATTCCAATGCCTTCATTGAAAAAGGAAGTCTAGGCCAGCCTCTTGCGCGGACATAATGTCATCAGCACAATGGATGACGGGAACTCAGTGAGATTTCAAACTTTTGCTCGATATGTTATTTGATAAACACTCCTAAAATTGCCCAGTTACTGAGTTGTTATAGATAAGAATGCTCAAGGAAAAATCATATAAGTAAGCAAAGTATTCTGAAAGAAAACGGCCGTACCACTGTCAAAAAAAAGGAAAGAAATTTCCCGCCCTCCGCCCAGTGTTGAGTTGAGGCGGTTGCTCCTTCCTTCCGCCTTCCCCAGACAGCTTCATAGACGACAATATTGAATGTTATTTCGAATATTCCCTATTCAGGTAATTTACACGTAAGAAATGATTAAAACTCCTTTTATTAGCACTTGCATTGCCAGATGTCTTTTTATTTACAGTGAGAAAAAGCATAAGTATCGAAACCTCATCGTTTGTTTGTGTGTGATTGGCGTAGACTATATGATGCAAGCTCATCTTTCGTGTGCTTCTATTGTGATGATATTATCGAAATAAATTGATAAGTTTATGATCTATATCAGCTTGTGTATGTATATCTAAGCATTCAGATGATTACTGAAGATGAAGTTTGCCTTTTTTTATCACAGTAAGCAAACGATATCGGAAACATGGATTTCAACCAATCACCAGCTAGCTAAGCTATGCGTCTGTCAGTGTCACAGTAACCAAAAAGCTACGTTGGTGAGTGGACAGATGGATTGAGACTGACTGTAATTAATTGATGGGGACCAAGATTAACCATGAACCTAGATTTATCACTTCATTGACCTTGAAAGCATCTCTCGTGATGGCTACCTAGGCCTATGTCGGTCGACTCGAGACGAATGTGAAGTTCGCCAACACTTTCATCTTCTTCTGATATGAAGACTTTTGAAAGAGAACTTGTTATAAATGAACTCTGTCTCAATCATGTTGTCATACTGAAAGAGAGAGAGATTGAGAGCAGTTCTCTCTCTCTCTCTCACGAGCAGTCCTGTCCCTCTGTATGTCGGTTATAGCCGGTCCTGTCTGTCTTCTTGTCTGTCTCTGTCATAAGCTCTTCTGTCCCTGTCATGAGCTATCTTGTCTGCCTGCCTCTCACAAGCAGTCTTGTCTGTCTGTCTGTCTGTCTTCCTGCCTCTGTCACAAGGGTCCGGTCGGTCTATCTTTGTTAAATTCAATCTTGTCTGTCTGTCTCTGTCATAAGCAATCTTATGTCTGTCTGTCACAAGCACTTCTGCCTGCCTGTATGTCAGGAGCACTTCTGCCTGCCTGTCTGTCACCATCAATCTTAGATCTGTCAGTCTGTCTTTGTCATTCAATCTTGTCTGTCGGTGTGTATATGTCACAAGCAATCTTGTTTGTCAGTCTGTGTCTGTCACAATCACTATTGCCTGTCTGTCACTGTCACAAGCAATCTTGTCTGTCACAGTCAGTATTGTCTGTTTGTCTGTCACTGTCACAATCTTGTCTGCCTGCTGTCTGTGTCACTAGCAGTCTTGTGACAGTCTGTGTTTGTCACAATCATGATTGCCTGCCTGTCACAGTCACAAGCAATCTTGCCTGTCTGTCGCAGGCAATCTTGTCTACCTGTCTGTGTATGTCTATTGTCTGTCTGCCTGTTTGTTACTTTCACATGTAATTGCGTCTTTCTGTCACTGTCACAAGCAATTTTGTCTGCCTGTGTCACAAGCAATCTTGGCTGTGTGTCTGCCTGTTACTTTCACAAGCAATGTTGTCTGTCTGTCTGTGTGTAACTGTTGCATGCAATCTTGTCTATATGTCTGTCTGTCACTCACAAACGTCTGTCTTCCTGTCACTGTCATAAGCAATATTGCCTGTCTGTCCATGTCTGTACAAGCAATCTTGTATGTGTGTCTGCGTCTGTCACAAGCAGTCTTGTCTGTCTGTCTGTGGCTGTCACAAGCTATCTTGTCTGTTTGCCTGTCTGTCACAGGGAATACTGTGTGTCTGTTTATGTCACAAGTAATATTGACTGTCTGTCTGTCACAAGCAGTCTTGTTTGTCTGTCATAGGCAATAGTGTCTTTCTGTGTCTGTCACAAGAAGTCATGTATGTCTATCTGCCTGTCACTGTCACAAACAATCATGTCTGTCTGTTACTGTCACAAGCAATGTTGTCTGCCTTGTCTGTCCTAAGCAACTTGTCTGTCTGTCTGTCACTGTCATAAGAAATGTTGGCTGTCTGTCACATACAATCTGGTGTGTCTGTCTGTCACTGTCATAAGCAGTCTTGTCTGTTTGTCACTGTCTCAAGCAATGTTGTCTGTCTGCCTGTCACTGTCACAAGCAATGTTGCCTGTGTGTCACAAGCAGTCTTGTTTGTCAGTCTGTCTGTCACTGTCACAAGCAGTGTCATCTGTGTGTGTGCGTGTGTCACAAGCAGTCTTGTCTTTCTATCTTTGTCTGAGTGTCACATGTAGTCTGATATGGATGTCTGTTACAACCAGAGTTGTCAGCTTGTCTCTGTCACAATAAGCTGTCCTGACTTTCTGTCTGTCACGAGCTACCATGTCTGCCTGTCTGTGTCACAACCAGTCTTGTCTTCCTGTCTTTGTGACGAGCAGTCTTGTCTGCTATCCATCTGCCTTCAGCATCAGTTGTGTCCGTGTGTCTGTCACATGCAGTTGGGTTAGACAGTCCCTTTCATAAATCTTCTACAACAATATGTCTCAAGTAAAAACAGCAACGATATATTCTCCATTAATAACACATGAACGTTATTTTTGCTGTTAAAACAGCTCTTATCTTATTACTGAACTGAGGACTAGGTCTAGAGATGAGCTCTTCGGGTGCTTGGTTTGATTGAACTTGGCATTCTCTCTCTCTCTCTCTCTCTCTGTCCAACACACGTATGTTTGTAGAATGTTATGCAAACTGTCTGTCTTTCCCTATGCTTGTCCACTGAACAAATTAAGTGCTCTCTCTCTCTCTCTCTCTCTCTCTCTCTCTCTCTCTCTCTCTGTGTGTGTGTGTGTGTGTGTGTGGGCTTGGATATGCTGTATTTGTCCCGGATATTAATTTATTTATGTATTTATTTACTCCTTAACGCTGTTATTTATCGCCAACAAGAAAACATTGAATGAGAGAGAGTTTGAATGCCGTTATTCCTGACTTCGAGAAGAGAACCATTGTCGAGCACCGTTTGAAGTTGCCAGCAGTCATTAAATAAACCATTATAGCCCCTTTGCCTTTAAAATTAATCGCACGAAAACGTATAGAAGCACACAAAGGTAAGAGTTTTGTGTATATTTAATTCATTGCACGCTCGCAGGCGCGCTCAAATAAATATACGCACGAGCTTTTATTAAAATAAAAAATGAAACTTCCCTCGTGGCAACTTCCTCCTCCTCCTCCTCTCCTGCAGCTTAAATTCTTTCTTGACAACATGTCCAAATGACAGCGAAGGCGGCCAGTGTAGTGATTGCGTGCTGTGTCATATTCCCCGCTTATTATCGTGTGTCTCGCCTTTCTTTTGTTCATTCGAGGAGACGGGTTTGTAATTAGATTCCAGGTGAGTATAAATGAATATTAATGACGGTAATTAGATGCAGACGTCGTTCAGAAACGAGCGATTTATGGAGGATCTTTTGGGCAGCAGCTGCCTTTGGGAGCGAGGCCCCCCTCTCTCAGGTCAGGTCTCGGGGGTTTTGGAGATACTTTAGCCTCAGGGTATGGGTATGGGAGCCATTTACCTTTCCTGGTAGGGCATTTGCCTTATTTCAAAGCTGATATGGGGTGATTATCAGTGATGAAGTCTGCGGGGCCTCTTCTGTCGCCATTTGTGTGGCATAGATACCCTCCCTCAGGCCTTGTGCCCAGGTCGTCGACCTTTATTGATCGAGGTATTTTAGGATGACCTGAACCACGCATGAACCCTGAGAGGTGGGTATTGTGGGTGTAGCCTTACCCAAAATATCAATCTTAACCCATCCTAGCCCTGTTGTACCCTAGAGTGCAAACTCCCCCCCCCCCGTCCATGCCCAACCCCCAGGTTTCGAAGCCATACCCAGGAACCTGTAAAGGCTGTCAGTTTCATTATGTTGGTATTTTATTGTTTTGTCTATTAATTTTGTCAAAATTTTCAAGAGACTAATAGTGAACAGTCGTAGGCTAGTAGCCCAGCCTAATAGCCTGTGTGGGTAAGAACTGAGTAGCCTGAGGTCGAGGGAAACATTGGCATTGCAGAGTTTAGGATGGGGAACAAGTTAGCCCAGAAACTGAATGAGGGATAATGTTTGTTTCAGGTGCAAACATCCCTATTCGATTTTTTATTATTATACCTTTCGAATCTTCATAATAAAAAATATAAAAAATATTCTGCTGACATAATTCTTGCAAACTAATATTTATCACAAAAAATAGAATATACATAACTAACTGAGGATTTTTTCCAAGTTTCAACTTTGCGAAATGCACTAAGGGACATTTGAAGGGATATTTGATCCCCCACGGGCCAGTACTAAACACAACGAAATACATTTGATGCCCCCCTCCCCCCGGGGCCTAGTACTAAACATGGCGAAACAGTGTACAGTAAACCCCCCATATTCGCATTCTCACAATTCGCGGACTCACGTATTCGCGGATTTCTCTCTGAATGTATCTACCCATTTGCGGAAAATTCGCTCGTTTGCGGTATTTTTCACTGAGAAATATTCACTGATTACTGTATTTTCATATCATTTTCATGAATAAATGCACTTTTTGTGATAAAAATATTAAAGTACTCAGGTCTTAGCATTTTAGAGGGTTTTTCTTGTGCTTAAACTATCAAAATAGGCAGTTCTAAGCATTTTTAGAGGGGTTTTAAGTATTCGTGGATTTTAGCTATTCGCAGAGTTGGGGGGTATGCATCCCCCACGAATATGGGGGTTTACTGTAGATGAATCACTGATTCGCTGTGTTTAGTACTAGCCCTCATGTGGAATTGGAGTTTGGACCAGAAACGAACTTTTACCTCGAATGGTTTGAAATATTTAAATGCAAGTAAACCAAAATTCTGTTAAATGTTAATTTGCATGCACTGGAAACTCAGCCTACACACACACACACACACACACACACACACACACACACACACGGTAAAACTCAATGAAGACTGAGCTACTACGACAACCAGGTTCTTGACCGGAATATTTGCTGCCTTTTGTTTACCATCTTTTGTGTATGTTTTTACAGTCATCCTCAAAGGGCTGGCACTAAACACTGTGCACATTTTCCACGTAAACTGGTACAGTAGTTACAAAACCAGAGGGGTGCGGTAGTACTCTTCAGTTTTGCCCCAAAAAATTTCAGTTAGCCCATGAATGGCTGCTTTCTAAAATCAGGTTTTGAATTTTAGAGCAATTTTTGTGTATGCTAACTGTACCAGCTCAGAGATGACATTCATGTGCTTCAAACTACTGCTGGGTTGGATACTATGTTCACAGCCCTGAGGTCTGTCTGCCATGTGGATATTTACCTCAGAGCTTACTGGTGGGGTTAGCCTGGTAGTATAAACACTATTCACCTATTTACTGTTATATCAGTGGTGTGATAGTGGAGCCGTTTTCAGCATTGTGCAGTGAAACAAGCCATGAATACAAGTCTTTATCTTTTGAAACTATCTGATATTCTTTGCCTGCCTGACTGTATGTTTATAAATGTTTCCAGCAGTTTGTATGTAGTCAATTAATATTTTATCATAGAAATTATATTATTAAAAGTTGAAGTACTTTTATCTTACTGAAGTTTTAGCAGCTGCCTTTGGGGTGATATGATACCACTGTTGTATCTTGTGTAACTGCTTGGGTAAGGGTGCGTTGCCCACATTCCAGTAAAACGTCATAAAACACGTGTCAGAAACTTATCGCATACAATGTTTTATTGCAGTGTGGACTCGCCTTTACGCTGTTTGTGACAGATGGGTCAAGGCCAGTGATATATTTAGTTTCCTGGTACTGGCTGGAAACCAAGTCAGTAATTTCTAATAGATAATTTTCTAATATTTTATTATCAGATGGCAATTGCTTATCTTTGTTAATATGCCTTACATCATTTTTGAATTACTTCTGATATTTATTTAATATCAGAGCAACTGACAGAATCTGTCATAGAAGGTGAAAACTGCCTGTGTATTAATATAGAAATGTGAACTTGGTAAAAACTTACATATACCCCTATTTCCTGGCTTATACTTTAGTTTCTAGAATTAGTGGTGGCCAGGTCTGGCATGGGCAAATGGGCATCTACAAAACAGGTATATTCAGTTTCTGATGTTTCTAAAATGGGTATTTTTTCTTTTTGTCAGGACACTTTAGTATGACGTGGCCATGGAGGGTAGAAGAAGGTGGTGAGAGGCATCAGATGAGAACATGCCAATGCTCAAGGTAGAATTGTGTAGGGATGGATGATAAACTCGAGTGGCCAACCCCATAGGAAGAGGGGTTTAAGGTCATACAAAGAAGGGAATTAAGGCAGATATGATGTCATGCAAGATTAATTTCGACGGTATTGACCAAAATCACCTGGTAAGGTTATTTTCAACTTAGTATTTGTAGTCTAGATAGATGTATGTTTGTGGTAAAGAGTACCTGGAGAAAAAGCTCGTTGAAGGAAATTTGAGAACTAGGAAGGGAATTACTACAATGATAAGTACAGTACAATACACAAAGCTGTGTATGACTGTCACGTAGTTTTAATCCGGCTTTGGTGTTGATGTGAAATTATTTGAATAGTGAACACTTTTCTCTGAGAGGACATCTGGATGCAACAGTGGCACATTCTTTCACAAATGATATATGGAGACTATAATATGGTATGGTGTATGGATTTATCAGATGGAGCTCTGGCTGGAGACGAGTTATTATTATGGAAGGTGTTATTTCTGGGGGATTCTACACATTAGGTGAAAGGATATTAACAGTTTGAGGAGAGTACCCTCCATGTGGAAAATGGAACTAAGAAAAATGTGATCTTTGCTGATATAGTTATGCCTTTTATTCCAGTTGGTAACCTCTTGCTTTATTTGATATAAATGTTTAGATCTTGTTTGTCCCTGAAAGCTTTGTGAAGAACTTAGAGCAAGTTGAGAGTTGTGGTATTCCCTGATCATTGGTGCTTGAGGTTTTGTGATTTTTTCCATAAAGTTTTCTGCTGTGATGTGTTACTGCTTAGTTACGGCTGTGTTTAAGGTACTGTAATTACCCCATTGTATATGAGGACTAGTACACTGTTCAGTCCTATGTGCCTACTCATCTGAATTTAGACACATGGCCTGGGAAGATGCCCTGACCAGAGACTGCTGTGAGTTCCTTCCACCTCTTGTATGAGGCACTTGATCTCAGGGCCTCTTGGTTTTTAAGGACTGATCATCAAGCTTCATGGTTCACAAAGATTGACACTCATGTGACAGCCTCTGCAATGCCATTTGTATTTGTTGGCGATTCAAAGGGAAGTTATTATCTACACTTTTAATGCAGGCTGTCAGAACTCTTACATTTTTATGAGCACTTCATCTCGGCAGTTTTGTTTGTTGAGTGTGTCAGCTGTAAAGGAACTCCAGAATGGTTCCCATGAGCTTGCTCTAAAATCCAGTTGTATTGCCTTCAAGAGGATCGAATTTTGCTTTCACACATTCTAGATGTCCTCTGGTGGTGTTATGGGTGACAGGGACAGGGCTCCACAAGTATTTGCCTGAACATGTTATGGGAGAAAAAGGGAAAGAAAATGTACTCTTAAACTTGCAAAGGCCTTCTCCTTCCCTCATAGTACAGTAGTTTTGTCCCTGTCACACTCTGCTATGTTATTGAGCATATTGAATTATTGACCTGCTAACTGGTAATTGGGTATGGAACACTGCATTATGAGTGGAGTTAAAAGATTTGCTTTCTGAAGCAGTTATTCCTGTTAATGTGATTGCATCAGATTTCCCCTTCAAGGGATTGAACGGGAAATGATTCTCTCTCTCTCTCTCTCTCTCTCTCTCTCTCTCTCTCTCTCTCTCTCTCTCTCTCTCTCTCTCTCTCTCTGTGGTGGTCCAGGTCTTTGTCTGTGTCTTTTCTCTTTGGTTTCTGTGCTGTTCCAGTGGTCTTTATCCCATTTTCAAATTGGTACTTTCTTGGCTAATCATTCCATGTCGTATCACAAGCAAATATTCTTTCCATTGGTGAATTCTTAGTTTTTTTTTTATTTTCCAGCTTTACAACTGAAGAAAATTTGTTACTTGGTACAATTTGTAATCACAACTCGGCAAAATTTGTTACTGCCCCTTTCATTAAACAATTAAAAAGTCCAAAATTTAATAAATGTGACTGCCATTGGAAGAGCTAACCACACAATATTATACATCTGGTATTTGTGCCACTATTTACGTGAAGTTGGACATTAATGCTCTGATGATCAGGTCAAGTGGAGGTTAAGTACTTTTATGCCTGTAGTGGGGGATTTAGTCCATAGAAGGAAATGTAGGTGACGTCACTATGGTGATGTGTAGAGTATGTTGTTGTTTTCAGAATTTACTAGAAACTGAAGCTGAGAGGTTCTAGAAAGTGCTCAGTCATTTTAGGCTGTGTGCTTCGAGAATATTGCTGTACTGTTTTTGCCTTCCTTGTTGAGCTCTTTTGTTAGAATGTGTAAGAGATGCAATGCTGCTTCTTTGGATAGTTGTCATCTCCAAGAATCATTAGTTCCTCATTAAGTGATGAAAGTCTCCCAGAGTGACCTTTCAGATCTTTTACTGCATTGCTTCAGTTGATGAAAGTGTGTTGTTTTGTCTGCCGGATGTCTTGCTCATTTATTATACATGTCTGGTATGTTTTCCCCCATGTAGTGTCTCAGATATTGTTCTCTCAATCGTTAGCTGCCAAGGACTTGAACAATGTTTGAGTCAATTAGATTTGAAGGTGGATTCCTTGCCTCTTCACCCTTAGAGGTGGAGTGCCGTACGTGGGCCTCCATACTAGGTTTCATCTCAGTGGACTAGAACCAATGTGACATGGAGGGGGATGCAAATATTCAGGGAGTTTTTTTTATTGTATTACAGTATTTCTTTTTTATCAGTGTTTATGCCTCGAGAGCAGGTGTAGAGAAGGGCTCTTGTAGTGCATAGTAGTAAGTTGACTTTCTCTTGAGCTGAACCAGTGAGATTATGGATGGAGGAGAGGGGAGGGGAGGGCCTTAGATGAAGAGAGGAAAACTGACATTTTGAACATTGAAGAAGCTTAGCCAGATAAGCTACTATATGTAAACCAGCTTTTTCAGCAATTTCTTGATTTTTCTGTTGGGGACAGTACTGTACTGTAGCATAGAACTTATGCTTTGGGTAGACTGTTAATCTTTGTTTGAGGGGGAAGGGAAGTATGAGCGTAATGTAAAAGGTCTAAAACAAAGTGAAGAATGACAAAATGTAAAGGGGCTTTGATGACAGACTCCAGAAACGTTTTACTCGTACCAGAAGGTATTTTGAAGGAGCTGTTCTGTTTATCCAGAAGAGTGAGTTAGATTTGAAGGAATTAAAATGCAAAAGTTAGAAGAATGATTAAATGGTAATTTAATCCACTGTCCTTTATATACCCAAAGGTTATAATTGTATTATCAGTCCCTTAAATACCCTTGTGGTTTGTCAGAAATAAAGAAAAGGATATGGTGGGTTATCTTTTTGATTTTGCTAAGACAAAGATGTTGCCCAAAAATAAATTTTGTGTGTCATAAGCGTTCATTGCCAAGCTATGTATTGACCTCATTGTCCATCTGTGGAAGTGCTTCAGTGGTTGGTTTCACAGCCTAAGATTCATATATGTATGGTAATCATAATCATCCAAAGCATTAAGTTGTAGATAACAAACTGAACTAAACTATTCCCTGATTTTATTTTGAAGGGTACTCTGGTTTGCATTGCATTTCAAGGTTACAGAAAGTTTCTACTTATTTATTTATTTATTTCAGGTCTTCCCACAAGTCATCACTCTGAATGTGGAGTTGAGTCCAGCATGCCTGCTCTTGCAGGGGTTGATGGAGCTCTGTTTCCAGACAGAGCTTTCAAGATGCTCTCATAGATTTCAACCTTATTTGCAGATCCAAGGGGTAAGTGTTTTCCTTGCAATTATTTCTATTCCAAACACAGGTAAATGTATGTTTGTGTTACCAAAATATTTACTGCCTTTTGTTTATGTCCTCTGCTTTTGTATACCATCTTTTGCTTATGTTTCTACAGTCATCCTCAAGGGGCTGGCACTAAACACTCTGCCCACTTTCCACGTAAACTGGTACAGTAGTTACAGAACCAGAGGGGTGCTGTAGTACTATTTAGTTTTACTGAAATAAAGCAAAAAGTTAGTTAGCCCATGAATGGATGGTTTCCAAAATCAGGTCTTGGATTTTACAGCAATTTTTGTGTATGCCAACTGTACCAGCTTAGAGATTACATTTGTGTGTTTCCTAGGGAAAAATCCTCTAAAAGGAATTTTGAGAACTAGACGGGAAAAAGACTAAACACAGTATATACAATACATAAAGCGAAATACAGTACTGTATTACAGGTACTGCCATATAATTTTAATACCTTGGGTGGTAGTGAAGTTATTCCCTTTTGAACACTTTCCTGAGGAGAATTCTGGAGGCAGTATGGTGTCACAATCTTATACAGATGATCAATGGATTGTATAGTATGATGCTTTTCTATATCAGGCAGAGCTCTGGCTGGAGACACACTCGCATGTCAGGGAATTTGTGTGTGTGTAATTTTTTTTTGCAGGATTCTGGATATTAAGTGAAAGCATTTTAACATTTTTAGGTGTGCTCCATGTTTTGTAGAGAACTGGACCTAAGAGAAATCACCATTGCTAGGAAAGTTGATGGCCCTGAATGGAATTGGTAGGTTGATAGTACCTTTTATATTAGTGGTTCTGGTTTGTCCTTTGGTTGGAATATGTTGAGCTGAGGTACTTGGGCAGGGTAGGTGCCATGATCAGGGACTGGTCAGGGTTCAGACTCTGGTATAGAGAGTTGAAATCTGGGGTTCCTGGTTTACAAGGGCTGATCTTAGGAACTCCTGGTTTTTATGGCTTTAAGATTTGTGACACGTTTTCATGGGAATGCCAGCAGTGTCCAAACCACTACCCTCTGTATGAGGTACTTTATAATGAAGGTAGGCAGTGGTTCTTAAGATTGACTGTTCAGACCTTGTATTGTATTGTTTCGATTTTATGAAGTTAATTGCAGTTGTTTCATTCACTAGATTCCTTGCTAATATATTTTGCTTATTTGGTATGTTTCCCCATATCTTGTATCAGATTGCTGCGATAGTGATGATGAACTGCCAATAACTTCGACAATATTTTGTCAGTTAAATTTGAAAGAGGGTGCTGGTGGGTTTTCATTATTGTAGTAGTTTGTCTTTTCTGTCAGTGTTTGACAAAGTGCAGGTGTAGACAGGATCCCCTCTTAACATAGTGACTGGAGGTTTTTATATCTGAAGGAGCTGTTCATTTTTACAGAATGAAAATTAATTAGATTTTGAAGAATTAACATGTAAAAGTTAGAAGAATAATGAAACAAGAATTTAATCGTACTGTATGTCCTTGGCATTCAGAAAGACCCTTGGGGGTTATTGTCTACAGTGAACCTCATGCGGTGCACTGTAGGTATTATTTAGGTTCTTTGCAGTGTTCTGTCGACCCCTAGCTGTAACCCCTTTTATTCCTTTTACTGTACCTCCGTTCATATACTCTTTCCACCATCTTACTTTCCTCAACCCTCTCCTAACAATTGATTCAGAGTGCTTCAACTGCGAGATTTTCCTCCTGCTACGCCTATACAATTTTACTGTCAGTTTCTGTTTCAACGCTGAATGACCTTATTTTTCTCAGCTCTTGGCCTTTGGCCCATCTTTGGAAGGGCCAGTCAGTCAAAGCCTCCAGCAGCAGGACTGAAGGGGATGAATTCCTATCGTAGTGACTAACATATTGTAGCATGTGGATGAATTTTTATGTGAAAGTCAGTGGTTAATGGGATGTAGTTGAGTTATGAGACACAGTGAAGTTAGTGTGCCTCTTCAGAGCATGAAATGGGGACTCCTACAGTGAAAGGTGATGGCAGTGCTTTTAGATTAAAACATTTTTATACCCAAGAAGCCTCATGGAGTTGCTACAAGGTTGCAGACAAAATTGTGTACACATTCATTTCTTGTGTGGAGGAGAAATGGAAAGACTTATTTTTTGAAATTATTGACAATTTTAAAAAAAAATATTTTCAAAGCTTAGGTAGGGCTGCAGTTTGTTATTAGTTGAGCTCATAGTTTCTGTATTTGATGTTTTTATTGTAAATTTGGGAGAACAGGTTTTTCAGACTTAATAGCATCTGTATCATCGTGTCTTCATTTCTCATTTACAAGTAGATGCTGTTCATGAACCCCTATGAAAATCTCGAAATGAGGTGGCCTTATTCAAATCCTATGATAAAAGAAAAACCCATCCGTAAAAGCATGACAAAGGTGCCTAGTTTTTGTCACAGAGAAAGATGTTTTAAATATGCATTTTCAAAAGCCAAAGTGGATACACTACTGACCATGGACTATTATGTTGAAGATTTGGGACCATTACTCATTCCCAGATAAATTGGCGTATGGAGTTGAAGTGACAAAATGGCTAGTAGAACTTAGGCTGAGTGAAGTGTAATTGTGTCATGGGGATTCCGTACTGTGTCTCAGACATCAGGTACAGTCTGGTCGGCTGTTTCACAAAAAGCAATACTATACATTTTGTAAGCTGTCTTCATCAACCTTTGCATATGAGAAATGTTATATTTATAAAAAACAAAATTGGCAGTTTTATTTATAATGAATAAAATTGGCAGTGAAAAAGACAAGGTACTGAAGAACTTGGTGGTTTCAATGCCAGGTCATTAGACCAAACATTCATAAATCAGATCAAATCAGCAGGCAAAAACACAGTACAGTTGACCCCCGGTATTTGTGGAACCACTAGCCCCCTCCCTGCGAATAGGCCAAATCCGTGAGTACTTAAAACCCCTCTAAAAATGCTTATAATTGCCTATTTTGATAGTTCAAAACACTATTTTATAAGCATTTCTTTCTTGCTTTACTGTCTGCAATCTCTTTCTTGTGCACACTGTATATTATTGGTATTGTAATATTAATCCTATTAAAGATCTGTAACAGCAATATTGTTATATTGGTGGAATAGTACATGAAAGTTGACTTCCCACACTTAGAGACCAGACACCTCGATTACATTGTTCAAAACTTGTTGTTTGGGCTGCTGGCATTTACTCAGTTGACTGTGGAGCATCTGTCTCTGCTTCTTCTTTTTTCTATTTTTCTTTCTTTTGTCTGGGTTGTAGTGTTCGCCTCTGATGGGGCTTTTATAGTGTTGAAATTTGTAGTTACAACTCCTCCTGTACTATCATAATGAAAAGAAGTATGTCGTAAGCTGCATGAAGGTACATAATTGTCATGTAGTGTGTGTGTGTGTTAGCATTCATTTCTGACACGGTACCAGTCTCATATTTCATAAAATTTCAAAGAGACAGCAACCCTCCTCCGAGAATGAACTGTGTACTGTATATCTATTCATAATACTGTAAGTAACAAAATGGCACAAGGCAAGTGTTTGTAAGAGTTTGTATAAATATTGGAAGTGAGAGCCATTGCCAAGACCCCACCTCTGACATGAGAAACTAATCTGTGTTTGTGGTCGATGGTGGTACTAAAGGGTCCGTGTCTCGCGGTTTTGACCATGTTTCAAGAGACTTCTGTAGTGTATTGTGACCTCATATATTAGTGAATGATAACTTTTGTTACTCAAGCCAAGTTGATCTGAGTTCAGGTTTCCTGCGCCAAACCACTAGTTGCTGGTAGTCTAGTAGCCTAAGCTAGCCTGCACAGGCTGGATGAATGCCCCAGTCTTTGGGGACCTTAAATTATTGGTGACTTTTCAGATTCAAAAAGGAAGGTGCTCCTAACTTTTGCAAATATTAAGGAGTAACTCCAGTTATATCTAAGGTGTGTAGGGTGATGCAGGCTGTGTATTCTTGCTTATTCAAAATTCCAGAAGTGACCCATAGAAGAGAGTAGTTGTTAGCATTGCAAGTCTAGACCTCTCATACCAGGGGCTTTGCTGGATGATGTTTTCAAACCTTGTTACTTTATAATATTTATAAGGGCCAAGTTTATTGGCCTTGAGAATAAACCACACTTTGCTGTATACATTATACTGTACAACTGTTGTTCATAGCTTTGTTATAGTGTATCTTTATTGCTCTGTGGAAGGCACTGAATTTTCATTGTATATGTTAGGAACTTGTGTCATGGGTTGTTAAGAGTGGCCAGCACCCTTACCATCACTTATTTGGTGCATTTTGTGTGCAATTATCTCTGCTGGTTTTTGTGATGGTCGCGTTCATTCAGCTTTTGCGTTTAGTGCCCCCATGTTGGTTGGTCACTGTGCAACCATGTTCTCAAACCTTCGAGTTTGGTGTAGTATGTGTATTACGATATAGCCTTCCACAACCATAAACTGAAGTTTCTGTCATTTTATGTCCAGGTGCTCTATTTGTAAGGTGTCTTAGAGAGGCTCATTGGAATTGAAAAATTACTTGTATATCATGAGTCACTTTCACCACATCCTCTCTGATTGGTACATGTTTGATGGGTAGAGTAAATACTTGAAGTATGGAATAGGTGACCCCAGAAGCAGAGAGGTTTTGCTCCTCACAGACCATTTTTCTGTATATAACCTAATTTCTGTGGTTAAATTTAAGTAGTGTGTATTTTTTTTTTATTGTGCAGAAGAGTTGAAGTAAACTCTTGATGCCTAGAATTGTGTAATATGTATACTGCAGTACCTTCTGGTGGCTTTGTAGAAAATGCCCTGTCAGATGTAAAATGATCACTGATCATGCTTTCTGTATAATGAATTTATGTTTTCTGAGTATAACATGGAGAAACTAATTGCTGAAATGGTAGTTTAGACTGTAATCAGAGCCCAGTTTTGGTTCTGAGCAGAAGCTGCAGATAACAGTACCTCAAAATTTGTATAATGTGAGGGACTTGGGTAACTAACTGCTGCATACGAGACAATCAAATAATGCAGTGTAGCATTGAAGTTACCCTTAAAGAGAATTCGAAGTTACCCTTAAGAGAATTCAGAGAATTTGAGAAATGACAGCAACTTCAGACATGACCAACAATTTGATGACATATTACACCTTTAAGCATTTCCTTTCATATATCTGTTCCTTATATCCTGTAGGTTTCTCTGTCAGTGCCAACAAGAAGGAAAGTCTTCTTTATTGTTATATGAGAGGCACTGAATTTTTTGGGCCATAGACCCCGCCTAGACTGTACAATTTGTCTGTACGGTAATTGAAAATAGCACAAGGCTTTGTATCAAACTAAGGTGAAGTAGTGTGGTCAAGTGTCTTTGCATTGTCTTATAACTGTGAGAAATGTGGTGTCATTCATGGATATTTCCTTTTAGGAAGAAAAAGCAACTTTACAGTACAGTACTATGAAACACTGGGCCCCCAAATCAAACTAAGAATGGGTACAGTATAATCACTCACATGTGTCTCACTTCCCTTGAAGCAAATAACTGCTCTGTTGTGAGCATTAAACAGAAGTATAACAAGAGGACTGTGTATTCTATGAATGGAGGTATTTCAAACCTTTTCTCATCTGGTGTTGGTGATGTCTTTGTACCATTGTATATGCGGGGAGAGCCCTGGCCATAGGGGGTTGATATTCAAATACAGTTGTACTAAACAGGAAACAGAAGGTGGGAGTCAGAACATGATATAATTGTCATTTTCTTCATTACAGGTTATACGATGTCTCATCATCAGTGGCCTTGGATCTTAATATGGAAATAATAGAGAAGCAAAGAGACATACTATATCTCTTCGTTGTCTACACAAACATAACGTTCTCTGAAAGATTCGAAGCTTTGCAGAAAATCAGATGATCAATATTGTAAAAAAAGTGCATGAACAGGACCATTGAGTGTCTCTTCTAGAATCAGTGGACTTTCTCCAAGGGATTTGTCTTGACTACAAATTGCAAACGGTCTGAGGTAACAGTTACAGAAATTAGACGGCTGAGAAGAGACCAAAGGGAACTGGTGAAGAGTAGAGACAGAGAACAGTGCATCTGGGGCTGGAGGGATATATACTGTAGAGAATTTTTAATACTGTTTATTTCTGGGGCTCAGATTTTACCTCCTGCTGGGATGCACTCCAAGTCAGTTCCAAGATCACCAGCCTCCCTCTCCTATAAATAGTAACTTTGGAGTAATTTCCAAGTGTGTATTGTACTCATCTTACACATCTTCATTGACATTCTTACATCAGGTTTTCCTCACATGAGGTTAGGTGTTTGAAGGCTTTTCTCCATTGTCTTATACCTAGTGCATTTCAGTTAGAGTTCCCATGTAATTTCAGACCTTGCCTTGCCCTTAGCCTCCTCTCCCATCATTGTAAACTTGGTTTTGCTTGCTTTGATTTTCAGTCTTCAGCTCTCCTTTCCAGTCTTCTAATTTTCAAACATTATACAAGACCTCATTCTCTGACACAGGTGTTAACACCAATGTGCTGTAACTTCCTCTATGACTGTGATTAATGGTGGTGGGCCCTGTGCTGATCTGTGATGGACACCAATGTTTATCTCAAATTCTCTGGCTGTTTTTACCACTATATTCACGCAAGTTCTAATGCCATGATAAAGTTCCAGCACTTACTCAGTCCTTCTTGTGGCCTTTGTCTTTGTAAGCCCCAGTCTAATTGCTTCTCTGGGTATTCTGTTCAGTGCTCTCTCAAGACATATCAACATATAACTCCCTTTTCTTGCATGTTTCTTCTTGTGTAGCCATTCATTTTTACAGATTTTTCAACATTTCTTCCATCACTCACACTTGAGCACACAAAATGTTGGTTACATTCGTGTACTGTATATGCATCTGCTGATGGATATATTGGTATTTATTTATTTCCATTACGTCTGTTCCACTTGGGATATTCTGTCCTGATAGTTAGTGGCCTTTCAAACTTGTTCTAAATGCATGTCATGTCTGCCAGTTGTGAATAGGCATCTGTTTCCATGTATTCAGGTTGATTCCTTAATAATGATTAATTCTCTTGCAGCTTCTTTGATATGTACAGGATTCTCCTAAACTCTCCAGATGTTGCGTTCTGTATTGATCCCTTTATTATATCAGCATTCTCCAGTTCACATTCTTTATCGTCTGAGAAGAATCTTGAAGCATTGCCGTTACTGTTCTACCTTGCCTCCTCCTCCTCCTCCTCATACTGTTTCCCTTACACATCTTGTTTCTGTTTTCTTTCCTGCTGTGTTATTCCAAACAGGCTCTTTCTCTGATGCTGTGTCCACCACAGCATCGTCTTTTCCTTGCCACCTGCCTCTTTATCTCCCTCCTCTTCTCCTCATTCTCTCCAGAATTCAAAGTCTCCGCTTATTTCTGTGTTCCCCTGACCCTTGGCCTTTATCAAAGAATGATTGAGGAGGTTGCTCAGGTCATTAGCTCCTTTGCTGTCTTGCTGGTTCTCAGCTGACAGCAGTAACTGTTGTTTGTTATCTGCGGCACCCATGTACTGTATGGGTCCACCAGTTAAAGTGTAACGTGCATCACTTGCTGTACAGTAGATGGTACTGAAGGTTCTCTTCAGTCTCCCTTTGACCTCACGTGCATTGCTGTTTGCCTTTTACTTTTCAACTAATCCTTGTTTGATTTTAAATTTTCTTTTTTAATATTTATTGTACACAGTACAATCTTCTTTGATTATTCTCAAAGATTGCGTAGCCTTGCCATTGCTAGGGTAGGCATTGTCTGTTGGCCTTTAGTTCCCTATTGAAGAAAAGTGAAGCCTATTATCTTTTATAAGAATGTAAAATCATAATGTTGAGTTGAAAATTCGAGAGTTGTAGCCCTTCTGTCCAGAAATGTTGTCAAAATACTCAGCCCCAGGAGAGTCAGGTGTTTTGTTCCAGCGATTGGTCTAATCCGCCTCATTTCATAATAATCTACCTCAGTTTGTAGTAATCTACCCCATGTAATAATAATCTGTCACAGGTTGTAATCATTTAAGAAAGCTTCCTCAGGCAAGCCATGTGGGGTTCTAGCAAGGTGACTTTGTGGTTCTGTTGAAATAATGGACATCAGAATTGTTACAGTGCCTGATCTTATATTTTAGTGATGGAATAATTTATTTCTTCAGTTATTTGTAAGTAATTTCGTTTTAACAGTATATGTTTATTTTAGTATTTTCTTGTACATAATTTTGTTGCACATTTTGGCATTTCTGTTATGCCTTTTCTTTCTTAGTTAAAGGAACACAATTAATGGAATAGTATATTTTTCATTACTTCATTGCAATTAGAAATAGTGGCCATGACTATGGATCACTATGTTCAGAAGAATTGTAGTTAATTTTTTACATATTAATGTTTAATTTTGTAGCTAAAACAAACCTCATTTTTGTGGGTTTGTTTTTTCACAATTTTATACTGTACATTTTGAGATTTAAGCTGTCAAGAGTGGTAATGCATCAATGATCATTGTTTTTTGAAGACTTATTAACTCTCAAGAATAGGTCAAGTTATGTACAAGTATTTGTACCTTGGTTTTAAGATGATTTCTTTGAGAAGCAGCAGCAAATGTTATCAACTTCTCTCTAAAATGTTTCTTTGTTTATTTTTCGCTTTTGCCTTTTACAAGCCCATTACATTACCCTGGCCTTCTTCGTGTGACTTTTTAGACACTATAATCCACTAGAAGCAAAAAGGAGAACAGCAGTAGGTGGCCTGTGTGCAGTTTCCTCTGAGGTTATAGATGGTCATCACAATAAGCATTTTTACGTCAGTGTTTGCTTTGTCATATTCGGTTAGCAGCAGCTTCGCAGATTTTCACCTGGAACCCTTTCCATAGGAGGCTAGTAGGAGGCTTTATGACCCCAGACTTCACAGCCACCAGGTTACTTCATGGTCAACTTCTGATTTTGTCTTCTCAGACACTTTCCAAGTTCCTGCCTCCCTTCAACCATTTTAATAGACTGGTTAGTTTATACATTTTTTTTTTTAGCAAGATTCACTTTAGGTTTGGTCTCTTTTCTGAACTTTGGTTAAAAATCCTGCATTTCAGTGAGTTACAGCTGTTATTTATGATCAGTTCTGATTAGATAAGTAAAAAAAATCTTGTTCAGTTTCAACTTGTGCATTTCGCATTTCTCAGGCTATTCCCTGAGTTGCATTGTCTGTCGGTAGAGATGCTTCTTCAGTTACTTGAGCCCAGCAGCTACAACAGGCAAGTTTCTGTATGGGCAATCTGCTGAGGTTTCCGTCTGTCTCACTTTCTGAAGTTATCCGCTTGCTTTGGAAAAATGGCAGTCCAGCTCCTGACTCCTTTTGCCCTTGGAATGGAATCTTGAGTTTCTCTATTCCTGACTATCCTCCAGGGAGCTGCCTTGGTTTTCTCAGGATCCTTTCACCTGGTTGGCAGTGCAGCAGCTCAGCATCCTCCTGTTTAAGATAAAGTAACAGGCTTGTGAATAACAGTTGACATTGTTTTTAATCACAGATCAGTTAATTGTAACTAAATTGTCCAAAGCCTTTCTGTATGCAGAGAATGCAGGTCAAGACCAACAGTCACACATCTCTCGTGCAGATGCCGAAACTGAATCAACACATAGCCTAACTAATACAGTATATTATGATTATTTAATTTATTGACCTCATGTTGTATTGTTTGCCTAAGTCAGCTCTTGACTTCAATAAACAAGAGAAAGACTTATGAACCCAAGTGACAAACCATATCTGAGAGCGCTCACAACCTTCCGTCACCACCACAGTCACAAACTCCTGACCTCCTGCCGTCACCCTTTGTTTTTCCAACTACTGTCTACTGTATGTATCATGACGTCACGACAGCAACCACTGTCCCATTCCAAAGAGAATGAGAGGCCAGGCTTTACAAACACCCAACAGAATGAATGGCATACTTTGTCTATATTTCTTAAGTGTATAACGCCTACACCACCACCTCTAACCCGTTTAATGAAAGTAACAGTAATGATTGAATAATAATATTAGACCTGAATGACCTGTCCCCTATTCACGTGAATAATGAGCCTTAAAAACTGACAGATAATCAGAAGCCTCAGCCAACAACAGATGCTGTATCAAGTTCAGGAAGTAAATCCTTTAGGCCAACTCAATGAGAGTTGTGGTCCTGTCAAACTGCCAGATGATAATAGTGATGAATGCCCTAGTTTCGTTTTGGGTCGGTCTCTTGTCACCAAAATTGCTACTATGATTCTCTCTCTTCCTGAGGTTTATGGTCAAGGCATTGCTACAGCAACACCATACCATACCCTTCTTTTTTCCAGTGGTGTATGTATAAGGAAACTGTCAAAGCTAAAGCTTTGGATTAACTTTCTATCCATTTTTATTTTTCTGCTTTTGCATTCAATCAGCAGATATTGAGGTGACACATTCAAGTTCATTTTAATGTTGAGGAACCCAGAACATTAACAGGACTGAAAGCTAATCTGTACAAAACTTGTTCTTGCAGTTCATGTCCAGGGACATAGAAATTGCAAAACGACATTTTTTTGTGTGTATGTTTAGCACTTGAGTTAGTTGAACATTACTCTAAATCTGTAAGTGCCTTGTGCACAATAAAATCATTGGCACTGTATTGTATCTACTGTATAAACCCTCTGATTCTCATTTTGTCCACAGATATCCTGTATTGTGACTGATGAAGTATCGCATGCTGCAGGCAAGGCTTATACTAAAAGTGTAGTAGTTGCAGTAAGAGGAGATTATGTCCCTAAATAATTGGGTAAATCAAGCATTTTGTAGTATTTAATGTAAGCTATGTTGAATCTGTGGATTACTTGATGACACACAAACACATTGTTCAAAAGCCAGTCTGTGAGTTACTCATGATGCACTGACTGGCTGACTGACACTTTTGGCAGTGTTCAGCTTGTTACCCTGACCCTTCGTTTTCAAAGTTAGCATACCACAAAGCACAAGTCATCTGCTTTATAATGACACCAGAATGAGCATCGTCATATTTTGATTAGTAATTTCACAGACAGTGTGTGAAGTGAAATATTGCCTGTCACAGAAGTAGCTCTTTGATAGATGGGACCTGCAAAGTCTTAGTAACTAGTAGTGTTAAATGGGGTCAGGGTCTGCTAAAACCTAGTCTTCTACATCTGAATTCTTACATTGCTTTATACCCCCAGAGATTCCTTCCATTAGGGTCCCATTCTCTCTGCACCACCAGTGCTCTAAGTATTGGTTGTAGTGTTAGCAACTGATCCTTGAGTTCTCTCTGAATTGAAATTTGGTCTAGGGCTTCATTTATGGCTTTTCTCCAGGATTGCATTGTGCTTCTCGCTGGTTCCTGGTCTGCTCTGTCAGTATATGCTGTTTCTAGTCAACTGCTCCTCATCTCTTGTCCAGACCATCAAGATGCTTTAGATCACAGTCCGTTTTTCACCCATTGTGCAGCTGTCCATATCTTCTCCATCACTTCATCCTTGAATTGGTCCTCTCGTGCACCTGCCATGAATCTTGGGTTCTCCCACTTCTTCAAAATAGCTTCTGTTTCCTTCCTAAGTGCCCAAGTCTCCACTGCAGAAAGCAGAAGTAGAGGCCTTGTGCAAGCGTCCAGCAGTCTCTCTCCACCCAACTGCAGAGCTTGTATTTCCATCTTCATAGCAGCTTCACAGTCAGCATTTCTTCAGGGCTGATTTGACATGCAGTTTGAGATTCAAAACTTGCATTTGGTGTTTGTTCGGAATCAGGCCAAAGGCTTTTAGATCGCCTACTGAGTTTACATATTAAATTCATGCAGAAAAAGTGTTCAGTGGAATTGTCACAAGAGTGAATATACAAGTCCTAATGTGTGGAATGAATGAAGATAAGCAAAAATTATGCCCCAGAGTTGAGCTTTTTTCCAAATGTCTGACTGTGAAAGACCATGGTCTCACATAGATTGACCCAGTCAATGTTTGAGATCTCTCGTGTGTGTGTGTGTTTTTATTATGAGGAAACAAATTAGACATCAGGGCTGACCCAGCAGCTGTGGATGTAGCCACAGATTCTCTGTTAAAGAAGCAGAACACTGTTGAAAAGAACAGTGAATTGAGCACAACTGGACACAAGCTATAGCACAGTGGATGGTGTGGCTGTAGGAATATCTGATTGTCTTAGTAACTTCACCTAATTCTTCTTTTTGGGTAGAATGATTTCAGTTTCAGATTTTCTATATGTTCTGCTGAATAGGTGCATTCCAAATTGGGTGAGTGTGACACTACAAATTATGGTGGTAGTGTGAAGTTTTTAGAATCCTGAGTATATAAATAGGCTGACTTGTAACTGACAGTTGGGTGTTTGTGGTGACTCATATTAATGGGTGTGCTATATATATTCTGCAACAGGTAAACACTCCATGAACATCCGTACAGCAAGGGTCCACAAAATTGAGTCTTCATGTGCAAAGTAAAGAACACAGACAGTATCCCAGCTGTTTTGAATGATTATTGTAAACAGTTGTTTTTAAATAGAATGATTACTAAGAGCTAACAAAGAATGTGGCAATTGAAATAAATATTGAAAAATACTTTTGGTTCCTTCAGGCCAGGTTATTTTATCACAAGAGGAGGGCCATGGTCCAGGGGCTGACATAGAAGTCTCTGAAGCTTTCAAATTGTGGGCTTTGTGGTCACCAGACAGCAGAAATGTAGCCCTCATGAGGTAAGCCAGGGGATACAGTCAGTTGAGTGATCCTTACAGGCGCAAACATAGGGCTGCAATTTTACGTGTCTTAGTACAGTTTTACCTTGCAGGGGGTTAGTGCCATCAGCACACCTCATGTGGTACACTGTAGGCATTACTTAAGGTTCGTCGCAGTGTCCCTTCAGCCCCCAGCTGTAACCCCTTTCATTCCTTTTACTGCACCTCCATTCATATTCTCTTTCTTCCATCTTACTTTCCACCCTCTCCTAACAATTGATTCTTAGTGCAACTGCAAAAGTTTTCCTCCTGTTACACCTTTCAAACCTTTTACTCTCAATTTATCCTTTCAGCACCGAATGACTTCATAGGTCCCAGTGCTTGGCCATTGGCTTAAATTTTGTATTTTAGTTCTATTTCTTAGTAATTTTTAAAATGAATTCTCTGTTAAAACAGCAGCCTCCACGAATGCAGTCAAAACAATCGGGTCTTTGTATAATTATACATTTTCAGGACATGCATAACT
Source organism: Macrobrachium rosenbergii (assembly GCA_039081455.1). Lineage (NCBI taxonomy): Eukaryota > Metazoa > Arthropoda > Malacostraca > Decapoda > Palaemonidae > Macrobrachium > Macrobrachium rosenbergii. The sequence continues at coordinate 41,711 of JANJGK010000858.1, read as the reverse complement.
AGACACTGGAGATAATTTGCAGAAAACTCAAGGCTTTTGCAGTTCAGCAATTGTAATTATGGCTACAACTCCACAGGCTCTGTATCTTTTGTCCTACAGTGTACTATAACAGATGATAATATTGGCAAGATTTGTTTTTTGATTATTCATCTGAAAAGGTATCAGAGGCAGCGTAAAGTTAAGGTAATAAGTTTGTTGCTCTGTGACACAAGTGTGGGCACTTTCCATGAACTCTATGTTGGTGTTTTGTGGGGAACAACCTCAGTTCTTGAAAACTACTTGAGATTTCATGTAGTATGTTTGCTGTTCTTAGCATGTGAACCGCATAGACCCTGGAATGAGAGAATTGTTGTGGACTGTTCAGGAAGTGGATGTTGTGCAAGTAGAGCCTCAGAAGTTCAGCCAAGATGCAGTGCACTGCTACCCTGCAACAACTCACCTTCCTTGTATTTTGGTTATGCTTTTATCTGGTTATTTATTAATTTACTGAACTTTATTTTTTATTTTGTCATAACTGATCTCTTCGTTCTGTAATTTCTATTACTATTTGTTGTAACTTCTTTCAGATGAACACTAATATTCTTTGGAAGCTTCTTGAGTTTCAAGTGAGTGGCCCTTGTGTGCTTGTTCCACATGAATAGGGGTTTATCTTCCAAATAATAATGATTTTGCTTCTTGTGTGGGCATAATACCCATCTTTTTTTTTTTTATTAATTTATCATTGCCATTTGTACATACATTCATCTGTTGATGATTTGGCTTCTGATTTTAATCTAAATTGTTCATTTAATTTTGATCCAGAGATGGACAATTATTCTTTTCAAGTTTATGATAAATTTCTTGGTCCTTTTGTCTTGTTCCATGTGAATGAACGTGACCCAGTCTGAATCATAATGCTATTGAATAATAATTATAATATTGAATAATAACAATACTATTTATGTGTAGCTGGTATGTACTCTGAAATTTAAGAGCCTCTTTTTCATGACTGATTGATTGTGAGTGAGAAAGACAATCTGTTCATACATGAAAATTCACTGGGACGAAATTTCCACATTTTAGGGAGGTGAAGCATTTTCAGGTTTCTCAAGAGGTTCCAGTTTTTCTTCTGACTTACAATTGAGTGACTTCAGGGTTGTGACACAGCATTTTTATTTGTTCTTATGCTGTGGAGTTTAACTTGTTAAATTGTGAAAGCTTTCATTCAGAATTATGCATTGACTTGAAATGACTTTTATGTTGCACAGAAATCAGGTTCCCAAAAGAGAACTGAACTCAGTGGGTCCTCTCTGCTCTCATTGCCGTTGGATTCAGCTGATGTGGTCCTCCTTGTGATAATCTCGGTTCTCTTGTGACACAGTCTGTCCAGTTTGGTTCAGGACACAAGTTAAAACAAAAACATTTTCATATTGCAAATGGGTTGCCCCAATAAATTCCTTTTAGAGATGTTCTGTCAGATTGTCAAGGATATTTCATTGATTATTGCATTCTTAAGAAGTGTCAGTTTCACAAATAAATTTTGTCCTTCATCCCACACTGACAGTCAAACATATCTTGAGTGTCTGTCAAACTTTCAACCAACAATGTCAGTCAGATATCAGAAACAAATATCCTTAGGAAATTTTGTCAGAATCTTCATGTTTAGTTAACCCTATTTAGATGATTTTAAGGATTTTGCAATATATGAGGTGAGATTAATATAATCTTGAAAACCATCCCATCTGCAAGGCCTACGAGAGCTAATGGTAAACCATTTACGTATTGTTAGTGATCAGCATTTGAAGTTGCTGGCATAGTTCTGTTAGTGTAGAATAGAAAGACGGCAGTCTTCAGTATTTTTTCTATAGTGTATGGTAATGGTTCCTGGACTTGAGAATTTTGTTAGAAAGTAAGCATATGCCTCCTCCACATAGCATACAGTGGCCTCATTCAATTCAATTCTGATTAATATTATATTGAAGGTTATCAGTGAATTGTTACCTAATCAAATTATTTGTCAGTAGGCCTAACCTTCTCTGGAGTGGTGTCTTCCCACAGTGTAGAATTTGTTGAGCAACCAATGCGCAAGTCAAGAAGTTGACAAGCAAACTTGATGTATACTTGGTGTCAATTCAACATTGTAGCCCTCCTTCCTAAATGAAGATAAAGTCTCTCTCATTTCTGAATGTAGGAATTTCAGGAGGAGCCACAAGGTCTGCATTTTTATGAAGGAAGGTAAATCTGTTGTCAACAGGTTTGTAGGAAGTAATTTTTGTGGCCCAAGGAAGTGTTGTCATTTGCTAAAATCTGAGACCATTCGTCTTGCTGGGAAGGTTCTTTGACTTCAGAACCATTTTGCTGTTGAATTCGAAAAAGTTTGATGAGTGTGACAGATGGGTAAGTCTTTAATTAAACTGTATGATTTTCTGTGAGTTAAATGCTTTTTTTTTTTATTACAGAACGTGGCTTAGCCAGTGCTTTGTTCTAGCGTAACTGTGATGTTGAGGATATGAAAGATTTTTCTTCATAGTGAAATGCTCTGAGGCACAGACCACTTCAGTCCATGCAATCCACATCTTGAGAGGTTTCTGTTACAGACAAGAGGAAACTTCCCTCGCAAAAACAAAAGTAAGTCTTGTGTTTTTGTATAACGAAGTGAATGATATTTAAAAATAAAACTGATGTAAGTAATGAGTACAGTGGGAAACTTTCAAAATGGTATGACTTAATCACATATACATATAATGGATTTCAATAAAAAATGTGCAAATTTAGGATCTATTTTTGACCCCCGTTCATATTGTCAACACTTCTAATGCAGCAGGATTATTTGAAACCTTGTCAAAAGCTTGGTTCATTTCTTTGACACAGGAAGAGGAAAACATCCGTAGATTAAGTGGGTTCTAACAATCAACCAGTTCTAGTGACAGAACCACCTAGCTGCTGGTACTGAGATTATTGCATATGAAGGAGCCTTACCATCTGTGAACACCTGCTACGGACCTTAATATCTCCCGAGTTAAGCCACTGATAAATCTTTTCTATTTGGGAACAGCTAAGACAGTATAGTTAAAAATACACAACTGAAGTATATAAATATTCCCTTAAGTAGTGCGTCGCCTGCCAAATTTTGAGGAATTGTCGAATTTTAGGTTATTAACAGTTTTCAGATGTTTTGTCTAACTAAAAGTATCCTAAAAAAATGTTTAGATGGGTTCATGGACAATTTTGTTCAACGCTTGTATGGCACTGGGAACGACAAATTGTAAAAACATGTAAAAAAAAAGGTGCCAAAATAACTTGTACAAAAATACTTGCCATCCACTAAAATATCCTATTCTCTCTAGAGGTCGCATCATAGAGGAAACGGGTTATAATGATATAGGGATATATAACTGGCTCAAGATGCCCTGATTGTCTCGGGCTTCTCTTGCAAGTCCCAACATTTTTTAGTTTGCCGTTTTCTCAAAACTTAGTTTTTTCAAAATGAAATGCATATTTCTCCAAGAAGGCCAAACCAAATTCACTAAAACTTGTACAGAGTGTAGCATAACTATACATCTTTATTTTGTCACTGGGAAATTCACTTTTGAGTGAAACTTTTCCTTTTTGCATTATTTGAAGTGATGTCATGATTTTTTCAACTGCAAAAAAAATAAATAACTTGAAGTCAAACTTCTAAGTTTCCCCACAAGAGAATTTTCATTATTAGTAGTAGAATAAGGGTAAATATTTGAAGCAAATCCCTTCAGTCATCAGGCAGAAACAATCATTACTTTAAAATGGGACCTTAGGGCATAGGTACGTCCCTTAAATAACTACAATGGCTCTTTTGGTGTCAACTGAATACCATAAGTTGTTTCAACCCTTTGGGACTGCGTCTAGTAAGATGATCCTGTATCTGTCATTTAAAATTTTTGTAGTAGCAATTTGGCAGCAAAATTTTATAGCTCCAACGAATATATGAAAGGTAGACCTGTATAATTGTTGATCCAAATTCTCATTTTATTAGTTTTATTCAAGGTTATCAGGAATCTGTTAACTAGTATCATTACTTTTGTCATTAGGACTGACTTTCCCAAGATTTTATATCATCACCTGGTTCAGAATCTGCTGAGGAGGAGACAGCACTCTGAAGTAATGGAGGAATTCCAAGAATACCTTAGGCAATTTTGGTGTTAGTTCAGTGTGATGGTCCTCCTTTCAAATATCAAGATGTGGACAGCAGCCTCCTTCCCTCTCTCTCTCTCCCACAGGAAGCAATGTTTGCACATGAAGGTAATATTATTGGCAATTTTGACAAGTAGTATTTATATTTTGGTCTGTGTCTGAAGCTTCATGTTTGACTAAAATCTGGGACCTTAACAATTGCTAGAAATGTTGTTGTTTATTCCAGAACTGTTGAAAGGAACTTCTTTTTAATGACTGGTCTATTTTGTCTTCTGGGATTTGCTCTTATACTCTTGCAGTCTACTGAAACATTTGGTGTGCTGGTACAGTCAGTGGTAAGTATTTGAAACTTTCTGTGAATGACTTTGTATGTAGAAAGATACTAAAGCAGTTTGAATATCAGTAAAGTCAATGGTGTTTTTGAACTTGAAAGATATTGAAATGTTTCCATACCAGCAGTCGGTGATATCAAGTGCTTATAAAATTGCTGTAAAAGTTTGTAGCTGCATCTAGTATTGTGGTTTATACCTCCTTCAGGAACCTGGCTGTGAATGTTGGAGGAGACTCATGTGAATGTTGAAGAGTATGTGGAATAAACAAATTGTTGAAGATATGGAATAATCCACCAGGCCTTACAACTGATGTGATGAGTGAGGCACTTGGAAGGAGTCCAGTAGAGATGACACTGAACAGGTGAGTGAAACAAAAATACGAAGAACATTATAACAGATTTTTGTGCTTTAGATTTCATCATCCATTAATAGATATTTGGTAGTTACGTTTCTTCTTCCATAAGATTTTATGGCTAATTAATATAACTTCAAACCAGTTATCTTCAATTCAAAAAATCACTTCAAAGCAGTTAACTTTGAGAGTCCTCAGTATTATTTCAATGTTGTCAGTGTCACTTCAAACTTAATCAGTATTATTCCAAATGGATGTTAACTTTCATTATGAAAGTTTTTAAATTAAAAGAGGAACAGAAGAATTATTGAGTGTTTGAACAAATTCACTATTTGCACAAGTCTTTGCATTTCAGCACAGGGTCACATTTCAAACTGAATGTTTCAATCCTAACTTGTGACGTATTCAGTTTATAATTAATTTTTAATTGAAGTGTAGAGTTTATTCCACATTCAGAAGTCTTCCTTCCCCCAATACTGGTGCAATATTGATCTTTCTTTTCTTGTACATTTTCAATATATTGAAACAGTTTGTATTACAATAGTACAGTCAGCAGTGAAAGTCACTAGCGATAAATGAATTTCTGATGTGTTAAATAGTAGTCAGTAACAATTTCAGATGTCAAAAATATTTATATAGATTCAGTGCCAGTACAATCGATGATAAAGACATGAATATTTTTGTCTTCTTATAGCTGGCATTATAGTGACAGTTCCTTTGACCTCTTTCAGGAAAGTGGCTGTGAATGAATGTCTTTGAGGCAGACAGTGGTGTCCTGAAGCCAGACAGCCACCAGGGCAAATGAGACAGGCAGCAAGTGAAACTCAAATATGCACATTCTTAGCAAATGTTGAAAAATCAGGAAACAGATGAAATTAATTGCAGACATTAAATTTAAATTATTTCTTCATGAATTTTGTTTTAGATCATTTTTTCTAACCTCAAACCAATGACCTTTTTTTGTTCCATTAAATTAAAAAGCCAGATTTAGTAAATTATTTAAATACAAATAATACTTCAGCGCTACTTTATTATTTCAGAAAATAATAATTACAGAACTTACTGTCCAAAATTTTCTGTAATATGGAATACACACTTATCAACTGATACCACTTGGTAGGTAATATGAACAAGGACTATTTATCAGTCACTTGTTAAAACAATAATGTATACAAAACTGGATTATGAACAAGGACTATTTATCAGTCACTTGTTAAAACAATAATGTATACAAAACTGGATTATAAATCAGAAGTTTTAACTTATAAGTGAAGTAAACAAGGACTGTACAAATAAATTTCACCTTCACCTGCAAAAACTATCATAAATACCGAAGTGGATTATAAATCAGAAAGAATAACCCAAGTTTCCATCAACAGCTTGCCTGATGCCTCTTCATGGATACCGACCACCTCAAACTTCAAGATGTGTTGCTGTGAGGGAGCCAGCTGCAATACCTGGTTAAATTTCAACCTATAGCCATTAGGCTACCTAGAACAAGGAAACAAGTATCATCAGAGACAATAAATGACTGCAAACAACAGGCAACAAACCACAACCTATTATTTTCCTGCAGAAGCAGCTCGAAGAACATTAGCATCTGTTACAATCATCATCCTTCAACAGTGACTAGTTCATGTTGGTAAGTTATCAAGTCAAATACCGTTAAATAATATCATTCAAGTCAGGAAAGACTGGAAGAACACTTGTTAGAAAAAATCTCATTGCCACCTATAACAGATTAAAATACACAATGAAAATAGTAATGTAAATGATACATAACTGCTCTTCCAAAGCTGCACAATGATGAGTGGGAGACTGATCTTGATGTGAGTTTCCCTCCACAGTAATAACATCAGACTGACGTGTTGCCTTCCTTCTTCAACAACGTTCCGCTGTTTACATTTTGTGTAATTTAGTCTCTGCTCTGTTATGAGGGTGAGATTTTTCCTAACTCGAGTGTTCTTCCAATCTTTCCTGACTTGAATGACGATATTATTTGAGTATCTAACTTGATAACTTGACATGAACTAGAATGACGATATTATTTGAGTATCTAACTTGATAACTTGACATGAACTAGAATGACGATATTATTTGAGTATCTAACTTGATAACTTGACATGAACTAGAATGACGATATTATTTGAGTATCTAACTTGATAACTTGACATGAACTAGAATGACGATATTATTTGAGTATCTAACTTGATAACTTGACATGAACTAGAATGACGATATTATTTGAGTATCTAACTTGATAACTTGACATGAACTAGAATGACGATATTATCTGAGTATCTAACTTGATAACTTGACATGAACTAGTCACTGTTGAAGAATGATGATTATACCAGACGCTAATCCTCTTCCAGCTGCTTTTGTAGGAAAATTATAGGTCGTGGTTTGTTGCCTGCAGTCAAGTATACTTTTGGTCACCCTTCAGAAATAGCAGGATGGTCAGCTACATAAGGTTAAGTCAAGTTCTAGCCATTTTTAAGCAATGGCTGGAAGAACACACATCACTAAAGTCAGGTTAAGGCAGTTTCCTGTCACTATTCAGCAGAGGCTGGAAGAACACTTCCCTCAGGTTAAGACTAATCCTCTTCATTCTTCAGCTGTGGGTAGAAGAACCCTCAAGTCGGGTGAAGTCTAGTCCTTGTTGTCCTTCAGCAGTGGCTGGAAGAACACCCAAATCAGGTCACCCAGTCCTCATTCTCCAGCAGTGGCTGGAGGAACACCCACATCTTTAATCTAATCCTCGTCGTCCTTCAGCAGAGGTGGAAGAACACTCGGGTCAGGTTAAATCGAGTCCTTGTTTTCTTTCAACAGAAATTTGAAGTTATGCAATATAATTAAACAAGTACTCAATCCTGTTCATTCTGTATTCCATTAAATTATTTAATAACTTATGTAACACTAGCATCCTGTTATGATAGCAAATTTACTATGTCAAATATTTTTCTTTATCGAATACTTTAAAATATTTTTCGTTTAAAATATTTTTCGTTTACTCTGCGTTAAGTTAAAAGATACATTGATACGATTGAGCATGGCAGTAAAAGCACAAATTGAAATAATGCAAAACAATATGGTAATCAATTAATAAACAAAACAGGCAGATGATCTGGAGATACAAATCAGTATCATTTATATGCCTAACACATCAGAAATACTTGGGCAGTCGTGCATGGTAGTTTGAAAAGTAGCAATGTATACTGCACTGAGAGGCTGTGGCATCAATCACTTTGCTAATGAAAGTTTATCAAAAGTTAAAAGGTTAAGAAAAGAGGGAAAGAGCACAGACACACCTTGTGGCAACCATTCTCAGAAACAAAGGAGACCATCAGTGTCTTTCTTCAGCATATAACCACCATGGAAGGCTGCAGGACATTCAGACATGAAATTGATGCGCCAACAATGGCAGAAAACTACAAAAGACTCTAGTAACATGATTCTTGGAAACTACTCAAGATTGCAGCAGCATGTGGCTGGCACTAATGCCACCACCTCTGAGACATCCTATGACCAAGAGACTCCAGGGGAACAATATGAAGGTTTCTGTTAGCATTCAACATACATTCTTTTTTGTATACAAGACACGAGATTCTGATGAAAGCAAATAATTTCTCCCGTGGGAAAGCTCTGACAGAAATACAAGGCTAAAATATATAAGTCAAAGGTACAAAAATAAGGAGAGAGAGTGGTATCAGTTCTTGTTAAGTGCAAGTTTAGCTTCGTCCCATACTAACATCAGTTGCTCTTCCTTTCTACATCTCCATTAGACTAGCAACAACTCCCCTTTTGTACTGAGAGGGGCCTGAACTCCAACAAGAGTAGAATTCGAATTGCTTGCATACTGTTCAATTCATATTCTAGAACAACAATTATATCAAGTAAACTTCCTCTGCAATCCAGGTGCCTGAGATAATGAGGTCTAAGATCATTAAAAATACAACCATCAAAATATCTATTGTTGATTGTTTACATATAAAAAAAATCCTCATTAGAATAACTTTGTGAGGTATCCAGTGTCTCAACTGAAGTCACTTCATTAATGAAAACTTATAAAGATCAAAAGCAACTGTTCTCAGATCCTACCTGTAGGATTCAACCCACCAGCGTCACCACAGACAGTGGTACACAACTGCACCTCGTAACCTTTTCCACAATATTTGCCCAACGAGGAAATACCCAATAAGCAAGAAAGTCAAAATGAAGGAGTCAGTACACCAAACAAAACAAAGCAAAGCAGAACACAGCCTTGAAGGTCTGCAACATCAAATGAGAACTGAAATTGATAAAAAAAATATGGTAGTAAAAAAGGACAGACTAAGAACAAAGTAGTTAATTTCATGGTAGTCAACTAATCAATTCTGTTTAAGTGCAGCCATAAGTATGGAAAACATCACAGACTGGAGAAGGCCATGGCATAAAGGCTAAGATACAGCCCAAGATTTGACAACATGGTTATATAGTCACTACCCAGCACAGCGCAACTAAAAACGGCATCTACAAAGTCTTGGCTGCTGCAAATATCGGCATGTACGCTCATTCACTTGCATTGCAAAACTGAAAGGGATTTAGGAAGACACTTATGTTTGAGACCCCAACTACCCTTCCATAATTCCCACTCCCAGAAAGATGACAAAGTAACAAGTGCCTTTCATCCATTCTTGTTCCATGAAAGTGAACTTCACAGACTATAAACAGCCAAGGTAAGAATGACTCTCAAAGAGGAAGAGATGTATTCCAGCAATTCAGGAAGAGCTGTCCAGAGTGTTTCTGCTCTCTCAAACAGCAGCACTGAACATGTGGTCTCTCTCTCTCTCTCAAGAACAACTGAACTTACAAACAAAATTCCTTTGAACTGCCGATGAAACACTCATCCAGTTTTAGGTTGTATCAAAGAATGGAAAGGTTCAGATTTTATCCATTTTCAGGTTATTACAAAAAAGCAAAGCTGAACCTTGAAATTTAAAAATGACACATGGAGTACTAGCAACAAGGAGTGTCATGTGTAAAGGCTCCCAGCTGTTTAAATGATAGAAATGAACCTTGAAACTCATCAGTGACACTTGGAGTACGAGTAAAACTCCTCAGAATGGAAGCACAAGAATATATGAACAATGAAATTAAAAATTGACACTTGGATTTTTAGCAACAAGAGTACCTTACTTGAAGACCCCTAGCTATATAGATGATAGAAATGAACCTTGAAATTAAAAAAACACACAAGGAACACTAATAAAAATGTCCCGAGAATGAAGGAACATGGCTACATGAACCCACAATTCTTAGGAACAAAGTACCTTTCACAAACCAAGACTGAAAACAGCTGAAAGAAAAGTTCTCTTGAGAGGGGTAAAAATACAGGTGTCAATTTCACTCCTCTCTGAAAACTCCTCCTCATATCTTCAGGTCTTGAATTTGTAAACGAAAATAATTCAAGGTTTGGTAAAGCAGAAGGTTGTATTTGCAGTAACAATGGGTCAGCCAGGGAGAAGTTACTTGGCTGAGATCATTTAAGACAAAAACTAATGCTATGCAGAAGGCCAAACTATTTGCCTTATTGCTAACACTGTTCCAGTTACCTCTGACAAGTGACGACCAAAAACATCAGCTGCAAATGTCGAGTTCGACAGTCAGGAGATGAAGCATTTTCTTGGCAATGCCACAGTTTTGTTATACTTGGCTAGATGCATCTTCGAGTGGAGGTGTGGTCTACAGGTAGTCCTTTTAGAATCTTCTGTGCATCTATTTGATGATATCCTGGAAAGAGAAGAGACACTTGAGCACAGCAGAAAAGGAACTCTCACAAACAAACACTGGACTGAAGACCATTAACTTGCAAAATAAGTAAAAAAAAAAATGTCTGACATTCAAGATACACACAATCTTGGCCAAGCACAGTACTGCAGTTAATTTACTCCAGTAGATTTATATAAACTCCTGATCTGAAGAAGACTTCCCTTCTACATAAAATCACCTGAGGAAAACAAGGGCATATACAAAACCATACAAACATTTCACGTTACCTACATGACAACTGCTGCGGTCAAGTGGATAACGTGACCTCATTCTGATACTCTGGATGAGGGTTCAAATCCTGTTACAGACATCAGAATGACTTCACATTCTTCCATTTCGATCTAAGGCTTGTTAGTGGCAAGAGTATCCAAAATGTGTGATGACACTGAGAAGCTACGATTTTGGTTATTGTCTTAAAGGCAAGTAAGTGTACCTGTAACATTGACAATCAAATATCTTTCCTTTACTTTCCATCATTTCATTCTCTTCCACTTTGCTGTTCAGCTTCTTTAACCTAACTGTACTCCAATTTACGCCTTTTGTGGAAAAGCAATCCCTTCGTGGGAACCATACATGGAAAGAGAGATGGAAGACTTGCTTCTCTCAACAATTTAAAAATGGCAGTTAATTCAATAGCAACTATCCACTAGTTAAGGAGTCCACTAGAATTCAGCTTTTATAGCAAAAGTCTGAAAAATACTGAGTGCTCTGGTCAAGAAAATATTAGTGAGTTCTCAAGATGGACTGAATCGTTTCAGAAAGGCTAAGTATCAATGTAACATTAAGATGAACAAACACTGCTCATAACTGAGAATGCTCATTAATAAATATAGCACAAATATCCTTGTCAAACTTCATGAGTTTATTTATTCATATATACTGTGTAAGAAGCCATTATTAAGAATACCTAACTTCCTTTATGTCAACATTCCGAATCTGAGCTTACTTATAGATTAATTTAACTAAAATACATTTTGCAAAAAAAAAAAAAAAAAAAAACCATGACCCTAAAAGTAACAATAGGTTTTGCAAAAACACACCAAACTCTATTTACCTAAAATATGTCTTGCAAAAAAAAAAAAAAAAAAAAAATACATGACCCTAAAAGTCACAAACTGAATCTGCCTAAAATATGTTTTGGGAAAAAAAAAACACTAAGTCACAAAAACTGAATCTGCCTAAAATATGTTTTGGGAAAAAAAAACACTAAGTCACAAATTGAATTTACATAAAATATGTTTTGCAAAAAAAAAAAAATAAAAACCACATGAATCAAATTCAATTCAAGTGCCAAACTGCCCTTGAAAATGAATCTTGAATTTCAATTTGCATATTATTAAGAGCTGAAATATTCATGTACATAAGCCATTGTTAACAATACTCAACTTTCTCTTAATTAAAATCTGAATGAGAATCTACTCACAGATCCATTTACCCAAAATATGTTTTGCAAAAAACCACGACCTTAAAAGTAACAAACTTAATTTGAGTTTACTTATTAAATCTTGTGCCTAAAATACCAAATATCCCCTAACAATAACACAATTTCAATTTGGACCCATCACATCCGGGCAGTGTCTTGAAATATGCAGAGATGCCGTGATTATAATAATGCCCCTAAGAACATACTCCTTAGTAGTTACAATAAACTTTTAATTAATTTGTTTAAACTTTTACATAATTTGTGTAATGTTAAGCAGGATGCACTGTCATTGTGGCAAGCTTCGTACAAAATTCAGAGTCTCCACTCTTGCATCACATTTGAAATAATATCAACAAAATTTTGAAACGTCCCCTACCCTTGAAAGTCAGAATATAAATATAATTCAGGCTATAGTGTCCCTCCTGCATTACAGAAAGCCTGGGCATAACCCAAGTCTTGGAAGTAAAATTGAGCAGTCTACCTTGAAAATTGTTGGAGATATGCATCTTTGAACAAATAAAGGTACAGTATACTGTACACGTTTTTATGGTTACCGCTCCAGTCACTGCCACTGCCCACAGCCGTAACTGTCATGAGAGTCATAAGTGAAAGGGTTAAGAGTGAATGGACAGGATAACTGACCGATATATGTTTCCTGATACACTAAGCTGTTTGTAACTGATATCAAACTGATAGATATTCAAGTAAAAACAAAACATTGTCTCTTGAAACCTACAGAACTTACTTGATAACTGATCTCTTTCTGATAAGAAATGTGCATAAAAAAACTATTTAAACTTATGAATCTCACATAAAAATGACAACATATCCTGAGGTATGAGGTAGGATCTGGAATTAAGAAGAGAGGAAACGCAAGGGGCAGCAGGAACAGGATCTGGAATTCTGGAATTAGGAAGAGAGGAAACGCAAAGGGCAGCAGGAATAGGATCTGGAATTCTGGAATTAGGAAGAGTGAGGAAACGCAAGGGACGGCAGGAAAGGGACAGATAGGATCGGCCCCAGACCAGGAGGATGAGGATGAGGATAGGAAAACGATTATAGGATGAGGATGCGAAGGATAAGAGAACGATTGTGGAAAAGGATGAGGATGTAAAAGACAGGAAAGAGAAGGACAGGACCAAGAGAAGGACAGAGAGAGAGAGAGAGAGAGAGAGAAGAGTAATAAAGTTAAATATGGAGGAATGTGGAGATAGTAAGCGGCACTGGTTGCGAGGATTGGGTGAGGTCCTATCACTTGCGAGGATTGGGTGAGGTCCTATCACTTGCGAGGATTGGGTGAGGTCCTATCACTTGCGAGGATTGGGTGAGGTCCTATCACTTGCGAGGATTGGGTGAGGTCCTATCACTTGCGAGGATTGGGTGAGGTCCTATCACTTGCGAGAATTGGGTGAGGTCCTATCACTTGTGAGGATTGGGTGAGGTCCTATCACTTGCGAGGATTGGGTGAGGTCCTATCACTTGTGAGGATTGGGTGAGGTCCTATCACTTGCAAGGATTGGGTGAGGTCCTATCACTTGCAAGGATTGGGTGAGGTCCTATCGGTTGCGAGGATTGGGTGAGGTCCTATCGGTTGCGAGGATTGGTTGAGGTCCTATCACTTGCAAGGATTGGGTGAGGTCCTATCACTTGCAAGGATTGGGTGAGGTCCTATCGGTTGCAAGGATTGGGTGAGGTCCTATCACTTGCAAGGATTGGGTGAGGTCCTATCACTTGCAAGGATTGGGTGAGGTCTTATCACTTGCAAGGATTGGGTGAGGTCCTATCGGTTGCGAGGATTGGGTGAGGTCCTATCACTTGCAAGGATTGGGTGAGGTCCTATCGGTTGCGAGGATTGGGTGAGGTCCTATCACTTGCGAGGATTGGTTGAGGTCCTATCACTTGCAAGGATTGGGTGAGGTCCTATCACTTGCAAGGATTGGGTGAGGTCCTATCGGTTGTGAGGATTGGGTGAGGTCCTATCACTTGCAAGGATTGGGTGAGGTCCTATCACTTGCAAGGATTGGGTGAGGTCCTATCACTTGCAAGGATTGGGTGAGGTCCTATCACTTGCAAGGATTGGGTGAGGTCCTATCACTTGCGAGGATTGGTTGAGGTCCTATCACTTGCAAGGATTGGGTGAGGTCCTATCACTTGCAAGGATTGGGTGAGGTCCTATCGGTTGCGAGGATTGGGTGAGGTCCTATCACTTGCAAGGATTGGGTGAGGTCCTATCACTTGCAAGGATTGGGTGAGGTCCTATCACTTGCGAGGATTGGTTGAGGTCCTATCACTTGCAAGGATTGGGTGAGGTCCTATCACTTGCAAGGATTGGGTGAGGTCCTATCACTTGCAAGGATTGGGTGAGGTCCTATCACTTGCAAGGATTGGGTGAGGTCCTATCACTTGCAAGGATTGGGTGAGGTCCTATTGGTTGTGAGGATTGGGTGAGGTCCTATCACTTGCAAGGATTGGATGAGGTCCTATCACTTGCAAGGATTGGGTGAGGTCCTATCACTTGCAAGGATTGGGTGAGGTCCTATCGGTTGCAAGGATTGGGTGAGGTCCTATCACTTGCAAGGATTGGGTGAGGTCCTATCACTTGCAAGGATTGGGTGAGGTCCTATCACTTGCGAGGATTGGTTGAGGTCCTATCACTTGCAAGGATTGGGTGAGGTCCTATCACTTGCAAGGATTGGGTGAGGTCCTATCACTTGCAAGGATTGGGTGAGGTCCTATCACTTGCAAGGATTGGGTGAGGTCCTATCACTTGCAAGGATTGGGTGAGGTCCTATCGGTTGGGAGGATTGGGTGAGGTCCTATCGGTTGGGAGGATTGGGTGAGGTCCTATCACTTGCAAGGATTGGGTGAGGTCCTATCGGTTGTGAGGATTGGGTGAGGTCCTATCACTTGCAAGGATTGGGTGAGGTCCTATCACTTGCAAGGATTGGGTGAGGTCCTATCACTTGCAAGGATTGGGTGAGGTCCTATCACTTGCAAGGATTGGGTGAGGTCCTATAGGTTGCGAGGACTGGGTAAGGTCCTATCACTTGCAAGGATTGGGTGAGGTCCTATCACTTGCAAGGATTGGGTGAGGTCCTATCGGTTGGGAGGATTGGGTGAGGTCCTATCGGTTGGGAGGATTGGGTGAGGTCCTATCACTTGCAAGGATTGGGTGAGGTCCTATCACTTGCAAGGATTGGGTGAGGTCCTATCACTTGCAAGGATTGGGTGAGGTCTTATCAGTTGGATTGGGTGAGGTCCTATCACTTGCAAGGATTGGGTGAGGTCCTATAGGTTGCGAGGACTGGGTAAGGTCCTATCACTTGCAAGGATTGGGTGAGGTCCTATAGGTTGCGAGGACTGGGTAAGGTCCTATCACTTGCAAGGATTGGGTGAGGTCCTACAAGGGTAAGTTGTTGGACCTTCACCAGATGAGCGAAAGAGGGAATAAGGCACAAGAGGAAGAAAGAGTTTGCGGACGTACATATGAGGAAGAACGGAAGGGAACAGGAAATACAGAAAGACGACAATCATTAGAAAAGAACAAATAAATTGACCCAAAAATAAATAAAGATGAAAATGTAATTAAATGATAAAATACAAGGAGAACTGCTTTAGGGTAGAAAACATTGCACCTTCCCTTGAAGTTCTGAGGTTCCAATTTTAAAGGTGAAACAAGATGCAAACCTCACAGTTGCACGATGAAAACCCTGTTAGGAGAGGGTGGGAAATATGATGGAAAGAAAGAGACTAGGAACGGAGGTTAAGTAAAAGGAATAAAGGGGGTTGCAGCTGAAGACTCCTGAAACATAGCCATAAATTCCTTGTATTCAGGACACGGAATGAATATGCATATAATTTACAATGATGCTGTAGTATTACTGGAATGCAAAGACCTTTTTCGGGGCTTCAACAAAGAAGGTATTTGGGACTAAAAGAGAGAGAACGAGAGAGTGATACTTGACTCTGCATCTGACGGTTTCTGAATGTTATTTCTCCAAAACACAATAAACACAATACTGTTTGAGACATTATTTTTGCAGATTTTATATAGAACTGCATTATTTTTAACGCTTGGAACTTATGACAGCCTCTGTATAGTGCCACCTGTCAAGAATATTTGCCTTCAAATGCTGGTCAAGATCCAACCACCTAATTGTCTACGAGATGACCAAATATGCAAATACTAGTGGAATCAACCCTCTTACAGATTTGATACAGCATTTTTCTATGGGCTAAAGTTTAAAAAGTTACTCTAAAGGTAGAGTTCCTAACCCTAGTCACTTATTTATTAGTTAATCTGATAAGTCTGGAGGGTAAAGCAGATTTAAGTACTGCATAAACCTTACTGACTTATTCCCATCTTCTATATATGAAATATATAAAACCTGACAGATAGCATTCATAGCAATGACTGACAACTGAATATTATGTCCAATAATATACTTTTGCAATTGTGTTGACCCTTAATTTATTGACAGATTAATGACCTGTTTTCAAGATCAGAAAAACAAAATTCAAATAAGAAAAACAAAATTCATAATATTCATAAACTTACCAATTTCACTGGAAGAGTTCTGTCTCATTTGCGAAGGCCGAATACAGTATACTATTTTCCTCAACATCGATCTTCCTGGTTGAAACAGCAGTAGGGTCCTTTTGCTAAAGTCGTTACCACCGAATTTTAAGTCATTTCGATACATCTACAAAATCCATCTGATACAGTCCAAGTTGTATCTGAACGCAATATACAGTAATCTGATTTCCCAAAAATCTGACAAGGTTTATAGTTTTTCGTGTTACGCTAATAAAAAAAATTAACTGATGATTTTCTTAAAAGGAGAACAAAGTTTACATCATTAAGATACTTTACAGATTTTACAATTAGCTCAACTGACAAATTTTTAAATTAATTTGTACTTTTCATTGCTAACAAACCTGTGGTCTTAAGCTTACTCTTACGTACTACCTAGCAAAAACCTGACCTAATGTGTTTATTTGCAATTCTGAATTTCTAGCACTACGAGTATTTTGACTTCCTGATTTTGCTATCTTAATTGACTATCAAAGCAATATGGTACAGCCTGCTTAACCAAATGTTTTCTAAAAACTTTTTTGACAATGTTTACAACTGGTTGTCTCAAAACGATACATATGAAATAATAGATCACTTAATGGTTTTGCTATGGGCAAGTTCTTATCTATGCCGTATCTGAATTTAGTAATAGGAATGTAAAAAAAAAAGCTTTTTGTTACAGGCAGTGGCATCAATATTATATCACTTATTTACTGTTTTAGAAAGTAAAGTCAGATGGCTGATGTATCAAATCCCTTGAACTGTATTAAACTGTCTTTATGGATGCATAGAAATGACTTAAAAGCTGAACAACTGAAGGTCTTGAAGTATGTGGTGTCTGTAAAAAATGAATCTACATTAATAACTTGTTTTAACAAAGGATTCGTTACCAATCATTAAGGATAAAAAGTCTTTGATCACCACAAAACTGTACTGCACAATTCCTTAGGTTATAAAGCTCCTATGAGGCAATAAAAACTACACAGTGCAGTTTGTTATATTGCATTAATGACAAATTTATTATTCAACTCTGTATTTAAACAGCAAAATCAAACATTATCGCTGTGGCCTGCCACATAAATTTATAAAGACATTTACTGTGGCACTATATCTAAATTTTTCATGCAAAAAAGCCACATATAAAGACATTTACTGTGGTACTATATCTAAATTTCTCAGAAAAAAGGTTTTAAACACCCATCAGTAATGTCCAATGCAATTGATAATAATTACTCTGGTATGAATGATGCTAAACACAATCTTGAATTGGTTTCATAGTTCAGAATCTCTAGACGACATACAAGTCTTGCGGAATGGTGGGTAGAGTGTCATTTCCTCCATACAATATCTCTTAAAGTCATTGTTTCACACCCACCGTGTTTCTGTTTGACACAGCATATTTCAGCTGCTAAATATATTGAAACAAATTAAAGAGCAACATGTCAGCAACATATGCAGATGTTGATGATTAAAATTCAATACACCAAATCTACTACTATTCTGCGACGCTTATTTTCTCCTGAAACATTTTTACTGTTATAAATTTACCCTCTGATGACTTCCTGTCGTAATTACTTGCATGCGAGAAGCAAATTACAGTACTTTAGAGGTTAAGTATATATGGTACTGTAAGCTTTTGAGGATGGTGGACTAAGCTTTACATATCCATAATTGGTAAGCTTCATAAAACAAAAAGCAAAAAAAAAAAAAAAATTGAGCTCCACAAATACCTAAACCTTTCTTCTTTGGGGATCTATTTTGACACATTATTCAATACTGAGAACCATTAGTGTTATCGTTAACATTGTAGAGACAACTTCAAATGTTAATATTATATTTTACTCAAAAACTATAAAAATCCATCAGTAATTAGCAAATATAATCTTTTTTTTACCACTGACGAAATTAATATCAAGATAGTCGACTGAAATTGGAAAACAATATCAATTTTTTAAGATAAATACCTTGACTTGAAGCTTTTAGGCTACAGGCTAGATGCATCCATATATAGGTTAGTTATGTTGCTAGCCTCTATAGGATGTATCTAGCCTATAAACTCCAAGTTAAAAGTCACAACTCCATAAGATAAATAAACTGATATGACTTTTAACAAAGCTTATAGGTTATAGGCTGGATACTTCTATATACAAAGTAGCAACTTAACTAACCTGCATTTGGATGAATCTAGCCTATAAACTTCAAGTTAAAAGTCATATCAAAATCATATGATAAATACCTTGACATGACTTTTAACTTAAAGCTTATAGGTTATAGGCTGGATCAGTGGTTCTTAACCTTTTTATTACCACGCCCCCTCTGAGAGTTGGCCCTTTCCTCCACGCCCCCCTTGCATCTATGAGTAAAATTTCCTCCCAGATTTAAAGGAAATGAAATAAAAAGCAAAAGAAGTGTTTTAATTCTTTTGGGAATGAATCAATGAGATACCTGACACTGCTTTCTAGCAACTTAAGAGAATCACAAATATAATCAGAGAATTTTTAATTTTTCTGTACGGCTCGCAGCCCCCCTGGAAACTGATGATGCCCCACAGGGTGAAAACCACTAGGCCAGATACTTCCATATACAGGGTAGCAACTTAACTAACCTGCATTTGTTTGTCAGTTAAAACAGCCAAAACATCCTTAAACCTAAGTTGGTAAATAACTAGAAATCCTGTAGAAGCCCAAATTCATATCCTAGTGGTCCAATATTCACACCCAGCCTACAAGTCCCTTAATAAGACTTAATTATTGATAATTAGATGATTTTGGCTTTGAAATTACTCAAATAAGGTAGGCCACTCAGCTTCATGCCAGGCTAATTAAGGCTAGCCAGGGACGTAAATGCGTAATTAACCAGTCATTAAGTTAATATCTGGTAATTAAGAAGGAATTAATTTAAGTAATCTAATAAGCTAAAAATGCTCCAAAATTACTCAAAATTGTCCCGAATTCTTTGATACCCTGACCTAGGGTACTGCTGTGGTAGGTCACTTGCCCAGGCTTGTTACTATGCCCACTCACCAATACCCCAAGGTAAATATTTGCCAAAATAAATAAAAATGGCTAAATAATTGCTATCAATTAACCATGGCTCGGCTATTGCTATTAACTACTACTAATTAGACTATTACTTACTATTAATGACTATTACTATTAGTAATTAATTATAATTGACGTCCTCTGCTATTCTAAGATAAAGGGCCCTAAGCCACAAAGGCTTCTAGCCATACAGCCTAATCCAAGGTTAATTAAGACTAGCCATGGGTATTAATATCTTAATTAACCTGTAATTAAGT
Organism: Macrobrachium rosenbergii; assembly: GCA_039081455.1. Lineage (NCBI taxonomy): Eukaryota > Metazoa > Arthropoda > Malacostraca > Decapoda > Palaemonidae > Macrobrachium > Macrobrachium rosenbergii. Next base: position 21,770 of record JANJGK010000858.1, on the reverse strand, counting down.
TAATTACTCGTAATTAGGAAGGAATTCATTCAAATAAATAAATAAGCTGAAATAAGCTTCGAGCTTCTCTGACCTTTGACAGGTAGAGGGAGGCAGCCTTATTTAATTGCCTTAGATGACGGCTTAATGTTAATTACCCCTCGGTAATTACTATCCTAAAATAACAATGCCATGTTAATTAATTTACCTTTCGGTTTCCATTCGCTTTCTTCCGGTAATTAGGTCATTCCTTCGACAATAACGAATCAAGAGACGTCTATCTTACCTCCATTGAGCCTTCCCTTGTCAATGTAAACAAAAACGTTGCCAGAAACCACTTTTTAAAGTCGTATTTTATTCATATCGAGTGCGTATATGAGCACCAGAGCGCGCTTGTGAGCACGCAATGAATGAAATATACGTTAATTTATTCATTCGAAGCATTTTCATGGCTTTTTAGGCGATTAATTTGAATATATGAAAGGTTTTTGGTTTCGTTTTCACTCGGCAAGATTGAAGACAGGGCTGATGGTTCTTGTTCCAAAAATGAGATTTTGTAGAGCTCTTTTCAAATAGATATTAATATATAACAAATAAACAATATCAAACAAGTTAATAATATATAGAGTAATGTAAATTAATCATAAAAATGTATTTAGTTCCTTAATAAAGATTCGATATATGCTAAAACTGATGACGTCATACGACCTCTTTCAGCTGCCGAACTGGGGTGAGTGATAAGCGTAAAATGATGAAGGCATGATAAAATAACACATCTTTACTTAAACACAAGTATGTCAGCAGATTATTTCCCATATGGATGATTTAAATATACGGTACTGTATCTGTACATTATGCTGGCCTTCAATTCGTATAACAAGCCATACATATGCCTAAATATTACCTGTATTACCTTGCTGGCAAGTAGGAACCATTCGTCAGTCCTTTCTTCCTAAATATCCAAACCTTGGCCTCTCTGCTTTCATTCCCTTTAAATATATATCACCTGTATCTGTAAATTAAGATGGAATATTTATGCCTGTATAGTTTACAGGTAATTACAGATAATTAGGTGTTTTCCATAGACTGCAATAGCAATTTTATTTTCCAATTACAAGGAAGAATTAAACACATTCTTGTGCCTTTTTGATGTATGGGTCTACCTCCAAACGTCCATAATATCTTCCCAGTTCATTTCCCGACAATTACAATGACATAACCATTGTTATAACCATTCTGTTGTCATACACAACTGCTGTATGTTCAAGAGGATTGATGGCGATTCACTTTCCTAATGACCATAGCATAAAACTTTTATATTATACCTCGAACAACCAAATGTTTTGAACCTATCTCTCATACAGTTAGAAGAAGGAAAGGCCTTGGTCTTACCTATTTCAACCTGTTCATGCCTGAGGGGAAGGTCCTTTTTAGTTATCACAAAATATCTAATTCATCCTCTTCCAAATGTTTTTTATTATTTATTCATCTAATTGTTTAATCTTTCAACACCTTTTTGGTATTGCCAAGGCAGCATTTTGATCAACAATTATAAGTTGATTGCAATTTTTCATGGAACACAAAATCTTTGTGTCTTTGCTTGTCACAACCTAAGCCAGTACTGATTAATTTCTCCTTAGTATATCATGAAGAGAGAGAGAGAGAGAGAGAGAGAGAGAGAGAGAGAGAGAGAGAGAGAGAGAGAGAGAGAGAGAGAGAGAGAGAGTGAGAGAGAGAGAGAGAGAGAGAGAGAGAGAGAGAGTGTAACTGATTTTGCTCAGTCTAATTTAACCTCAACCAAGCCATATTTCTGTAATTTTTTTTTTGCTTGAAAAATATGCACTAACATGCAACTTCACAATATGCTGATTAGACTGTAATGTAAATGTATTAATTACAGTTGAATCTGAAATGATAACAGTTGTACGAAAGCTATTTCTATTCAATTTTATCTTTTTTATATAATTTTCCCTTTACTTACGGCATTGCTCTGCAAATTTCCATTGCAAATCAAACTTTAACTAGTGTCTACTACATACTTTTTCACTTTAATGCAAGATTCCCTGTCACTGCCTCATTTCTCTCCGCATATTTATTTTGTCCAGTTTCATACTTAATCTTATTTGTCACCATATCATACTATAAATTTTACCTGCTAACATTTTACTGTGCAATCAAAGGCTTTGTTGGATCAGGATGAAACGTCTTCTATCAGATGACCTCTACTGATCACTCATTATTACGAGTGATCAGTACAGATTGCAGCGTATACTTGCCTCTTAAATGTTCTACCACATGCCGTTAAGTTGCCGTGAAAAATAATTCCCAAAAATTTAACTTCCTTCTCCTAGGATAATGAAGGTGTCTTTAAGATTAAGAACAGTTTCCTTACAAGTACTCCTGGTGAACTGACCAGCCATAGTTTACGAAAAACAAAATATGAAACCACTTACTTACTGCATCAACTGACCTTTGCAAATACTGCAGACGAGTCTCAACAAACACTGAAGCTTTGACTGGAGAGACAGATTCAACTGTGCTGTTAATAACCCACCCCCCAAAAAAAGTGACACTGAGGACAAATGCCTTGTGGGACCCCTTACCCTAAACTCATAAGGGTCTGATAAGGTATTGCCAATTCTAACCTTACTATACTTGTCACACAGACAATATCTAATGAAAATAATCTTATTACCTTGAATTCCCACCTCATGCTGATTTTTTGTAATTCCAAATTGTTACGTAGCATCATAAGCATTTAAAAATAAAAGAAGACTGCAATTGTCTGGCAATGATTAGCACACCCCTGTTGAATCTGAGTTGATAATCTAAGTACAGGATCTAAGGTAGATCAGTATTTCCTGAAACCACAACGAATAGAGGACGAACCATTATTCCGTAAATGCCACATTAATCTGGAATTTTCCATCTCGTAAAACAATTTGCACCCTTTAAAAGTGATACTGACCTGTAGCTCTTGGGGACAATGTGGAATTTGAAGACGTTCCTTGATAGGGCCAACATTGGCAACCTTCCAGGAAGGAGGAAGAATGCGTCTCCCATTTTTGTTAGGTTCAAGAAGGAATCACTTAGCAACCTGGAACCGTAACTGAAATGTAGCATTATAGGCTTTTCATTTCAATTTTGATTGAAAATTTGAAGTAATGCTCACTTTCAGAATGTCATGAAACTCAGTGGAATAGTTCTCAGTTCAATACCTCAGAGAAACTCAAAGAAATGGAATTCTGAACATCAGGGAATTCAATGGATTTAGTCTTCCTTTTAGATGAAAACTCTTATGGAGAGTCAACAGACTTTTATAAACCCAGGACTGGCTCCAGAGGGAAACCAGCTTGCAGAGAGAGAGAGAGAGAGAGAGAGAGAGAGAGAGAGAGAGAGAGAGAGAGAGAGAGAGAGAGACAAGTTACAGGAAAATGTGATAAATAAATATGAGGGGAAAAAATATTCAGATGTCAGCAGACATCTGCTCTTCTCTTAAACACTAGAGATCTTTAGATTCCACAACTGGACTATGCAACCTATTCCACATTTTAGTTGCAACCAAGATAAAGCTCCTAGTTAACTGAGTAGTATTGCACCTGATACTAGAAAACAAGTTTGCAACACCAGCCTACCTATAGTTGTAAGCAAGCAAAAACAGCTAAGTACAGGGTCTTCAAATTTATACCATTTATATAAAAAAAGACAGGATTCCCTCTTGACTTTACTAACATATTTACATTTCTTAGCTAAAGCACACTGATAGATTTTGTTGTGCAAAAGTTATATTTATAACGTCAATAACATTTTCTTAAAAGCCCACAGGTCTTATCCCATCAAGGAACAGGAGGTCTGATGGGTTTGCAAGGTCTTTGGAATCAAAGTCAAGTGGGACTCAAAATTCTGAAAAAAGTTAAGGTCTTGACATTAAGCCCAACCTGTTTCCTGTAACTACCAGTTCATGGAAGACGAAAATCATCACTTCTCTGCCAGAATTCACTGACAGTCCAGTCAAAATCAGATTTGACATAGGGGGAACAACCGAGCAAAGACTTATCAACAGCCCAACTGAAATACCAGTACAGTCGACAGAAGAACGATTGCTCAAGTCTCTAACAGGAGTCATTGGGATAGATATTAAGAAATGTCATCAACCTGTCATTATAAGAGTAAGATCATTGGAATGGCTATCATCAATGATCATTCCTCCTGAATCAAAAAAAAAAAAAAAATCTCCACACCAAAATGGATTGTGAGAATTAAAATCCCCAAGAAGTCGAAAAACCGAGGGCACTGATTGACTAATGCTTGAATATCATTTAAAGTAGATCTGGACCTAGGGAGAAAATGGTCATCCCACATTCAACCAATGCATATACATATAGCAACTGCTTCAAGAACAGTGTTCAAAGGAACACTGGAATGTTGCAGAGATTTGGCAATAATTATTGCAACACCTCCATGAGTGTGACTGCGATCTGTGAGATTCATTTCATAAGCACATAAATAAGGGTTGTATAACGCATCACCCACTTTGGTTTCTTGAAGGCACACACACACACACACACACCACCTGGAATATGACTGTTAATAACTTGAGGTCTTCAGACCAAGTCCTAAAACCCTTCCAGTTCTACTGAATGATGTCAAATCTGAACAAAAATTATTTTCTGTTCCCAGCCAATTTACTCTTTGTCTGTCTGGCCTTGCAATGTATTCACATTACAAGGACAGGGATTTGTGCCAAATCTATTGGGCCTAGAATTAAGATTTCGCTTCATGGCTTCTGAAGAAGAGATTGACTTCTCTTACATACCTATTTATCTAGTCTTCACCACCTTATAACAAGACTAAATAAGGAACCTTTGCAATTACTTTGTTGGTTACAGTAGTCATCTCAGATTCTTTACCGAGTGGAAGGCAGGGTTGAGTTTTAGCCGAAGAGTAACAACAGATTTCACAGGGCTGAACCTAGTCAGTCATTCAGCATTCCGTGGCCTCTGGCCTACCATAAGCAAGGCTCAAGCCATCAGACAACACCAGTTAAACCAGTTCTGAAAGGAGCATTTGATTAGCAAAATCTAAACTCACACAGGTATATCACGTATATCCACAATGCTAGAATATGCTACCGTATTCTTGAACATTAATTTATAGTAGTTACCTTGAGAAGATAAATACTTTGCTGGATAATCAAATCAGCTTATAGACAATTATACTGTATTCTACAGCAACTGCTGTGGTGATCTTGAGTAAATGACAGGTGTACACTTCTTTTAAATGATTTACAGTCCACTGGAATGAATTACAGCAGCCTTTGAGACTCTCAAAGACTACTTGCAGTGGAAATACTGTGTCCACACTACAAATTCAAATTAGTCTTGCAAAAACCCTGACAAGAGTAGTACACCAAGGAAGTGTGCTGGGTCCAATCCTCTTTCATCTAAGTACTAAAGGGATGTGATATAAACCACTCTTGCGTACTGCAAGGCCAAGTATCCAAAACATGGCTCAACAAGTCAACTACATAAAATAAATCTACAGTAGATCTCAGAGTGACAGCAATCCCGGTAAAAGATACAAAAGCTACAATGAAACCCATTTTATTGTTATAAATTCTCTGCTAACATTCTCCATAGCTCACCCTTCCCTCCAGATTTACCTGTTCTACAATTCATTGTAAGGACACATAAAACTAATTTACATATACCTGTATAACAACATTTTGATTTATTCTATCTACTGTAAAATAATTTTTTCAAGGTTTAAAATACACTGACAGGATAGTTATCATCAACATTTGTCATGAGTCCCTTATCCAGCCAAATTACACCATAAGCTATTGCCACACAGATTTCTAGTACTCTTTCAAAAGCATCAAAGGACTGGAACCAGATACCAACAGGTGCACCTTGTCTCCAGTAAGACAAGTGGCTAACTTACAGTCATATTCCCAACCGCACTAAAAATCAAAACACTGAATTGCTACCCATACAAATGCACTTACAGTTACATGTTTAAGTCACTACAAAACTACAGTGGTAATAAAAAAGGTTCCAAGCAGCCATGATCAATCCCTTGGTTTGGGTAAATTGGGTCTGGTTTCGGAAAAATCTGCTGTGAACCTCTGGATGTCAAGTCACAGAAAAGTAGGAGAAACAATCACGTCTCAATTTGACAACATGAAAACCTCAAATCATAACTGTTCCCAACCTGAATGCATGTGAGTAATGGCTATACTATACATAACGAGTCTTTTTAGTTACAAATGTGTGGACTCAAATCAGAACCTATGGTTTCCTAGTCCCTGTAATATTTTTTTGTCTGTTCTTGTGACTGGTACTACAGTACCTGTACTTGTATTTCAAAAGACCTAATGACACTGGATGGAATTTCCCTTTGACAGCAACTTTCAAGCAGCTCCCAATATCCTGGTTCCTGAAAAACGAAGCTCCTATTAATACAAATTAAATTTCAAAATTGAAAATGATCAATAATTTCATACTGAACTTTTTAAAAGATGTACTTATGTTCAATAACACTGCCCAATCCCCAAAAACTCACAACTCAATATGGTTTGACTACTACAATCTAAGTTTTGTACCTTAGTTATACAAGTTACAACTAATGAGCTAGAATTATTTTTATTATGGAAATACAACCTACTGAGAATTTATGACTCTTACTTTCATAAGACAAGATTAAAGCAACAGATGTCAACTGTATATATGGTAATAGACACACACCAGGCTAACCTGAACCCCAACAGCAGCTCAAGATCAGAGCTCATACTAATTCTCATATCTGTAAGTTTTCCAGTAGACATGAAGTGCACACATCACCCAGGAAAAATGCAAACAGAAATAAAATAAGCTCAATGAAAATGGGTTCAACATCACAAGGAAAGTAAACATCTGTGGCACAAACTCTGATGTAAAAGCGTCTGTGCTGAATGTAGGAAAGAGGAACACACGATGAAACTGATTTTAATCTCGTGGCATAGAGTAATGCTTATTCAATACTGACCACATCCAGAACCAGATGAAACACAAGTGATTTTACATACTCCAACGCACTGGCAAAAGGAAACCTAGTTGGTGGCACAGAAACAGTTGGTTTTGAGAACTTGAAAGAAAGATATGGTTTTGAAAACAATGCAAGGAAGGGAAGGCAGCACTGAAACTCTACTAGTGACAAGGATGAAAGTCCCTCGATATGAAATTTTGAAAGACAGCAGAGAAATGAATCAATTCAGTTATGAAGATTGTACCGTTAGGTCAGGTAAGGAACACTGAATACAAGAGGAAGAAGAAAGCGAACTGGATAGTAAGGGAAAACATCAGAAAGAGGAAACTACAGAAACTAGACAGAATGAAATGTCAAAACAAAGTACAACATATTGGAAAATATACCATCCACAAGTGGCTGGCTCAAACATGCTAAAAACAAAAAGCACTATAAGGTATGTAACTGTGCCCGACCTGTAACACATAATATATTTTCATAACAGAATGTATTATTTGGACTCTTATCTACTGTCAAAGTTAGCTTATATCTCCTTGTAAGACAGACAAAGCTGTCACAATAGTTTTCTTTTACAGAAAACTAAAAAACCAAAGTTCTATATTGCGATTTTTGTTCTGTGAAACTGACCCAAGATTCTTCTCTCAGTTTTGGGAAGGAATTTCAACCAGTGCAGGAGCCTTTGAAGAACTAAGTGAATTTATCTCCATATTAGAGGTATTGCAATTATATTCTGAAGATGCCATGCTGGGTTCATAAACCCCAGATCATCAAGACAAGACAACCGGGAAAAAGTCTCAAAAGGTGAAAAAGTCATGTAAATATTCCAATGAATGTGTGATAGCCAATTACTTAAACTGGAACAGCTGAAAGAAGATTATTTTATACAAACATTGCCAGTTCCAAACCTTGGACTTTTAAAAGATAAGAAATTACGTGTCTACATTGAACACAGCACAGCCATTTTTCGAAAATGTTAATTTAAGAGTTTACAAGCATAAAAAAAAATTACAGAGCCTATATAACTGCTAACTTAACATTTTCTATTGAAATTACCTCATATATATCACAGAAAAGGCTACAATTTCTAAGAAGACTTACCTTAAATTGCAGTCCAGTAAACCTCATGTCAAACGGGGACTCTCAAATATTTTTCTTCTGCATTTCAGTCCAGCAAACTTCAAGTCAAAATGGGACTTCTTTATTGCATTAGTTTCATCCTGAAATAAAATGTGGTCCTTCAATATAGAATTTAAAAGGTCAAAGGTCATCCATTAATAATCTTAGCCTATCTCTCATGTTAGTACAAGTGCCCTCTGCATTAAGACTGATTCAGTAACAATGTGGAAAGGTGCTACAGAAACAATGTAGGCACATCACAGGTGGTCCACAAATAATACAGGCCTGTCTCCAATTCACTATAACTATTCTGCAAATCAAAACTGTCCTATGATAACGTAGTCCTGATCGATTCACTACAAATGCAGTAATCCCAAATCTGCAATGCAGTTCAGGAGCTACAATCTCACAGCAAAATTCTCTGATCAAGCTCAACTTTGAAGAGCAGAAAAGTCAAGGTTTGACTGACACGGACAGAACAAACAAATCATTGGAGATTACGATTCCCACGTTATGAAGATGCCTAAGGCTAATACTTCATACTGGAGATGGTAGGGACACAGAAAACCCAGTTTTAATTTCTGTGGAGATGTCATAGTTGGCACGAAGGCGTTTCCCTGCGTGTGCAGATATAAACTGTCCAGGACATACCAAACATTTTAGCAGTACTACAGTATTTGAACATTTTACTACCTCTCAATCTGTGAATTTGCATACTGCAACATTAATTCTCAATAAGTACTGTATTCTAACCATGCAAATATAGCTGATATATTTTGGGTTGTGGCAGAGCCCACCATATAGTTTTAACCTGCACGAGTCAATAGAGGAGCTTCTGTAAAACTTGCCATTTTCTCAAAATTCAGAACACTTCGTTGTGGAGGCTTTCAATTTTGAAATGTCCAGAATTCTCCCTTCTGCCAGTTAAGTCATCACCTGGACTGCACAGTGGGTAGCCCTAAATAACTACTATGCCCAAACTAATATACCTACTGGATGTTCAACAGACATCAAAATGATTTAAGACAAGACATACATCACATCAAATCTGGCAAGGATTTCCATATAATGCACAGATAGTTACCATAACTTGAAAGATGGGCTTTCCATAATTATACTCAATTTCACTATCAGTATTTTGAAAGTCTTTCTGGGCAACTTGATTGCTAAAATGAACCTTCCAGTTTGCTAGTACCTATATTTAACACACTTTGGGAGCCTGGCTTTCTGATAAGTAACAAAGCCTGTTGAATATTCTCTAGATATCTTACAACTAACAACAATTCCTAACCTCAACTATCCTGTGCTCTACGCTTAATTAACCCCCACATTTGAAATGGTGGCGTATCGAAAAATAATGGTAACGTGGTTGACTGGTTGAAGGGTACAGAAGTCTGCTAACCTGATGTGTTACCAGGAAAAAAGTTTATTTAACATTAAATTTTGCAAGAGAAATTTAGCCCTGTACGTGTCACAAGATTTTGCTACACCATACTAGGAATCCTCACATCTACAGTACATGCAAGTACAAAGCTCTAATTTCTAGAAGACATCTGAGTATGGATCAAATTCATATAAAAACTGAAAGAAGAATATCCTGAGAGAACTACACTCTCTTGGTTTTGTAGCCCACATTCTCCCCTAAAATACCTGATGACGTTTCTCTGGGTGGTCCTAATGAAACCATCTCCACTGTACAACAGTCTCTAATAAATTCTGCTTTTTCCACTGACACTATTCAACACTTCAGATAGCACTTAGTTCTCCATACCTGTCCTGACAGAATTCACAGCCAAAAGATATACAAGTACACTTGACTAAACACTAACCACTTGTGCACGATATCAGCAGCTTTCAAATTCTTCTAAAATTCCCAAACCTGACTTTCATAAAGCCTATTGTTCAACATGGTCAATTTACAGTTTTTAACTGGAGTTAATGGGCAAACAAAGTTGTTCCTAACTGTACCAGTTTCAATGTTATACAGGTAATCAAAGGCACTAGTCTCACATTTACACTAAAGCAGAATAATTCTAGTTTCATTTAGGCCTTACCATTAAAGGATGTGGATCCAGATGATAAACGGGTCTTCTTGGCCGCAAGTATAAAACGTACTCAGGTGTCAGTCCCATCAAGTACACAACACACAGGAATTGTAACTCTTCTTTTCCTCCAAGCGAGTGTCATTCCCCAGGTGCTCAGCCTGAAAGGAAAACACTAAATCAGATCCTGGTAACATCAATTCAAGGCACTGTACAGAAATACTCTTGTACCTCACAACTTAAACTGTCCTATTTAGATTATAAATATCCCTAATAACTCACTTACATCTTGGTTCTCTGAAGTGACCCTTAAAAGTGTCCTAATCTGATAGTGTCACAAGATTTCTACACAAACAGGCAAGTGGTTTTTTCAAGTTTGTTTCAAGATCAAGAAGCCTCCCCTTCACAAACTTCCAATACGAAATGGCTATTCATAATAAGAACAGATATCCTGTGCAATCATTTTACATTCCTTGAAGACTACACAAAGAATCAAACTGCTGTTGTAACACTCTTGTATGGACAAATTTCATTCTCTCAATAACGACATTAATCTTGGCAGCAATCTCTTTGAAACTCAAAGAACTGCAAGACTTGTGATCTATAGTATCAACGTTACTTGTGGCTCCTAATTCTCTCCTCTCTACTCTCGTTTGGATATTCAAGAAATAAGCCCGAAGTGATCAGATTAAACCTGACTATATTCTCCCAAAAAAGTGCTCTATGTTGAAGTGACTAATTTTATATAAATTTGGCTATGAAGCCAGACACTAGGGGGCTTTCTAAAGAGGGAGTTGGAGTGGCTGGACAGTACGATGGAAGACAGGAGGTGGGAGTGGAAGGGAAGTAAAAGGTTAAAAAGTGGGTGTAGGTAGGGGTCAAAGGGATGCGGCAAACAACCATTAGTAATGCCTACAGTGCACCACGTGAGGTGCACTGATGGCGCTACCCCCTACAGGGACATTACCAGAATTGAAAAACAGAGTAAATAAAAGTAAAAATCATATGCCTGTTTCATCACACTAAAACTAGCATGGATTTCCGTATAAACTGAACCGTTCCATTCAATGAATTCAGATTTATCTCTGATTGTAATAATATATAATGAAACTTGTTCAATCAACATTAAATTCCACAAGAGAAATTCAGCCATTATCGAGGTGGTACCGCACAGTACAAGGAACCCTCAAATCTACATAAAAGCAAAAACCTCTACAGTAATTAGTATGTCACATCTGAATATGAATTGAATTCCTATACAAATTATACAAAGAATACTCTGAATCATGGTCACCAAAGAGAACTACAAACTTAGTTTTGTAGACCACATTCTCGTCTACAAAACCTGACCAAGTTTTTTTTGAGGGTGCAAGTGTAACCTTTCCTGTACCAAAAATATCTAACATTGCTGCCTTTTCCACTGACACTTTAACATTTATGTTTGCATTTAGTTCTCCACAGAATTCTTAGCCAAAAGTTCTACCACCACGCTTTACTACAGACTAACTACTAGTGCAGAATATCAGCAGCTTTCAGATGCTTTTAAGAGTACCATAACTGACTCTTATCAAATCTGACCTATTGTTCAAAGCAGTCAATTTGCAGTTTTTAACTGGAGTTCATGGCAAGCATAAGTGCTCCTAACTGTACCAAATCCAATGTTATCTAGTTAAGCAATGGCAGTCTTTAACTGGTCTGACGTTTAACCCAAATTCGGTACGACAGTTGTATTTTTATTTAGGCCTTACCATTACAGGATGTGAATCCAGGTGATAATGGGTCATCTTGGCCCACTCAAGTATCACAAGTACATAAATAGCTCCTCATCTTGGACCACTCAAGTTCTTTGTAGCGAGAGTACTCTTCTAGGTGCTCATTCTGAAAGGAAAATCTTTAATCAGATCCTCATGACATCATTTCAAGGCACTGGTCTCTAAAATGTGCTGAAATCCATCTGCACTTCAGATTTTATATCTAAAACTACTGAACAAAATTTTGCCAATACACCACGTTGTAAGAGAGGTTTATAAACATCCAGATTATGCCATCATTACCCATTGAACATCTTTTCAACACACTATTATTACTTTCCATAAAAATTTGTATTTCAAAGGTAAATCACTGAACTTAAGAGGCTTCTTAAGATTGTACAAAATAACAGCAAAATAGACTTAAGTACCTAAAGTCATTCCTTTAAGAGGTTATGATTTATGAAGATTGCAGCTGATCATATTCCAAACCTTGCGCTTTTAAAAGACAAGAAATTAAATGTCTATATTTAACACAGTTGAGCCATTTTTCGAATGTTAATTTAAGAGTTTACATGCATAAAAAAAAAGAGAGCCTATATAACTGCTAACTTAAGATTTTATATTGAAATTACCTGACATAAATCACAGGAAAGGCTACAATTTCTAAGACGACTTACCTTAAATTGCAGTCCAGCAAACCTCACGTCAAATGGGGACTCTCAATACTTTTCCTCTGCATTTCAGTCCAGCAAACTTCAAGTCAAAATGGAACATCTAAATTGCATTAGTTTCATCCTGAAATAAAATGTGGTCCTTCAGTATTGAATTTAAAAGGTCAAAGGTCATCCATTAATAATCTAAGCCTATCTCTCATGTCAGTACAAGTGCCCTGTGCATTAAGATTGATTCAGTAACAATGTGGAAAGGTGCTACAGAAACAATGTAGGCACATCACAGGTGGTCCACAAATAATACAGGCCTGTCTCCAATTCACTATAACTATTCTGCCAATCACAATTGTCCTGTGATAATGCAGTAATCACGGATCTAAAATGCAGTTCAGGAGGTACAATCTCACAGCAAAATTCTCTGATCAAGCTCAACTTTGAAAAGCAGGAAAGTCAAGGTTTGATTGACACAGACAGAATGAACAAATTATTGGAGATTGAGATTACCATGTTATGAAGATGCCAAAGGTTAATACTTTATATTGGAAATGCTAGGGACAGAGAGAACCCAGTTTTAATTCCTGTGGAGAAGTCACAGTTGGCACAGTCAAAGATTTTTTCCCTGAGTTTGCAGATATAAACTGTCCAGGGTATACCAGCCATTTTAGCAGTACTGTACTATAGTATTTGCAAACTTTACTACCCCCTAAGACCCTCACCCACTGGCATTCTGAACCTGTGAACTTGCATACTGCAACATTAATTCTAATTAAGTACTGTAATCTAACCATGCATATACGGTTCATGTATTTTGGGTTGTGGTGGAGCCCACAATATAGTTTTAACTTGCCGAGTCAATAGAGGAGCTTCTGTAAAACTTGCCATTTTCTCAAAATTCAGAACACTATGTTGTGGAGGCTTTCAATATTGAAATGCCCAGAATTCTCCCTTCTGTCAGTTGGTCATCTGCTGGACTGCACAGTGGGTACCCCTAAATAACTATTATTTCAAAACTAATATACCTATTGGATGTTCAACAGACATCAAAATGACTTACGACAAGACATACATCACATCAAATCTGGCAAGGATTTCCATATAATGCACAGATAGTTACCATAACTTGAAAGATGGGCTTTCCATAATTATGCTCAATTTCACTATCAGTATTTTGAAAGTCTTTCTGGGCAACTGGATTGCTAAAATGAACCTTCTAGTTCGGTAGTACCTACATTTAACACACTTTGGGAGCCTGGCTTTCTGATAAGTAACAAAGTCTGTTGAATATTCCCTAGATATCTTACAAGTGACAACAATTCCTCACAATTCCTAACCTCAACTATCCTGTGCTCTACACTTAATTAACCCCCATATTTGAAATGGTGGCGTATCGAAAAATGATGGCAACGTGGTTGACTGGTTGATGGGTATAGAAGTCTGCTAATCTGAGGTGTTGCCAGGAAACTAGTTTATTTAACAATAAATTTTGCAAGAGAAATTTAGCCCTGTACGTGTCACAAGATTTTGCTACACCATACTAGGAATCCTCACATCTACAGTACATGCAAGTACAAAGCTCTAATTTCTAGAAGACATCTGAGTATGGATCAAATTCATATAAAAACTGAAAGAAGAATATCCTGAGAGAACTGCGCTTTCTTAGTTTTGTAGCCCACATTCTCCTCTAAAATACCTGATGATGTTTCTCTGGGTGGTCCTAATGAAACCATCTCCACTGTACAACAGTCTCTAATAAATTCTGCTTTTCCCACTGACACTATTCAACATTTCAGATAGCATTTAGTTCTCCATACTTGTCCTGACAGAATTCATAACCAAAAGATTTACAAGTACACTTGACTAAAGACTGACCACTTGTGCAGAATATCAATCTTTCAAATTCTTCTAAAAGTCCCAAACCTGACTTTCATAAAACCTATCATTCAACATGGCCAATTTACAGTTAATGGAGTTAATGGGCAAACAAAGTTGTTCCTAACTGTACCAGTTTCATTGTTATACAGATAATCAAAGGCACTAGTCTCACACTTACACTAAAGCAGTTTAATTCTAGTTTCATTTAGGCCTTACCATTAAAGGATGTGGATCCAGATGATAAACGGGTCTTCTTGGCCGCAAGTATAAAACGTACAGGACTCCTCAGGTGTCGGTCCCATCAAGTATAAAACACACAGGACTCATAACTCTTCTTTTCCTCCAAGCGAGTGTCATTCCCCAGCTGCTCAAACAGAACGGAAAGCACTAAATCAGATCCTGGTAACATCAATTCAAGGCGCTGCTCACTAAAATGTACAGAAATACTTTTGTACTTCACAACTTAAATTGTCCTATGTGGATTATAGTTATCCCTAATGATTCACTTACACCTTGGTTCTCTGAAGTGACCCTTACAAGTGTCCTAATCTGACAGTGTCACAAGATTTCTACACAAACAGGTAAGTGGTTTTTTCAAGTTTGTTTGAAGACGAAGAAGCCTCCCCTTCACAAACTTCCAATATGGAATGGCTTTCCATATCAAGAACAGATATCCTGTGCAATCATTTCACGTTCCTTGAAGACTACACCAAGAATCAAACTGCTGTTATGACACTCTTGTATGGACTAATTTCATTCCCTTAACAACTATATTAATCTTGGCAGCAATCTCTTGGAAACTCAAAGAACTGTAAGACTTGTGATCTATATGAAGTACCAACGTTACTTGTGGATCCCAATACTCTCTTCTCTACTCTCGTTTGGATGTTCAAGAAATAAATATGAAGTGATCAGAATAAACCTGACTATATTCTCCCAAAAAAATGCTCTATGTTGATGTGATTGATTTTATATAAATTTGGCTAGGAGGCCAAACATGAGGGGCTTTCTAAAAGGGAGTTGGAGTGGCTGGACAGTACGATGGAAGACGGGGTGGGAATGGAGGTGAAGTAAAAGGCTAAAAAGTGGGTGTGGGTAGGGGTCAAAGGAACATTGCAAACAACCATTAGTAATGCCTACAGTGCGCCATGTGAGGTGCACAGATGGCGCTACCCCATACAGGGACATTACCAGAATTGAAAAACAGAGTAAATTAAAGTAAAAATCATACGCCTATTTCATCACACTAAAACTGGCATGATTGTCATATAAACTGAACCGTTCCATTCAATGAATTCAGTTTGAACTCTTATTATAATAATATACCATGAAACTAGTTCAATCAACATTAAATTCCACAAGAGGAATTTAGCCATTATCGAGGTTTCACCACACAGCAAAAGGAATCCTCACATCTACATAAAAGTAAAACCCTCTACAGTAATTAGTATGTCACATCTGAATATGAATTGAATACCTATACAAATTATACAACTATCCTGAGTACTGGTCAGAACAGAGAACTACAAACTCTTAGTTTTGTAGACCACATTCTCGTCTACAAAACCTGACAAAGATTTTCTTGAGGGTGCAAGTGTAATCTTTCCTGTACCAAAAATATCTAACATGGCTGCCTTTTCTATTGACACTTTAACATTTATGTTTGTATTTGATTCTCCATACTTGTTCTGACAGAATTCTTAGCCAAAAGTTCTACCACCACGCTTTACTACAGACTAACTACTAGTACAGAATATCATCAGCTTTCAGATGCTTTTAAGAGTACCATAACTGACTCTTATCAAATCTGACCTATTGTTCAAAGCAGTCAATTTGCAGTTTTTAACCCGAGTTCATGGCAAGCAAAAGTGCTCCTAACTGTACCAGATTCAACGTTATCCAGTTAAGCAAACGCAGTCTTTAACTGGTCTGACGTTTACACCAGATTCAGTAGGACAGTTCTATTTTTATTTAGGCCTTTCCATTACAGGATGTGGCTCCAGGTGATAATGGGTCATCTTGGTCCACTCAAGTATCAGAAGCAAGCAGCTCCTTGACATTTAGTTCTTTGTAGCAAGAGTACTCTCCTAGGTGCTCATTCTGAAAGGAAAATCTTTAATCAGATCCTGATGATGTCATTTCAAGGCACTGCTCTCTAAAATGTGCTGAAATCCATCTGCACGTCAGAATTTATATCTAAAACTACTGAACAAAATCTTGCCAATACACCAAGTTGTAAGAGAGGTTTATAAACTTCCAGATTATGCCATCATTACCCATTGAACATCTTTTCAACGCACTATTATTACTTTCCATAAAAATTTATATTTCAAAGGTAAATCACTGAACTTAAGAGGCTTCTTAAGATTGTACAAAATAACAGCAAAATAGACTTAAGTACCTAAAGTCATTCCTTTAAGAGGTTATGATTTATGAAGATTGCAGCTGATCATATTCCAAACCTTGTGCTTTTAAGAGACAAGAAATTAAATGTCTATATTTAACACAGCAGAGCCATTTTTCGAATGTTAATTTAAGAGTTTACATGCAGAAAAAAAGAGAGCCTATATAACTGCTAACTTAAGATTTTCTATTGAAATTACCTGACATATATCACAGGAAAGGCTACAATTTCTAAGAAGACTTACCTTAAATTGCAGTTCAGCAAACTTCAAGTCAAAATGGGACATCTAAATTGCATTAGTTTCATCCTGAAATAAAATGTGGTCCTTCAGTATTGAATTCAAAAGGTCAAAGGTCATCCATTAATAACCTTAGCCTATCTCTCATGTCAGTACAAGTGCCCTGTGCATTAAGATTGATTCAGTAACAATGTGGAAAGGTACTACAGAAACAATGTAGGCACATCACAGGTGGTCCACAAATAACACAGGCCTGTCTCCAATTCACTATAACTATTCTGCATATCAAAACTGTCCTATGATAATGCAGAAGTGACTGATTCACTATAAATGTGGTAATCACGAATCTCCAATGCAGTTCAGGAGCTCCAATCTCACAGCAAAATTCTCTGATACAGCTCAATTTTGAGGAGCAGTTGCACTGTGAATCAACTGTTAGGAGAGGGTGGCAGGCACGAAAGATGGAAAAGAGAGAAAATGAATGGAGGTACAGTAAAAGGAATGCAGGCGTTGCAGCTAGGGGCCAAAGGGATGCTGCAAAGAACCTTAAGCAATGCCTACAGTGCACCTCATGAGGTGCATTGACGCCAATACTCCCCTACAGGGTATTCCTAGTAAAAAGGACACGAAGTAAGACCTGCGGGAGAGTACTGAAGTCATGCCAAAGAGACAACATCACAGCATTATTAGAATATGATTTGGATACTCAAGATTATTTTGAACCACCCTCATGGGCAGATAAGAGCCACTCACCATTTATACAAGTGAAAATCTTCCGTGGGTTGACAGATGGTCCAACACTTGTTACCCTTTGTTCCAAACTCCAGTCGGCCATAGCACTGGTCGATTGCAGTGTATGCCATGGTAAACAATTATGGATCTGTAAAAGAAATTCAATTGTTAATTACCTCTTGACAGTGGCTGAGTATTTTATGCACGTTACATTCATACTAAACTCATTAACAATGAAAACTTTAACCAACTTTTTACACCTAAACCTTAAAACCCCATCCTCTTCGTTAGTAAACTATAAATTTCCACCATTCCTCTGCGGCTAAGACCTCCACCCCTCTTACTGCCTTTTTCTTTACAGTCTATGGAAGCTTAGGGCACTGGGTTACCTGTCCTCTGGGCCTTTGCATTCCTTTTTCTACATAATGGACAGAAATATAACTAATACTAGCAACTACCAGTAATGGCGCCATGAATTCAAACCTACCCTATACTAAGACACTGAGATTTATAGAGTAGTCTTGATGTGGTGAATAAAACCAAGGACACATATATAGCAGCCTACAATGACATTGGCCTGGCTACCCAATCAGCAAGCCTCTCGTACAGACCCTAGTCTAGGGTACCCTATGGTGCAGACCCTAGTCTAGGGTATGCTATGGTACAGACCCTAGTCTAGGGTACCCTATGGTACAGACCCTAGTCTAGGGTACCCTATGGTACTGACCCTAGTCTAGGGTACCCTATGGTACAGACCCTAATCTAGAATATCCTACGGTACAGACCCTAGTCTAGAACACCCCATGGTACAGACCCCAGCCATCAGTACCCTTGGATACAGGCCCCAGCCTACAATACCCTTGAATACAGGGCCCAGCCTTGGGTACCCTAAGGTACATGACCCAGCCTAGGGTACCTTAACTTACAGGCCCCAGCCTATGGTACCGTAACTTCCAGGCCCCTAACTAAGGTACCCTAGAACACAGGCCCCAGCTTATGACTAAAATACCTTATGCTACAGGCTCTATTTTAGGGTACCTTATGGTACGCTATGAAGGCAACTTGACACTTCCAGGGGGGGTTATAACTTATGAGGCCACGTAAGGGAGTACCCCAAGGTGATAAGTATACCCGACACTTTACAAGTGTTTACGGCACTTTTTACCTATGTTACGTTTCTACGACACTTTAAATTAAGTGTCAATGATTTATTAATGCAATGGGTGACACTTACGACCGGTATAAATAAAAAGGGACGGAAAATAACGGCCGAAATACGACGCCATGATGGAAGAACGTCAGCCGTGTCGCCCAACTTTGAAAAAATCCTTCAATAAATTCGTATTTTCATTCGTCAATTCGTTAGGTGCGACTGATATAACGGTATATATGTAAAGAAGATTCGTTATAGAAGCGAAAACAATAGATCGTGAACGAATAAAGTTTAAAATAAGCTGATATTTACCGTAAATAACGAGAATGCTTGAGTGAAAGGTTACGTCCGCGGGGGATTATTTACATTAGCCGGGGACTGGATTACGCGCCTAAAATAAATACATACAAAATATATTATTTTTTAATATATATAATGTAATATAATCGAATTATTTTGAATATAACCTTCAATTTATTAATTATCACATTAAAAATTCATATCTAATGTCATATTCATTGAATATTTAAAATTCATGTGCTTCCAAAAATTAATGACACTGTAACGTAAAGATTGAATGTAATCGATTTATTTTCAATACTAACTTTTATTTAATTAATATAATATTTAAAATTCATATTTAAAGTCATATTTATCGTACATTTTAAAATATATCTTGCGTAATAATTTTAGGCTCGTTTTTAGAAAATTCATGGGGTCTGCGCCGCTATGGACACCTATTGGGGAATTAAATAACTAAAATAATAAAAAAAAAAAATCCAACTTATTATGTAACTGGCAACTTTTTGTTTACGTAAGCATTCAAACTTCGATTTTACTTTATATAACAACGACCTTCAATTATTTAATATGAGACACAGATTATTAAACCTTTCTTGTTTGCTTTGGCCCTAAAGATGATTGTTTAATCTCGCTAACATTGCCAAAATTAATCATATTAAAAACATTGCTAAGCAACTGTCAAACTTAAGGCTTCGTTTAGCATATAACTATTGTCTAAGCTTAAATATTTTGATATATAAATATCTATATTTATTCATGTAATGATATATATGAAGAATACTACAATGATATATTAATTCATATTAAAAAATCACCATTAATGACGTATTTTGATCGAAACTGAGAAGTCCAAAAGGTGTTTTCCTATGGATGTCTGGTAAAACAAACAGCAAGACGAACTTTGAAACTTGACACAAATTTTGACGTAAAACACGACTTAGTTTTCTATCACTCAATAAACAGACATTTGCTGAAATAAATAAAGTATTCATAAGTATTAAGCAATGATAAAGCAACCTTTATTCTCAAATTAGATATTTTTAGGAAATTTTTTTTAAGTCGTCTTGTAAAATCAAATTAGATATTTTTAGGAAATTTTTTTTAAGTCGTCTTGTAAAATATTATCCTGACATCATTTACAGGGAAACTGGGCTAAACTTGAATGAATTTGTCAAATATAATAAAATATATTCAGTTTAGACTGAATCGATATTAAATGTGTATGATATCATATCTTAATGTAAATAAATGAGTCAGGACCACATTATTTAAAAGATTTATGTGAAATACTGGTATACATCGTAACTGGCAATATCTAGTAATTATGTAGAATATTATCTCTGATTTAAAGAGTACTTCATCAAATTAAACTCTGTTCAATTAATTATTTGAATTATTACATAAATCACAACTCACTGGCTATAAATTCTATTTAGTTCAAGTTGTAGGAATTAGCTAGATAATTATAACCAAAATAACTAATAGCAACTTTACAGATCAAATAACTCGAATGCTTTTAATATATAACAATTCAAAGATAAAACCTTTTATTTTAACCCAAATTAAATCTAAAACATACCAAAGTTTCTATATTAAAATTAAAAAAAAGTTATGATTTATAAATTTAATAATTTCATCTCATCGTCGTATTTTTATTTGACGCTTCTTCGACCCCTTCTCAAAATTCGTCTGCCCTGTGCCTCGTCTCCTGGCCATTCTCAAAAAAGCACTATTGTCTTGGGCATTTAAAAATCAATAATACAATTCACCTTATTATTATTGAAAGATATTTATATAAAATATGATATTTAATAATAGTTTGTGGGAAAAAATGTCGTTTTTATTGAAAAGTAAAATGATTTTTAAGGCTTTCTGCTCTGGGTGTTTTGGTAACTCTAAATACCGGACGAATTTGCTGGAGAGATGCAGACGAAAATTTAAAATTAATTTAAAGAAATTCAGGGATTCAAAATGCTCTGTTGGACATAAAACACATGAAAGTTCAAGTTTACAAATATATCCATGTCTGTTTCTGATATCTTATGCATTGCATGGAATTTCTCCCTAAATAATAAAAAAAAAAGAATAAACATGCTTTTATTGATATGCACTAAAAAGTAAAAGACTATTTTTTGAGACACACCAGGATTTTCGTACGATGAATCATGTCTACAAAAATAGAAGCCTGGGCTCCAAACATGGAAGGAAATGCTACAAAAAAAAAATATATATATATATTTCTTTTCTTGTAGCCTTTCCTTCCATGTTTGGAACCCACGCTCTTATTTTTGTAGACAAGATTAATTGTAAGAAAATCTTGGCGTGTTTCAAAAAATCATTTTTTACTTTTTAATGCGCTTTAATAAAAGCACGTATCAATTTTTTTTAGCTTTTATTTTATACTCTTTAGTTTTGACGGAAATTGTAACCGATTTGTGACTGTAGTTAACGAGATTGATGTCCGTTTATGGGGGAGGGGAGGG
>JANJGK010000857.1:175000-291796 GCA_039081455.1 Macrobrachium rosenbergii | reverse complement strand
AGAGAGAGAGAGAGAGAGAGAGAGAGAGAGAGAGAGAAATTACTACTTTTAGAGAGATAACCATTGCTTTGAGAGAGAGAGAGAGAGAGAAACCATTGCTTTGTGAGAGAGAGAGAGAGAGAGAGAGAGAGAGAGAGACCATTGCTTTGTGAGAGAGAGAGAGAGAGAGAGAGAGAGAGAGAGAGAAACAGACTAACTACCCACCAACTCTAAATTTCCACCTCTTACCTGTAGGATTCAACCTACTTCCTGTAATCCTGTTTCTTTGATTTTGTTGAAGGATTCAACCTCTTAAATCCTTCTTTGATTTTGTTGGATTATTTAAATCTCATTAATCTCCTTTCCATTCATTTCTATCTTCTCCCTTCATGCATACAGTATGCTCATTAATCCTATTTTCCTCAGGATTTATTGTGTCCAATATACACAGATTTATGACGGTAAATCCTGGGTATTCTAAGCAAAGTTTCTGGATTCACTTCGAAAATCTACTATAGCCTACATCACCAATCTCAAGACACTTTTCATATATTAAAACTTCACCACGACAAGAACTCAACATCATCACATCGATGTTGTAACCACATGATTGCAATAACCTCTATGTTACTAGAGATTTATGTAATTTTAATGCTTACTTTCATGTTGTAAGGCAACTACTTATTGACGGATGCGACACGGTAGTCTTCATGAACCTGACATTAACAGCAATCATGATGGCAGACAAGGCTTTGCTCCCCGTGACAATGCCAACCTTGCAGAAAAGTTTCTGGCAAAATCTTGTGGTCTAATTTTCTCAGCTAAATTCCGCTCAACGATTTTCAACATCTCTCAGGGTTACAGTTATTGTGGGGGAATGTGATTGACCACAGCTCCTTAACCCCAACCTCGTCAGTTTCAAAAACTGTGGTCGTACCACCCAAACTCATTATCAACCACCAGACTTGACCTGCAACAACCAATGTGAGGTGCAGGCGAAAATTCCACCTTTGTTCCCTTTAGACAGTTTCATCCAGGGACACTACACAACCCACTGGCATTCTGATCATACGGTGCAATCTAAAAACTGGACTGATACAACTTCTAACACCCTTCAAGTCATTGCATACTGCCAAAAACATTTTTTTGTCAAGTGTTTTATGCAGATGTACCGGTCTATGCATTTTCTCACAAATACAGGGCATGAAAGAATGGGGAAGGAGACATATTTATGCATATTATCACGTTGCAAAGCAATTGCTCGTATTTTGGTTTCCGTTTCGGCTGACTCAGATCATCGCTTGATGATAAAATCAGGGATGGATTAAAGAGACACAGTTTAGCCAAGTTTTAATTCACATTATACTTACTTTGGTTTTAATAAACCTTATGTTTTCTTCGGTTCTGAAAAGACACGGAAGAAGAGAATTTTAAAGGAACATCGATTCGTTTGTTAGTTTTCATGAACAGATTCGACATAAAAAAATGTCATTTCGATAAATAAAGTCAATCTTTTTTCGTAAACTACTACGAATTAAAAGTTTTTTGTGATATTTTTCCATATGCTATTATTTTGTAAATAAAATCTTCCTTTCTTATGATGGCTTTGGTACTCTGCCCTACAATGGAAACCTGCAGTATCTGCAAAAATGTCCAAAATTGATATATGCCACCTATAGGGCTCATGAAACACTAATACACAAGTTACTGCAGTTTCGGAATGATTCTGCAACACTTTTGCATGGGTATTCAGGGGGTCCCATTTGCAGTAATTGCAAAATCAGTGGTAAGGCAACGGAGTATCTAACATTTTTCTCAGTTCTGTATTTTTGCAGATACTGTACTGCAGTCTATAATAATAATATTTACAATACTCTTCTGACCACAATTACAAGTTATGTAACATACACCACCTTGGAATACTTTATAAACACACAAAATTTAAATAACATCTAAAACAGATCTCCAGTTCCCTGTTGATTCAGGAAAAGAATGAACTCCACAGCTAAATTATTATTAATATAAAATAGAGTATTACTCATAAGATGAATCCTATTCATACGGCACAAGCCCACCAAAGGGGCCACTGACTTGAAATTCTAGAAGCTTCCAAAGATTATTATGGTGTTCATTGAGAAGAAGTAAGGGGAAATACAGAAATGACAGCTCCCACTTATTTTAAAAAAGGAAAAATAGATTCATAAATAGATAAAAATGTATTAAAATGCAAGGAAAATAGTTTTAGGGTAGTAATGCATGGCATCTTGGCTTGAACTTATCAAGTTCTGATTGAACGACATCCTCTAGGGGGAGGCTTCTGCGGGTTAACGACTACCTTATGACAAAGTTGTATGGGATAGGAGTTTTATCTTCTCTATTACTAAATAGTTTTACTAGTTTTACCGATCTCCAAATATTCAAACAAGGTGCAAATTCATCTCTTTTCTCTGCTGACGTCTCCTGACTTTTGGGTGTACCAATTTTATTCTCTATTCCCGCATAATTATTGATCAACTTTTCCTATAGTTTGTCTTTCTCTGCAGGCCGATTCCACCTTGGAGCCATCTTGAGTTAATAGTCCCTTGACTTTGTCCATACAAGTTTTCAGCTGAAGATTTAATGATATAAAAGCAAGAAAGATCCTTTGGAAGTTTTAGGAAAGGGCAGATGTAAGATGGAGACCACTATACTCCACCAACATGCGGATAAAGTAACGTATCTTTGTAACTGGATCTTTTCAAATCCTTAGAGACACAGCTAAAAGCAAAAGAACCCACGACTATGGAATATTCAGCTGCGGGACAGCATAGCTGTACCTCACAGCCTAAAGGACCTCTTCGATGAACAAGAATGTCTAAAAAGCAGTTCATCTCGGCCTACACAACGGCATAAACCACAGGAGAAGCAAACAATTATAAAGAGGAATATTCCCTGGAACATTTATTAAACCCAAAAAGCTGTTAAAACAGGCTGAATTAACAGACCAAATCCCAGACTTTGGTGACGAGCTGTGGAGACTGGGTTCTCCATTTCTCACAGACCACAGAGTGGACGTTAAGCCCATACCCAAATGTTAGAATGGAATACAGTATATTGCCTTTCCCACTGCACCACCAAGACCCATCTACTGCACTTCTAAGCTGACCTTATAAGTGACAAATATAAAAACACTTCTAAGATTTGAACCAATTCCACATAGCAAATGACCTGAAGAGGGCCCTAGACCAGGTTTGACACCATTTCACAAAGAAGATGACCTGCAGAGACCTGCTTTGACCAGACTTTACAAATTCCACATAAAAAATTACCTGACATTTGCCTACTGAGACCAGATTTGACCCAATTTCACACAGAAATTGACCAGAACAAGGTTGAAACAAAAGAAGTCTGATAGAATATATACAACAATTCACTATATAAGTATGTCGATAAACTCAAATCTAACTTTACCGACTTAGAAAATCTAAAAACTAATTATTACACCTAAATTTAACTTATAAAATCAATGTACAGTAATGTAGGTTAAACTGATGGACATTTTTACAGAACACACTTGCTTCTCAATTTGAATTTTTGGGCAAATACAATGTTTTTCTAGATCGCTATGTGCCAAGTGACTTTCCACACTAAAAGTCTGGTTTTGGTACCATTATAAAGCTGAATTCTTGCACTTTATTACTGTATGTTCGTAAAAGGATAAGAACTTTATAATATAACTCAAAGTGATGTGTGAAATTGGCTGAAAATCTTCTCCTGTTGACACTGACTGAAATCTCATCAGGCTCAATAAGATGTGAAAACTAGATCAAAATAAAGTTTTAAAAAGTTGTTAAAATGATGATTTTGGAGTCACTGTAAAGCTTAATACTTCCACTTTATAGTATTATCTTCACAAAAGGAATACAACAAGTCTCATACGATAAAACAACGAGCTGAAGTTGGTTTAAAATCTCTACAAATGACAGATACTTGTAAGTCACTGGCATTAATTTTTAGCCAAATTTGTATATCATGAACATACCCAAACAATGTACGAGCATTCAGCTTCACAATGGTACCAAAACTAACCTTCTACTGCGGAAAGTCACTTAATAAATAGCAGCCTAGAAAAAGTGTTCGCTCAAAAATTCAAATTGAGAAGCTTAAGGTGTTCCGTAAAAATGTCCATCAGTTTCACCTACATTGATTTTATGAGTTAAATTTAGGTGTAATAATTAATTTTTAGATTTTTTAAGTTGGTAAAGTTAGATTTGACTTTAATCCTTCAGACTTTTTGGATGTGCTTGTCGGTGCAAAGCCTTAGGTCCGAATGCAAGAATACGAAGTACAGTAATTCTGATGTCCATGGTAGGATTTGAATCCACATCCAGAGTCGTCCAGAGTACAAGAACAAGGTCACATTGCCAACCTGACTTCGGCATCATTACGAGGGTAATGTGGTTATTACAACTGCATATCTGTATACATTTCCCCAAAACATATGAAGGAGAACTAGGCAATATTTGTTACAAGTCCATCACGCACAAAAAATATAAATGACTACAGTACAGATGTGTTACCAGAGGCTTATGGGTAGAACAAATTGCCCAAAATTGACCAAATTTCACAATTTTGGGGCATTTTTGACAATTCGATGGCCCCAAACTTTACTAAAGCCTTCTATAACTCTCATTATAGAGGCATTAACTCATCAAAAAACTCAAAAATGTGAACCAACTTGACCTAACCTGATCCAAAATCCACCAATTTTCATGAATTTTGGGCATTTTTTGACAATTTAATCTCCCATAAAATAGCACAATCTTCAATTTTACCCAATTTTGGTCATAGTGGTCACAAAATGTTACTGTGATATGAGAATCCTAACTAAGTGGTCTGGTTAAACTCTCTTTTATAATTCTATACAAATGGCTGGCCAAGAGAGAATACACTTTAAAATACCAAACATTCATTTTGAATGCTTCTCTCCCCTTTCTAACATTTGACAACATTCCAACATAATTAACTGATGATTACAAAGTGACAACATTCAAACATAATTAACTGATGATTACAAAGTAAGATTTTCATCAGCTATATAATTATGCACTGTGGAGCACAAATAAAATAATTAAAGTTTCAACTTATCACAAGGCTTTATAAAGATATGCCAACTGGGCATTGAATTGTGAACTCAGTCCTTACAATTATAACAATATAACAAGTGAACATCACTCACTGACTTGCAAAAGCAACTTTCCACACACTATGATATTCATTTACAAAATGGGAACACAAAACAGTACAAATATACCATAATAATTATTAAAAAATTACAGTATACAGCAATTACAAAAACACTTGAACAAAACCAAATTACAAGGGCAATTGTACATAATATACTTTATGTCAGTTTCACAGACAATTTTGAACTTGAAAAAAGTCCTGCATTGGAAACAGCAACATATGCAATAAGACCATCTCAGAGTTATACAAAAAGACCATTTCAGAGTTTAACAGACACATGTACAAGAGATTTCTAGAATTCTAGATGGAATCTAGATGCTGGTACTCCCCAAGTGAGGTCACGGTTGATAAGAAGACCACAAGTGAGGTTACAGTTGATAAGAAGACCACTGGAAGGTCTTCGCAGCTTTACCTCAGCGATGCAATAACGTCGTACCAATCGCCATCAGCACGATGCTAAATATCTGGAACAGAGAAATTGTGTAAATATACAGAGCACTCAAGATAAAATCACAAACAAAAACAGACTTAACATTAAGGAATTCAAAGATGGAGTCTGACAAATCTTTTGAGAAGGCTCTCTCAACTTTTTAAGAGACTACACCATAAAAACGACAAATAATTCAACCTTGGGCATCATCTTCCAAGGCCGCACAAGAGGAAAGCGATACATTCAACTAACAGGCAGGGATGACTCTTTATTTAGCAGTCTACTTACCAAAGGTCCAGAAGTTTCAGATCACTGGGTTGTCATTCTAGACAATGACCAGAGGGTCACGCTGCTACACAACGACAGGGCTTGGTCAAAAGACTTGGTCAAAGATTTGTTGATAAACCAGAGGTGACAATTAGAACAAGGTCATGATAAAGAATTTGAAGCAAGGAAAATAAAGAATTTGAAGCAAGGAAAAATAATTGAGGGCCAAAGAGACATGCCACAGAACAGATGCCAGTCTATATAAGTACCCAAACTGTATGCAGAAAGCTGAAAATATAGACATGCAAAATGCAATAAACTGATTGCCGATTGGTCACTCAGACCTAATTATTCATAAATTGCATAATTTTTTCAATGAAAGCTTCAAGTCTGGGCAACGACAGGTACTTTTACGGAGCTAAAAATGACTCTCCGTTCTGCCATGCGATTTCCCAGAAGTCACTGCTTCTCCCAGCAATCTCTATTCACTTTTTGTTACATTTATTGCTTTCTGTTAATCCTCCTTCTGTCCTTATGTGATAATGTTTGTCTGCAATGTACAGGAAGGCTAATGCAATGGTGGTATACTGTAATGTCGAAGCACTTTCAAGGGGCATCCACTGTTCCAATAATCCCAGAATACTGAAATACCATCAGGTAAAAAGTAGACCAATAATCCTTTTATCAAAAGGAGCAAAAGTGATATCCGAAAAAGTCCTGAACGGAAAGGTACATAACTTAAAAATAAAAAATAAACTAATAAATTAATAGATATAAACCTTACAAACGAGTTACGTTCCGGACTGGCATTTGTATTTTGAATTGCTTGTAAACTGGTTACTGTACTCTTCGTGCTTATTCAAGTACAGTACGTTGCAAAATCAAGACAGTACTGTATGTGTTCCAATCCTAAAACACACTACACTGTATGTACAGAATAGGCACGCTATACAAAATCTGAACTTATGGGTGGCAAAGGGAAGTGCTCTGAACACAATTTTAATTGGAGATCCTGTTTGTTTGTATTTCTGAATGTTTGTAAGTTGAATGTTTGTAAGTAAGATGGCATCTGTACCCAAGTACAAACACTAACCAGAAACCAAGTGTTTGCGTATCGTTACACGAACCCGGGAAAGGGCTGGGGCAATGTTACCAAAGACATGGATAACAAACCAGAAAGATAATATATATGGAATCAACAGACCATGTCAGTACAAATTGCAGTTGCTTGCAAGGTAAAAATGAGTTATGAAAATGATTTAGCCAAAAATCTTAGTTCTCATTGGGTTAGCACACTGAAATCTTATTAAAATCATAAATTATATGGCTTTGTAAACCCTTATATTTACTTTGACTAAAACTACGGTCTTTCTATAACAAAAAACAAGTTTTTCATATAAACCAATCAATCATATTATGCCTATCATTGTGTCTATCAGACTGAGATGACAGGCTTAATATGCCCAGTGGTTGAAAAACCCGCCATCATTTCTTGAAGGAAGGCTGAAGTCATGTGACCTCTTGGAGAAATACTTCCACATTTGTATGTGTGGACCAGTAAGACTTGTGCCTTCTTGAAGCTGGAATGGAATGGAGTGGACTGTAAAATTTAGGCCAAAGGCCAAGCACTGGGACATACAAGGTCATTCAGTGCTTAAAGGAAAGCTGAGAGTGAAAAGGTTTGAAAGGTGTAACAAGAGGGACACCTTCTGCAGGAGAGAGTTGAGGAAAGTAAGATTGATGAGAGAGGATGTGAACGGAGGTACAGTCCAGGGAATGGAAGGGGTTGTAGCAGCTAAGGGGGCATGGAAGGGACACCGCAAAGAACCCCCTACGGAGACAAGGTACACGGGCAAAGCCACCAGGCTTCTTCTTCAGCAGGCAGGACCAATATGTTCCTCAAGGTACACTCAAACTGACTTCTGAGGCCTAAAGATGCTTTAATGAGGTTCTGCAGTTCCTGTGATGTCTCTGAAAAGTAATTACTGTGGGAAAATATTTGGTCGAGAAGATGGTGACTGGGAGCACAGACCCGTTGCAGTTTACTTCAGAGAAAGTGCCTGTGAGTTTGGAAAAAACAATTGTGAATACTTGGAATGTTGCAAATAAAACAGCAGAAGTTTGCAAAGCAACCAGTTATCTTGCAAAATGCAAGACTGGCGAAGACCTCTTTGACGGAGGCCCTCTGAACGTGTCGATATTGCAACCAGCCATCTTCCAAATGCAAGACTGGTGAAGACCTTAAGATCCTGGTAGGTAGACCAACAGAGGAAGGACATTTAGCAAACAGAAGGAGTACAGCTGTATTCCTACAGTCCCTGGAGAGGACTCCTTGTTGGAATGGAATGGAAAGTGCAGATTCCAACTCAGTTTCAACACATGGCCGTGACAAATCACAACTCAAATACAACTAATAAGAATTTTGCAATCTAAATGCTGTTTAAATAATAAACACCTTGAATGAAAGATAGGCAAGAATGTTAATAGCTGTCAAAAATCCGTCAACAACATTCTGTAGACACCAACACATACAACCACCACAAGAACCCTTCCCAAACTTATTATCAACATTCAAACATTTCTTGGGGGACAATACATGAGTGTCTATTTATAGAAGAGAGTGAAAAACAGTAAAAAAATATTGACAAAAGTAATGAGGCAACAGCATTTGACCTACTACCAGGAGACAAAGGTGATATGAAATCTAACAAATGTTTAACAAATTTAACAAAAGGAACTAACTGACAATTTATTCAAACTAAATAGAGGCAGATGAACAAACAAATACAAAATAAGATATGTTTAAGCAACAACACAAATATGCAAAGACATTCTAACTTTCCCCTCTACTTAAGACCATTTTAACATACCGTATCTCATTAGGAAATGATAATGAAAGAGTACCATATAAGGTACAAGGTACGCCAACGTAAAATGGCGTTTTTCACTTATTTCAAACCATAATTTGCTGCAAATAAAAGACTAGAAAACATATGCCACCTTAAAAATTTGTTTTGTAAACAATGATTACCATTATCATCATTCAAAATACGTGAATACTTGTATGGAAGATGCCTAACAGATGGGTGACTTGGGAACACAGAAAAGTATATCTCAATAATAATAATAATAATAATAATAATAATTACAAAGAAATAATGTAACGCATACAGTACATACAGAAACAATCTTAAAAATACAAGGGCAATGGTTTGTGATGCTTTTCAGTAATACCAAAGACTTATAAACTTTAAAGCACTGTATTGGAACAATGGCACAGAAATCAAGACCTTCCAGAATTCAACAGCAAATGAACAAGAGAATTCTGGTACTGGAAACTGACAACATATTGCCTAAACACAATTTAGAAGCTTTTTCTATATATATATGTGATAATGTTTGTCTACAATGTACTAGCCCACTGTAACAGCAGACCACCCCATCTCCCAAAACCTTTCTAAGAGACCTTCGTCTTTTCAGTAACACCAAAAACGAATCCTGAAATACCTCCAGTCAAACAGGAGGCCATTAACTCTCTTAAAATTAGCAGAATGATAAGTGAGCAAGTTCTAAGTGGCAGGTAATATTTCTGAAAAGAACTGACAGCCTACACAAAAACCAATAAGCCAATGTATGAGCAAGTTGCTACCGTCGACTGGAATTAGACAAAGCTATACTGTAGGCCTCATATCTACAAGACTCGATGGGTTCCAGCTTATGACATTCCAGCCCCATTTGGAGCCTTTGTTTTTTGGGAATAGGTCCACCACCTATCTAACAATGGTGTCAGAATTAGGAATAGTGGTGGTGTGGTAGGCTAAGCTTGGGTTTGTATGATGAAAGACGTTCGTATGATTGCGGTAGGTTTGATTACGAACCATCTACTGTAATCTGGGCTCTGTTTGCAGTGGTCATGTGCTCCTTTTCATGAAGCTAGTGCATTCCTGTAATTCTGCAGAGTTTAAATGAATTATTGAGTTTATTTTGTGGTTTTGAGCCCAATATGTTTTTGTTATAGTTGAAGTATTTTGCTGATTTTTGTAGTATTAAGGTGGAATACATGATAAGTTCTGATGAACTATAATATTACGTTAAGCTAAGTTAGATATTGGCTAAGTTAGGATAAGGTTCTGTTTGAAGGTCTTCAGGCCACTGTAATATTAAGGAAATAAATTAGGTTAAGGAAAGTCAGAGTTTCATTTAATAACCTCCAAAACTGTTCCCATCATACTGCCCCAATTGTGTACTATAAAAAGCCCCTACAATGGCACTTACACAAAATGATTCCATGTCTGACGTGGAGTCCAGAAGGTGATTGACGACTGCATCTTCTTTTAACATTTTCTTATTGTAAAGGACCTGAAAAAATGGAATATATCAAATCGGCTGAATGAGAATGCCTCTACTAACAACCATCTTTGTACAGAAAAACACTTGACTCATGTTGCATCTTTCTCCCTGACTTCTGACTAACCTCCAAGGCCATACTAAAAAAAGACACACTCTATCACCAATAAGAAATATGGATATTATATAAAACTATTAGCAAATTCTACAGGGAAAATTAATATTCAATACACTGAATGTATTTCACCAACTATGAAGGCCAACTTTCTACGCAACATCATTATGTCCACCTCGCAAGGACTGAGATTTCATGCCATGTGGACCACTACATGTTAGATCATTATTATTATTATTATTATTATTATTATTATTATTATTATTATTACTATATTATTATTATTATTATCATTATTATTCAGAAGATGAAGAACCCTATTCATATGGAACAAGTCCACCAAAGGGTCCACTGACTTGAAATTCAAGCTCCCAAAGAATATGAAGGTGCTCATTAGGAAGTAAAGGGAAATACAGAGAGAAGGGATCTCACTTCTTAAAAAGAAAAAATAAATTAATAAATAGATAAAAATGTACTAAAATACCAGGAGAATAGTATTAGGGTAGCAATGCATTGCATCTTCCCTTGAACTTTTGAAGTTCTAATTGCAGGACGTCCTCTCAGGGAGACTGTTCCACAGTCCAAGAGTGTGAGGAATAAAGGACCTCTGGAACTTTGGAGAAGTTCTACAGCGAGGTACATTTACTGCACGTTGGTGCTTCTGCTGTCCTGAACAGAAAATGTACCTAGTGCAAATTGCATGAGCCTTCAGAACAGAACAAGTCAGCTTACCACAGTGCCTTCATGAAAGTTATGGCTTCAGAGGTCATGATAAACTGGAGATGCATCTGAAATAAAAGTGGCAAAGATGAAAGAATGAAAAGGTGTCCAGGACTTTTGTATAATTATGTGGAGATTGAAAGGAAATGTTGCAATGTCTACAGCCTTGAGGGTAATGACTGATAATGTTAAAGAATGGCCTCCCTTGATGCAACGAGTCTTTCTATAAGTAACAAATATGCATGACTGAAGACAAGAATATATTGGTGATAGAAAGACGATAGGAGATAATTGTGGGTGTCAAAAAAATAGGACCAGGCTATTTAAAAGGGCAAGGACACCACATGACCCTGGGAACAGCCATCCGCTCTGTCCAATGACCAAAAAAGTGGATGAGATAAGAGAGGAAAGGAAATGAACAGAAAAAGGTCGCTTACCGAAGAGGCAGAGGACAGTAGTCGATTGGTGGTTCCTTGTGCTTGAAACTCTGCCAAATCTGAGGTTGCGTTCAGCCTCCATTGTGGTACTGAAGGCCGAAAACGGGTATGGGGATGGGAGGAGATCTGAAAAAAGTATAAAAATTCAATAGAGGAATAATAATAATAATAATAACAATAATAATAATAATAATAATAATAATAACAGAACTACTCATTTCCTCTGGACTAACACTGACCAAATTTACGAGACGTGAACACAAGCCAACCTGACTTACTTTGTGAACAAAGAAGACAGTGACGAATGGGAAGACAGCGTGACGCATGAGAGTACCTTCAAGACTCACATCACAAAGTCCCAGGGGCAATCAACGGGGAAACAGCAGTGGGGTGACGTGCCTCCTCCAGGGGAAACGAAATGGGCTGAGCCACCTGTCCTGCTGCCCCCTGGGCCATTCCGTTCGCTTAACCTGAAAGCAATGGACGAGGCGTCAGCATCACACACATGGAAAAGCTTCGGAAACATTTTGACGAATGTTATTCAAACGCCTCATTTAAACCTATGTTAATGAGAACTGTACACAAACCACTGCTCTTTTCAACTCTGCAATCTAAAATACTCTTAACACACGCTTGGCTGTGTTGCAGCCACTGTGCAACGAGGTCTGATTTCCCCTGTGAATTCAAGCACACATTCCTTTCTCACAATCGGCATTTCAGAACCCCACACCTCGAGTCTTTTCGTCAATTAGGACTCCTCCTGCGTCTTTGTTAATCAGCAATGCACTGCTTAATCAAAAGCGCACCAAAGGCAAAGCGTCCTAGATAAGGTAGGATTAGGTTAGGATTAAAGGTCGATCTACAGGGCACCTCCGCACGCATTCTTGCCTCGCAAATTGATTTTTCATGCACTTTTAGCATTGCTGAAGAAGGAAGTGGTTTTGTTTATTGTTGGTCAATTATTATTAACCTCATGTTTCTATCCAACGTGGCTGGGGACCCTGTGGGAACGCAGGGTCTTGGCTGGGGGAAATTGCACGGAGAGAGACCGGACTGTCATGTTACTGTTATGGAATGGTTCCACACATGCCCAGGTCATTACGGGAGCCGTATGTTCAAGAAGGGATTGGGAAGGAAACCTATTATAAAAAGAATTATACCAAACTAACGTAAATACCATAGAAGAAGGATGCAGGAGATGACGCAAAAAGCAATTATGGACACTAAGAAAGCAATCAAGCAATTCCAGACACTAAGAGAGCAATCGAGAAAAGAAAGTGCTGTTCTGGACCGGACATTCTAAAACTGCGCTTGCAATGGAGTGCCTCAACTAAGGTGACCTCAGTCATTACAAGCGCGAGGCTATTTTAGAGAGCTGGCCTTGACGTACGCCTTCGCCGACAGCGTCGTATCTCCCTCGATCAGAATTATTAATCTGCACGGCTAAATGCATGCAACCATTGCAAAAAGGAAAGCAAAAACGCTGAATAATCTTGCAAGCGACCAGGTTGCAATTTCTGGAGCTATATAATAGATTTGAAATCTCCATCTTCAGGACGTTCCTTCAGATTCCTACATGACCAGGCCAAGAGTTAGGTATAGCTGCTGTGCTAGCAATTCACTGCAACAATTGCAATGAAAAGCCCCACACACAATTTGGACACCCAAAACCCAGCTAATTAAACCATTTAAAGACTCTGCAATTGAAAGCTCGGAACTGGAGAGGGACATCAAAGATATACATGATCTACGTCCAGTCTGCCGCAAGTCTGAGTGAGCCGAACATTGCAATGCAATGCAATGTTAAGCACAATTTAGGCCAGAGGCCAAAGCGCTGGGTCCCACGACGAGGACATTCGGTGCCGAAAGGGGAATCGAGAGCAGAGAGGCCTGACAGGCGCAACATTACCTCTTGCCTGTACATACGAGCCTGTCAGGAATCTTTACGAGTGTGGCCGAGGCGCGAAGCGCCGTTCTGCCACCCCCTTGCGGTTAAGGGATGTTAGGCTACGTCACACTGGCCTGACTTTACCTCATTTTATTCATTACTTCAAATGCTGTTTTGTGTCGATGGTGATTTACCCCCACCCAAAACCCGCCCCCCCCCCCCCCCAATTCCCAAGGGGTCCCCAACCTTGTTGGATGTAGTAGGGGTGTATAGGCTAGTAACTCAAAAACGACTCGTTTGACAGCAACAAATAGAAATGGAGGAGGAGGAGGAGGAGACGGCCAAAGGAATGGAAGGGGTTGGCGCTGAAGAACCTTATTAAGTAATGCCTACAGTGCAGACTTTGAGGCGCACTGACGACACAACCCCCTGCCACAGGGGCTGTTGCCAAAGGGGGCTTTCAATCCTCAGTCGGTGCTTTTCGTGTGCCCTGAAAAATCAGTTCAGCAATGCTGATAATGCAATTGCTAGCAACTCAACGCAGTAGATATTTCGGGGGTCGGGTCTTCCTCCTGCTGAGCAACAAGACGCCATCTTGGAATTGAATAATGTCAAGACTTCTCTCATAAAAACTTCCGATTTAAGCTCAATTCAACACATAATTCAGGATATTTTCATACAGGAACGTCCCTAATTACGTAATGAACCCCTGAGAGGCAATTCCACGTGAAATATTTAATTATATTACCCGGTTTCAGTTGAAATAAGGCGATTGTTTACACGGCCATCGACTTGGCATGATGACGATGACGTCACAACACCAGCCCCCCATGTGTAATCTTCCTTATTTTGAGGCTGTGCGCGCGCGTAAGCGAGCTTTGACGCGCTCCAACGATAAAATACACATTTTAGTTTCATGGAATGTAATTTCGTGGATTTTAACATGATAATATTCGTTAAATTGCCTATTTTTTACTGTTTTTAACTTGATTTACTGTACAGCCCTCTCAAATGCGTTTTCGTAATATTTTGGTAATGCTTCTTACATATCTGACATTGTTGATAATGATAATGATGATGATAATTAGGATTTAAAAGAAAAAATATAATATCTATACTTTTTATTTTATTATATGAATAATAACTACGTATTAATTGACAAATTATAAATGTTATTTCGACGAATCTTTGAGGTACTACACTCTTGTAGAAGACATAATTATTCAACCTATTATATAGAGGCAAAGCCAACTCTTAACAGACACCCAAGATTTTGCATTTTTCGTAACATTTCGATGTTTCATATAAATCAAACCATTTATAATCATTATAATGGCGATATAATCAGTCTTTAAAGCTTAAATTCATTTATTATAAGAATTTTATTAAATTTTATGAAATAAATTACATATTTACTGACAAATTATAAATATAAATTTGATCAGTCTTTGAATCACTACGATCTTCCAGGATTGCAACAATGGGTGCTCTAATGACACCCTTCTATATTTTCAAGGTCAACTACATTTTCAAGGTCAATTTTGACAGCTGGGAATCGATCGATGGCTTTTAAATTGGTCTTATTAAAATGCATATTTGTATTTAAACACATATTCTTAATGGCTTCTTAAGATAATTGTAAAATTAATGCAAAGGTATATTTGGCAGCAAATAAATGGTAATTGTTTTTTATGGGAAAATTTAAATTATAAAGTATATATATTCATATATTTCATGACTGACCCATGGATGGGATGTAACCCACTGAATTAACTTTAACTTTAACGTGAGCAATAATTAACATTAAAATTAATTAGATTTAATCTGACATCAAGACTTTTTTTTCCTAAATTCAGGGTAAGAGGGGCCTTTGTTACTAGCCCACCACCTAGTGGTGTGATGATGGAACTCAGCTTTATAAAGCTTACTTTATTCCTTTTCACAGCCCTTGGGACCATTGTTCAGAGGTGAAGAGAAGGACCCACAAATTTAAGGAAATCAGTTCTCCTGTGATTGCTGCCTGGGTCCTCTGGTTAGAAGCCATCTTACCCTCTGGAAGTTAAAGCTCTTGGAAGTTCAATTTCTGCTGTTTTATGGAAGTTTTGTGACAAGACTGGTGTCTGCTGTGCCTTGCAGGTGTTTGTGCTGTTTCAAGTGGTGATGGCTGATTCTTCTTGGCTGCTGTTTGTGAAGGATTCAAGCTTGGCTGTGCTGGTAGAATATGGCCAATGACTGCTTGATATTACTACAGTAATGCTGGTGGACTGAATCAACAATTTCCTTAAGGAGCTAAAGTTTTGCCTTTGGGCTTCCATACTTAAGGAATTGCAAGGGTTTGTGGAACTGCATTGAATAAAGCATAGTTTACTATGTTTAATTTTCCTAGAGGTAATTAACTTGGTTTAATTTAATATTTTCATAATTCCCCCTTGCTTTGTTGCTGTGTAGCCATTCAGTGTTTGTGTATTTATAGGAAGTTCTGTGCTTTCCTCCCAGTCTTCCAGTTTTTGGAAGTGGGAAAAGTTAGATAAGTGTCCAGTAAGTGCCCAAACTCATGGCAACATAAGTTTTATAATTGGGTCCTGAATATTTCATATTTCCCTATTCCTTTTTGATTTGAAGTTTTCCCCTTTCTCTCAATAGCAATCTTTTAGTTTTCCATAATGCAATTATTGAAGGGAACTTTTATTTATTGTGATTATCAGTTGCCTTTTAACTGTATGGCAAAACTGAATCTTTAATGACCATTGTAATGATCTCTGGTATATTCACTTTTTAAATATCTTTATCCAAAGAACTTATATTACCTCAGTTTTTATATTATTTAAATTACAATCTTACACTTGGAATTACTAGTTATTTTTATATGAATCTCAATCACTTGTTGCCAATTGTACAACCAAACAATCTTTAATGACTTTTGTAATTAACTATTTTCATGTTTTTATTATTGGAGTGTTACTAAACTATTTTTAAACTTTTTTCCCAACCCTGTAAATTGTAATTTTGTTTAAGTGGTTAAATGTATGAACTATCTGAAAGGTGCTTTAATTCTTAGCTTTTGTATTTTGCTAGTAATGAGTTACTGGCACTTATGTTCACAAAAGGAAATGTTTTAAATGTTTATATTCTGTTAATTGGTTTTATAGTTGCTGCTTAACTTCCAGTTATTTTTAGTTTATTTATGAACTGTTTTATTATATTAAGTTCCTTTTATGCAACCAACCTGAAGTATTGTGCTATCAAACTGTTTTGCATTGTATTGTACTTGTTTATAATAAAACTTTATTTCATTGTTATTTGGATTTGAATTTTTATTTACTATTTTTACCCTTGTGTGTCATCCAATGAGTAAACCATGCTGTCAAAGAATATCTACCACAGGGTTAAAAGGTTGAGATCCTGGGAAAAGGACCGTATTTTGTGAATGGCCTAAGACTAATTTACTTGTGAAGATTTTCACAAAGGTGTAATAGAAAGGTGATTGATGGAAAAATACTTTCTATATAAGGTACAGAAAAGCCTGAATCTCCTTGCTCGGTCTAAATGTACAGAAAAGAAAAATTAGCTAAATCTTGCAAGAAACTGATGGAAAAAGGGCCTTTTATACAAGGTGCAGAAAAGCCAAGAAAAATACCTCTTATATAAGGTGCAGAAAAGCCAGAATCACCTTGCTCAATTGTCTAAAAGTACTGAAAGAGAAATTAGCTTAATCTTTCAAAAAATATCTTTTACTACAAGAAAAGTTTAATCTTTCAAGAGATTCCTTAACTTCGTATTCACATGCATAGCTCAACCTGTTGAGTGAAATAAGCTTAACTTTGGTTTTGTATAGAGCTTTTCTTAATCAAATTTTAGCTCAAGACAGTCTACAGCTATGCCCTGTAGGTGTAGTATGTATGAAGTAAGGGTTTCCTTTGGAAGCTGACAAATCTAACTAGTTTATTATTTGTGGTTAAGGTTTGTAAATATAAGGGGTAGGAAAGTTGTTCCTCAAACCCCTGTATTACCATACCTGAGCTTGAATGTTCAACTGACTATGAATACAGAATAGTTGACACAACTCCTCCTATACCTTCCAAGGAATTTTCAAGTTAATGGTTAAATAAGTTTGCACTATATTTTTACAAGAACAATATGTGGCCTCGGCTGTAGTTGTCACGTTTTTATAAAGTGAGTCATAACTTGAAATGAGTTTCATATCCTGAATGTTAATTGGAACTACAGTATGATGTAAGTTTCGAGTCAGAACACAAGTCTAAGTTATTAAATGCTAATTAAGTATTGTGATTTTAGACTCTTTTTACACAGGATAATTACAGATTGAGAAATTCATAGACATATGGCAAAGGTTTGACTTAATACATCAAGAACCATTAAAATCTAAGGTAAAGATTAAACCTGATTTTTACTTTAAAAGGCAAAAATTCTTGAGTTAATTGATTAGTTTTTTCAAGCTTTATCAATATAAATACATTCATTTCTCATATCTTCCACTCATTCGAAATCATGTCATTACGTAATTTGACTTTAAAAACAAAATGGAAGTGAAATTTTTTGACGCCTTATGAAGCTTTAGGAAACAATGTGACATTGAGCAGAGTTCAAGCTAGACCTAATGACAGTTCATTAGTTCATATTTCTCAAATCATTTCAACCGTTGCAAAGGAGATCTGGTATACATGTTGTCTGAGAGAGAGAGAGAGAGAGAGAGAGAGAGAGAGAGAGAGAGAGAGAGTTGTTTGGTGTCAGCCAGGCAGTAAGTAAAGTTATTTTTAGATCCACTGCGTTCATACGTAACGTCTTTGATCCTGACTTAAGCTTTAGTTATGTCATTATCGTAACTATCATTGCAATATTTGTGATTAAAAGTAACAATTACTTAAATTTAATGTGAATAATTATTATTAGAGTAAGAATTACCTTGGCTTACAGTTATGGGACAACATCGGGAGACGAAGTCAAAGCTATTTAAGTATTACGAACAAAAGGCAGCTGCTGTTCTGCAAGCCTCCTACCCACCCACCCCCCCGGCCCCAAAAGGCCAAGGGGAAACATTTACCCCCATACCCCTACAACACAAACACCTAAGCCTTCTAATGCCTGAAAATCAACCCTTGAGAGAGAGAGAGAGAGTAATTGTTCGGGGTGTAAAACTGACCAAACTTGATCCAAAACACTTTATTCTCCAGAATTGGGAAAGTGCAGCCAACTCTGACTTCGATTTCCAATAAAACACGGACAACCATAAACGAAATCACTTGAAAACAAACACAGGCACAATAATCGTAAAAAAACGCAGGAAAAACACACTTAAAAGCAAAAACAAACGCAACAAACACGGACAAAGGAGGAATAAAACGAGGAAAGGAGTGAGCCTTTACAGAGGAAAATGTCGCACATTACTACCACTAGCGTGACCTTCCCGCCATGTGCGACTTGTGATCGTCCCGAGTGTCATATTTGAGTGTAATTAATAGGTAAAGTAATCTCAATTTTAAGTGTAATTACAATCCAAGTTGTTAATTACGCTGCTGTAATTAAATTTAATGAGTGAATACGGTCGTCTGAGTGGGACAAATGATAGAAAGTCCTTCAAAATATGACTCACTAGGTCAGACATTACCTTACCTCTATACCTAATGGGGCGAAATTGTAACCGGTAATTTTAAGTACTAGCTGTTTTTTTTAAGTACCAGCTGTTTTCTTATACCCAAATGATAGAAAGTTCTTCAAAATATGACTTACAAGGTCAGACAATACCGGCCCCCAACCTGCCTCTATACCTAATTATTGTAACCAGTAATTTTAAGTACTAGCTGTTTTTTAAGTACCAGCTGTTTTTTTGCTACACTTTTAGGGCTGCTGGTAATGGAGGTGAGTTTGCTTATTGTCAGCCAACTGTTATTTGCCCCTTAACTCTGCTCAACAGTAAAGGGGGACTGTGGGAATTCGGGTTTTTTTGGGTGGGGGAGGGAACACAGGGTAATTCTAAGTACTAGCTCCATGTGACCACTATGACCAAAAGTCTATTATTGTGAGATGAGAATCCTAACTAAGTGGTCTGGTTAAAATCTCTTTTAAAATTCTATACAAATGGCTGGCCCAGAGAGAATGCACTTCAAAATACTAAACATTCATTTTGAATGCTTCTCTCCCCTTTCTAACATTTGACAACATTCCAACATAATTAACTGATGATTACAAAGTGACAACATTCCAACATAATTAACTGATGATTACAAAGTAAGATTTTCATCAGCTATATAATTATGCACTGTGGAGCACAAATAAAATAATTAAAGTTTCAACTTATCACAAGGCTTTATAAAGATATGCCAACTGGGCAATGAATTGTCAACTCAGTTCTTACAATTGTAACAATATAACAAGTGAACATCAATCACTGACTTGCAAAAGCAACTTTCCACACACTATGATACTCATATACAAAATGGGAACACAGAACAGTACAAAAATACCATAATAATTATTAAGAAATTACAGTACACAGCAATTACAAAAACACTTGAAAAAACCAGATCACAAGGGCAATTGTACATAATATACTTCATGTCAGTTTCACAGACAATTTTGAACTTGAAAAAAGTCCTGCACTGGAAACAGCAGTTTATGCAAGAACACCATCTCAGAGTTATACAAAAAAACCATTTCAGAGTTTAACAGACACATGTACAAGAGATTTCTAGAATTCTAGATGGAATCTAGATGCTGGTACTCCCCAAGTGAGGTCACGGTTGATAAGAAGACCACAAGTGAGGTTACAGTTGATAAGAAGACCAAAAGCGATGCAATAACGTCGTACCAATCGCCATCAGCACGATGCTAAATATCTGGAACAGAGAAATTGTGTAAATATACAGAGCACTCAAGATAAAATCACAAACAAAAACGGACTTAAAATTAAGGAATTCAAAGATGGAGTCTGACAAATCTTTTGAGAAGGCTCTCTCAACTTTTTAAGAGACTACACCATAAAAACGACAAACAATTCAACCTTGGGCATCATCTTCCAAGGTCGCACAAGAGGAAAGCGATACATTCAACTAACAGGCAGGGATAACTCTTTATTTAGCAGTCTACTTACCAAAGGTCCAGAAGTTTCAGGTCACTGGGTTGTCATTCTAGACAATGACCAGAGGGTCACGCTGCTACACAACGACAGGGCTTGGTCAAAAGACTTGGTCAAAGATTTGTTGATAAACCAGAGGTGACAATTAGAACAAGGTCATGATAAAGAATTTGAAGCAAGGAAAATAAAGAATTTGAAGCAAGGAAAAATAAATGAGGGCCAAAGAGACACGCCACAGAACAGATGCCAGTCTATATAAGTACCCAAACTGTATGCAGAAAGCTGAAAATATAGACATGCAAAATGCAATAAACTGATTGCCGATTGGTCACTCAGACCCAATTATTCATAAATTGCATAATTTTTTCAATGAAAGCTTCAAGTCTGGGCAACGACAGGTACTTTTACGGAGCTAAAAATGACTCTCCATTCTGCCATGCGATTTCCCAGAAGTCACTGCTTCTCCCAGCAATCTCTATTCACTTTTTGTTACATTTATTGCTTTCTGTTAATCCTCCTTCTGTCCTTATGTGATAATGTTTGTCTGCAATGTACAGGAAGGCTAATGCAATGGTGGTATACTGTAATGTCGAAGCACTTTCAAGGGGCATCCACTGTTCCAATAATCCCGGAATACTGAAATACCATCAGCTAAAAAGTAGACCAATAATCCTTTTATCAAAAGGGGCAAAAGTGATATCCGAAAAAGTCCCAAACGGAAAGGTACATAACTTAAAAATAAAAAATAAACTAATAAATTAATAGATATAAACCTTACAAACGAGTTACATTCCGGACTGGCATTTGTACTTTGAATTGCTTGTAAACTGGTTACTGTACTCTTCGTGCTTATTCAAGTACGGTACGTTGCAAAATCAAGACAGTACTGTATGTGTTCCAATCCTAAAACACACTACACTGTATGTACAGAATAGGCACGCTATACAAAATCTGAACTTACGGGTGGCAAAGGGGAAGCTCTGAACACAATTTTAATTGGAGATCCTGTTTGTTTGTGTCTCGGAATGTTTGTAAGTAGGATGGCATCTGTACCCAAGTACAAACACTAACCAGAAACCAAGTGTTTGCGTATCGTTACACGAACCCGGGAAAGGGCTGGGGTAATGTTACCAAAGACATGGATAACAAACCAGAAAGATAATATATATGGAATCAACAGACCATGTCAGTACAAATTGCAGTTTCCTTGCAAGATGAAAATGAGTTATGAAAATGATTTAGCCAAAAATCTTAGTTCTCATTGGGTTAGCACACTGAAATCTTATTAAAATCATAAATTATATGGCTTTGTAAACCCTTATATTTACTTTGACTAAAACTAATGTTTTTATATAACATAAAACAAGTTTTTCATGTAAACCAATCAATCATATTACGCCTATCATTGTGTCTATCAGACTGAGATGACAGGCTTAATATGCCCAGTGGTTGAAAAACCCGCCATCATTTCTTGAAGGAAGGCTGAAGTCATGTGACTTCTTGGAGAAATACTTCCACATTTGTATGTGTGGACCAGTAAGACTTGTGCCTTCTTGAAGCTGGAATGGAATGGAGTGGACTGTAAAATTTAGGCCAAAGGCCAAGCACTGGGACATACAAGGTCATTCAGTGCTTAAAGGAAAGCTGAGAGTGAAAAGGTTTGAAAGGTGTAACAAGAGGGACACCTTCTGCAGGAGAGAGTTGAGGAAAGTAAGATTGATGAGAGAGGATGTGAACGGAGGTACAGTCCAGGGAATGGAAGGGGTTGTAGCAGCTAAGGGGGCATGGAAGGGACACCGCAAAGAACCCCCTACGGAGACGAGGTACACA
The DNA here is from genome assembly GCA_039081455.1 of Macrobrachium rosenbergii. NCBI lineage: Eukaryota > Metazoa > Arthropoda > Malacostraca > Decapoda > Palaemonidae > Macrobrachium > Macrobrachium rosenbergii. The sequence continues at coordinate 269,464 of JANJGK010000857.1, read as the reverse complement.
GGGGCAAAGCCACCAGGCTTCTTCTTCAGCAGGTAGGACCAATATGTTCCCCAAGGTAGACTCAAACTGACTTCTGAGGCCTAAAGATAATTTAATGAAGTTCTGCAGTTCCTGTGATGTCTCTGAGAAGTAATTACTGCGGGAAAATATTTGGTCGAGACGATGACGACTGGGGGCACAGACCCGCTACAGTTTATTCCAGAGAAAGTGCCCGTGAGTTTGGAAAAAACAATTGTGAATACTTGGAATGTTGCAAATAAAACAGCAGAAGTTGACAAAGCAACCAGTCATCTTGCAAAATGCAAGACTGGTGAAGACCTCTTTGACGGAGGTCCTCTGAATGTGTCGATATTGCAGCCAGCCATCTTCCAAATGCAAGACTGGTGAAGACCTTAAGATCCTGGTAGGTAGACCAACAGAAGAAGGCACTTAGCAAACAGAAAGAGTACAGCTGTATTCCTACAGTCCCTGGAGAGGATTCCTTGTTGGAATGGAATGGAAAGTGCAGATTCCAACTCAGTTTCAACACATGGCCGTGACAACTCAAAACTCAAAATACACTAATGATAGGAATTTTGTAATCTAAATGCTGTTTAGATAATACACACCTTGAATGAAAAACAGGCAAGATTGTTAATAGCTGTCAAAAATCTGTCAAAAACATTATGTAGATACTAACAAGAGCCCTTCCCAAACTTATCATCAACATTCAAACATTTCTTGGGGAACCATACATGAGTGCCTATTTATAGAAGACAATGAACAACAGTAAAAAAATATTGACAAAAGTAACGAGGCCACAGCATTTGACCTACTTCCAGGAAGAGCAAAAGGTGATATGAAATCTAACAAATGTTTAACAAATTTAACAAAAGGAACTAACTGACAATTTATGCAAACTAAATAGAGGCAGATGAACAAACAAATACAAAATAAGATATGTTTAAGCAACAACACAGATATGCAAAGACATTCTAACTTTCCCCTCTACTTAAGACCATTCTAACATACCGTATCTCATCAGGAAATGATAATGAAAGAGTACCATATAAGGTACAAGGTACGCCAACGTAAAATGGCGTTTTTCACTTATTTCAAACTATAATTTGCTGCAAATAAAAGACTAGAAAACATATGCCACCTTAAAAATTTGTTTTGTAAACAATGATTACCATTATCATCATTCAAAATACGTGAATACTTGTATGGAAGATGCCTAACAGATCGGTGACTTGGGAACACAGAAAAGTATATCTCAATAATAATAATAATAATAATTACAAAGAAATAATGTAACGCATACAGTACATACAGAAACAATCTTAAAAATACAAGGGCAATGGTTCGTGATGCTTTTCAGTAATATCAAAGACTTATAAACTTTAAAGCACTGTATTGGAACAATGACACAGAAATCAAGACCTTCCAGAATTCAACAGCAAATGAACAAGAGAATTCTGGTACTGGAAACTGACAACATATTGCCTGAACACAATTTAGAAGCTTTTTCTATATATATATATGTGATAATGTTTGTCTACAATGTACTAGCCCACTGTAACAGCAGACCACCCCATCTCCCAAAACCTTTCTAAGAGACCTTCGTCTTTCCAGTAACACCAAAAACGAATCCTGAAATACCTCCAGTCAAACAGGAGGCCATTAACTCTCTTAAAATTAGCAGAATGATAAGTGAGCAAGTTCTAAATGGCAGGTAATATTTCTGAAAAGAACTGACAGCCTACACAAAAACCAATAAGCCAATGTATGAGCAAGTTGCTACCGTCGACTGGAATTAGACAAAGCTATACTGTAGGCCTCATATCTACAAGACTCGATGGGTTCCAGTTTATGACATTCCAGCCCCATTTGGAGCCTTTGTTTTTTGGGAATAGGTCCACCACCTATCTAACAATGGTGTCAGAATTAGGAATAGTGGTGGTGTGGTAGGCTAAGTTTGGGTTTGTATGATGAAAGACGTTCGTATGATTGCGGTAGGTTTGATTACGAACCATCTACTGTAATCTGGGCTCTGTTTGCAGTGGTCATGTGCTCCTTTTCATGAAGCTAGTGCATTCCTGTAATTCTGCAGAGTTTAAATGAATTATTGAGTTTATTTTGTGGTTTTGAGCCCAATATGTTTTTGTTATAGTTGAAGTATTTTGCTGATTTTTGTAGTATTAAGGTGGAATACATGATAAGTTCTGATGAACTATAATATTACGTTAAGCTAAGTTAGATATTGGCTAAGTTAGGATAAGGTTCTGTTTGAAGGTCTTCAGGCCACTGTAATATTAAGGAAATAAATTAGGTTAAGGAAAGTCAGAGTTTCATTTAATAACCTCCAAAACTGTTCCCATCATACTGCCCCAATTGTGTACTATAAAAAGCCCCTACAATGGCACTTACACAAAATGATTCCATGTCTGACATGGAGTCCAGAAGGTGATTGACGACTGCATCTTCTTTTAACATTTTCTTATTGTAAAGGACCTGAAAAAATGGAATATATCAAATCGGCTGAATGAGAATGCCTCTACTAACGACCATCTTTGTACAGAAAAACACTTGACTCATGTTGCATCTTTCTCCCTGACTTCTGACTAACCTCCAAGGCCATACTAAAAAAAAGACACACGCTATCACCAATAAGAAATATGGATATTAAATAAAACTATTAGCAAATTCTACAGGGAAAATTAATATTCAATACACTGAATGTATTTCACCAACTATGAAGGCCTACTGTCTACGTAACATCATTTATGTCCACCTCGCAAGGACTGAGGTTTCATGCCATGTGGACCACTGCATGTTCGATAATTATTATTAATTATTATTATTATTATTATTATTATTATTATTATTATTATTATTACTATTATTATTATTATTCAGAAGATGAAGAACCCTATTCATATGGAACAAGCCCACCAAAGGGTCCACTGACTTGAAATTCAAGCTTCCAAAGAATATGAAGGTGCTCATTGGGAAGTAAAGGGAAATACAGAGAGAAGGGATCTCACTTCTTAAAAAGAAAAAATAAATTAATAAATAGATAAAAATGTACTAAAATACCAGGAGAATAGTATTAGGGTAGCAATGCATTGCATCTTCCCTAGAACTTTTGAAGTTCTAATTGCAGGACGTCCTCTCAGGGAGACTGTTCCACAGTCCAAGAGTGTGAGGAATAAAGGACCTCAGGAACTTTGGAGAAGTTCTACAGCGAGGTACATTTACTGCACGTTGGTGCTTCTGCTGTCCTGAACAGAAAATGTACCTAGTGCAAACTGCATGAGCCTTCAGAACAGAACAAGTCAGGCTTACCACAGTGCCTTCATGAAAGTTATGGCTTCATAGGTCATGATAAACTGGAGATGCATCTGAAATAAAAGTGGCAAAGATGACAGAATGAAAAGGTGTCCAGGACTTTTGTATAATTATGTGGAGATTGAAAGGAAATGTTGCAACATCTACAGCCTTGAGGGTAATGACTGATAATGTTAAAGAATGGCCTCCCTTGATGCAACGAGTCTTTCTATAAGTAACAAATATGCATGACTGAAGACAAGAACATATTGGTGATAGAAAGACGATAGGAGATAATTGTGGGTGTCAAAAAAATAGGACCAGGCTATTTAAAAGGGCAAGGACACCACATGACCCTGGGAACAGCCATCCGCTCTGTCCAATGACCAAAAAAGTGGATGAGATAAGAGAGGAAAGGAAATGAACAGAAAAAGATCGCTCACCGAAGAGGCAGAGGACACTAGTCGATTGGTGGTTCCTTGTGCTCGAAACTCTGCCAAATCTGAGGTTGCGTTCAGCCTCCATTGTGGTACTGAAGGCCGAAAACGGGTATGGGGATGGGAGGAGATCTGAAAAAAGTATAAAAATTCAATAGAGGAATAATAATAATAATAATAATAATAATAATAATAATAATAATGATAATAATAATAATAATAACAGAACTACTAATTTCCTCTGGACCAACACTGACCAAATTTACGAGACGTGAACACAAGCCAACCTGACTTACTTTGTGAACAAAGAAGACAGAGTGACGTATGGAAGACAGTGACGAATGGGAAGACAGCGTGACGCATGAGAGTACCTTCAAGACTCACATCACAAAGTCCCAGGGGCAATCAACGGGGAAACAGCAGTGGGGTGACGTGCCTCCTCCAGGGGAAACGAAATGGGCTGAGCCACCTGTCCTGCTGCCCCCTGGGCCATTCCGTTCGCTTAACCTGAGAGCAATGGGAAAGGTGTCAGCATATCACACATGAAAAAAACCTTGCAAACATTTTGACGAATGTTATTCAAACGCCTCATTTAAACCAACGTTAATGAGAACTGTACACAAACCACTGCTCTTTTCAACTCTGCAATCTAAAATATTCTTACACACGCTCGGCTGTGTTGCAGCCACTGTGCAATGAGGTCTGATTTCCCCTGTGAATTCAAGCACACATTCCTTTCTCACAATCTGCATTTCAGAATCCCATACCTCCAGTCTTTTCATCGATTAGGACTCCGCCTGCGTCTTTGTTAATCAGCAATTCACTGCTTAATCAAAAACACACCAAAGGCAAAGAGTCCTAGATTAAGTCAAGGTTAGGTTAGGATTAGAGGTCAATCTAAAGGGCACCTCCGCACGCATTCCTGCCTCGGAAATTGATTTTTCCCGTGCTTTTAGCGTTGCTGAAGAAGGAGGTGGCGCAGTTTATTGTTGGTCAATTGTTATTAACCTCAGGGTTGGGGACCCTGTGGGAACGCATGGCTGGGGGAAATCGCAGGGGGAGAGACCGGACTGTCATGTTACTGTTATGGAATGATTCCGCACATGCCCAAGCCATTACGGGAGCCGTATGTTCAAGAAGGGATTGGGAAGGAAACCTATTATAAAAGGAATTACACCAAATTAATGTAAATACTAAAGAAAAATGATGCATGAGATGACACAAAAAGCAATTATGGACACTAAGAAAGCAATCAAGCAATTCCAGACACTAAGAGAGCAATCAAGGACAGAATGTGCTGTTCTGGACTCTGGATATTCTAAAACTGTGCTTGGAATGGAGTGCCTCAACTAAGGTGACCTCAGTAATTACAAGCGCGAGGCTATTTTACGCAGCTGGCCTTGACGTACACTTTCACTGACAGTGTCATATCTCCTTCGATCAAAATTATTAATCTGCACAGCTAAATTAGGAATGTGCATGCAACCATTGCAAAAAGGAAAGCAAAAAAGCTGAATAAGCTTGCAAGTGACCAGGTTGCAATTTCTGGAGCTATATAATAGAATTGAAATCTCCATCTTCAGGACGTTACTTGCTTCAGATTCCTACATGACTGGGCCAAGAATTAAGTACAGCTACTGAACTATCAATTCACTGTAACGATTGCAAAGAAAACAGTGTCAAAAGCCCCACACACAATTTGGACACCCAAAACCAAGCTAATAAGGTTTTATTTTAGAAAGAGGAACCAGCCCAAAATGACATGAAAATATCACCTTCATTTTCCTCGGAAATTCACGGTTTTAGACTTTACTCAGAGCACCTACAGTTTCCCGGGCCCACTCGACCGCCGACCGAAAAACATATTTTCATGTCATTTTGGGCTGGTTCCTCTTTCTAAAAATTTACCACTAATACAACCATTTACAGATGCTGCAATTGAAAACCCTGTCGCAGAGTGAGCTGAACACTGACCTGTTGTCAGTAAATGCAATGGAATTTAGGCCAGAGGCTAAAGTGCTGGTCCTACGACGAGGACATTCGGTGCTGAAAGGGGAATTGAGAGTAGAAAGGTCTGACTGACAGGCAAACCTTCTGCAGTTGCACTATGAAACAATTTTCAGGACAGCAAGGTGGAAGGAAACGAATATGAATGGAGGAGGAGGAGGAGGAGGCACAGTCAAAGGAATGAAAGGGGTTGGAGCTGAGGGACATGGAGGAGACGCAACGAAGAACCTTATTAAGCAATGCCTACAGTGCACACTGCGAGGTGCACTGACGACACAGGGGGGGCTGTTGCCAAAGGGCTTTCAATCCTCAGTCGGTGCTTTTCGTGTGCCCACAAAAATCAGTTCAGCAATGCTGATATGCAATTGCTAGCAACTCAACTCAATGGAGTAGATATTTCAGGAGTCCAGTCTTTCTGCTAAGTATCAAGACCCCATCTTCCATCTGCAACTGAATCATCTCATGACTTCTCATACTAGCAACTTCCGATTTAAGCTCAACTCGACGCATAATTCAGGATATTTTCACGCAGGAACGTCCCTAATTACGTAATTAACAATTGAGAAACGATTCCATATTAAATATTCAATTATATTTAATTATATGACCCGGTTTCAGTTGAAATAAGGCGTTTGTTGACATGGCGATTCGACCGGCCATGATGATGATGACGTCACAACCCCAGCCCCCCCATGTGTAATCTTCCTTATTTTGAGGCTGTGCGCGCGCGTAAGCGAGCTTTGACGCGCTCCAACGATAAAATACGCATTTTAGTTGTTATAGAATGTAATTTCGTGGATTTTAACATGATAATATTCGTTAAATTGCCTATTTTTGACTGTTTTTAAACTTGATTTACTGTACAGCCCTCTCAAATGCGTTTTCGTAATATTTTGGTAATGCTTCTTATTCATCTGACATTATTAATAATGATAATGATAATGATAATCAGTATTTAAAAGAAAAAATATAATATCTATACTTTTTATTTTATTATATGAATAGTTACTACGTATTCAATGACAAATTATAAATGTTATTTCGATGAATCTTCGAGGTACTACACTCTTGTAGAAGACATAATTATTCAACCTATTATATAGAGGAAAAGCCAACTCTTATTAGACACCCAAGATTTTGCATTTTTCGTAATATTTCGATAATGTTTCATATAAATCAAACCATTTATAATCATTATAATGGCGATATAATCAGTTTTAAAGCTTAAATTCATTTATTATAAGTTTTTTAATAAATTTTATGAAAGGAGTTACGTATTTATTGACAAATTATAAATATAAATTTGATCAGTCTTTGAATCACTACGATCTTCCAGGATTGCAACAATGGGTGCTCTAATGACACCCTTCTATATTTTCAAGGTCAACTACATTTTCAAGGTCAATTTTGACAGCTGGGAATCGATCGATGGCTTTTAAATTGGTCTTATTAAAATGCATATTTGTATTTAAACACATATTCTTAATGGCTTCTTAAGATAATTGTAAAATTAATGCAAAGGTATATTTGGCAGCAAATAAATGGTAATTGTTTTTTATGGGAAAATTTAAATTATAAAGTATATATATTCATATATTTCATGACTGACCCATGGATGGGATGTAACCCACTGAATTAACTTTAACTTTAACTTGAGCAATAATTAACATTAAAAGTAATTAGATTTAATCTGACATCAAGACTTTTTTTTCCTAATTTCAGGGTAAGAGGGGCCTTTGTGACTATCCCACCACCTAGTGGTGTGATGATGGAACTCAGCTTTATAAAGCTTACTTTATTCCTTTTCACAGCCCTTGGGTCCATTGTTCAGAGGTGAAGAGAAGGACCAGCAATTTTAAAGGAACCAGTTAACTTGTGGTTTGGCCTGGATCCTCTCATGGAAAACATCTCATCCTCTGGAAGTTAAATCTCTTGGAAGCTCAATTTCTGCTGGTTAATGGAAGCTTTGTGACAAGACTGGTGTCTGCTGTGCCTTGCAAGTGTTTGTGCTGTTTCAAGTGGTGATGGCTGATTCTTCTTGGCTGCTGTTTGTGAAGGATTCAAGCTTGGCTGTGCTAGTAGAATATACCCAGTGGCTGCCTGATATCAATACTATAGAATTTAAGGAGCTTGAGTTTTGCCTTAGGGCTTCCATACTTACGGAATTACAAGGGTTTGTGGGACTGCATTGTATAAAGCATTGTTTGCCATGTTTAACTTTCCTAGAGGTAATTAACTTGGTTTAATCTAATATTTTCATAATTCCCCTTTGATTTGTTGCTGTGTAGCCATTCAGTGTGTGAGTATTTATAGGAAGTTCTGCACTTTCCTCCCAGTTTTCCAGTTTTTGGAAGTGGGGAAAGTTAGGTAAGTGTCTAGCAAGTGCCACAGTTTTTGGAAGTGGGAAAGTTAGATAAGTATCCAGCAGGTGCCCAGTCTCATGGTAACATAAGTTTTATAACTGGATCCTGAGTATTTCATATTTAATTTCCTATTTTTCCTTTGTGACTTTTTGACTCAATTTCTATTTTTCTTGACAATCTTACACTTGGAATTACTTGTTAAATTTTTGTGGATTTCAGTTTCCTTTTAAGTGTACAACCAAACTGAATCTTTAATGAACTTTGTAATTATCTCTCGGATATTCATTTTTTATGTAAATCTTTATCCAAGGAACTTTGTAATTACCTGTTTTTATATATTTTGCCATTTTAATGACAATCGTACACTTGGAATTACCTGTTAAATTTTGATTAATTTCAATCGCTTTTTGCTAAGTGTACAACCTAACAATCCTTAAAGACTTTTGTAATTACCAATGGTATATTTTCATGTTTTTTGTCATTGGAGTGTTACCAACTTCTAAACTTTTTCCCAACCTTGTATATTGTTATTTTGTTTTGGCGCATTACCAAACTATTTTGAAACTTTTTTTTCCCAGCCTTGTATATTGTAATTGTTTAAGTGGTTAAATGTATGAACTATCTCAAAGATGCTTTAATTCTTAGCTTTTGTATTTTGCTAGTAATAAGTTACTGCCATAATGTTTATTTTCTGTTAATTGGTTTTATAGTAGCTGCTTAACTTCCAGTTGTTTTTAGGTAATTTATGAACTCATTATTATTTTATGCAACCAAACTGAACTGTCAAACTGTTTTGTTTTGTATTGTACTTGTAATAAAACTAAGTTATTTCAATTTTTACTTACTATTTTTACCCTTTTGTCACATCCAATGAGTAAACCATGCTGTCAAAGCAAATCTACCACAGGGTTAAAAGGATTGGTGAGATCTTGGAGTGAGGACTGCATATTCTGTGAATGGCCCAAGTAAATAGTTTACTTGTAAAATTTTTACACAAGTGTAATAAAGGTGATAGATGGATGGAAAAACTCCTTTTTATGTAAAGAACAGAAAAGCTCTATTTCTCTTCTATGTATAGAAAGAAGAAAAATTAGCTTTATCTTGCAAGAAATTTATGGAAAAATACCTTTTATATAAGGGACATAAAAGCCTGAATCACCTTGCTTTTGTCTAATGTATTGCAAGAAGAAAAATCGGCTTAATCTTTCAAGAAATACCTTTAACTACAAGGAAACGGCTTAATCTTTAAAGAAATTCCTTAACTTTGTTTCCACAAGCATAGCTCAACCTGTTGAGTGAAATAACCTTAATTTTGGTTGTATAGAGCTATTCTTAATCAAATTTTAGCCACAAGACAGTATATAGCTATGCCCTGTAGCTGTAGTATGTATGAGGCAAGGATTTCCTTTGAAAGCTTGACAAATTTTAACATTAATTATTTGTGGTTAAGGTTTGTAAGTGTAAGGGGTAGGAAAGTTGTTCCTCACACCCCTGATATATTAACATACCTGAGCTTGAATGTTCAACTGACAATGAATACAGATTAGTTTACACAACTTGTACAACTTGCACCTAACAAGGAAATTTGAAGTTAATGGTATAAATAGTTTGCATTACTTTTTAAAAGTACAATAAGTGGCCTCGGCTGTAATTGTCACGTTTTTATAGTTTTTATGGTGACATAGAAGTCAAAACTTAAATTGTTTTAAACCCTGAACAATGTTAATTGGAACTACAGTATGTGTAAGTTTAAAGTCAGAACACAATAGTCTGAAGTTATTAAATGCTAAAGTATTTTGCTTTTAGGTTTTTTTTATACAGAATATAGATGGAGAAATTCAGAGACATGGCAAAGGTTTGACTGAATATATATTAAACATTAAAATTAACCTAAAGATTAAAACTTTCTAATTATAGGCAAAAATGGCTGTTATTTTTAAGCCTCTCCCTCATACATATGCACACTCTCACACACAACCTCTCTCTCTCTCTCATACTTATGCACACTGTCTCACACACAACCTGTCTCTCTCTCTTTCATGCATATGCACACTGTCTCACACACAACCTCTCTCTCTCTCTCTCTCTCTCTCTCTCTCTCTCTCTCTCTCTCTCTCTCTCTCTCTCTCTCTCTCTCTCTCTCTCTCTCTCTCTCTCTCTCTCTCTCAAACATATGCACACTGTCTCACACAACCTATCTCTCTCTCACCTATTTAGATTTATCCTTTTGAAAGCCATAGCAATAATATAGAAAGTTATCATTGAATTGATATCACGAAGGGTTTAAATCCATCAAGGTATAACCTGGCTGTCGTCTGCGTTCGTATCGTTGCATCAAATTTGAAATATTTGGAAAAAATGTCATTCATTTTTCATATTTTCCTCCACTCATTCAAAATCATACTGTAATTACGTAATTTGATGTAAGTTATTCATTTTTACTGATTTTAGTACAATTACGACATTAAATAAGTTTTTGAAATTAATAGAAATGGAATTTTTGGGGCCTTATCGGAGCTTTCGCAAAGATCTGGTATTTATGAGAGAGAGAGAGAGAGAGAGAGAAAGTGTCTGGTGTCAGCCAGGTAGTCAGTAGTAGAGTCATTTTTAGATCACTGCATTCGTACGTACTACTTCGATCCTGACAAACTAGTTATGTAATTATCGTAATTATTATTGCACTCCTTGTGGTTAAAAGTAACTTAAAATTAATTAATTACATTGAATATGAGTAATAATTACTTCAATAAAGTAAGAATTACCTTGGCTTACAGTTATGGGGCAACATCTGGAGACGAAGTCAAAGCTAAATAATAGGAACGTAAGGCAGGGATTCCGTTGGGCACCTTCTGTTCTTGAACCCTCCAGCCCCCCACCGGAACCCCTCAAAGGTACCCCCACAGCACAAACACCTGAGTCTCCTAATGCCTGAAAATCAACCCATGAGAGAGAGAGAGAGAGAGAGAGAGAGAGAGAGAGAGAGAGAGTATTTGACCAAGGAACATTGTCCATACAACGATTTTTTCACCATAATTGTATTCGCTTTGTTCCAGTTAATTATTCAGTGTACAAAACATGACGAAATTGTTCAGGGTGTAAAACTGAACAAACTTTATCCAGAATACTTAAGTTTGACTTCGATTTCCAAGAAGAAGAACATCTGGCTGGAAAAGTACATTAAACTGTTACAAATAAAGTGTACACATGCACAGAATTAAGTACTGATTGGAGAAAATGGTACTAAAATGTTCCCTGAATAAAAAAGAACAATCAAAATTAGTTAAATCTCAAATAAAGTCAAGTTATAGACAATTACAATGCTTGCAAAAGAGAGAACCAGTCAATAGCCAAAGAAAGTAACTGCTTTTGAAAAGCATATACTTGTAAAGAATCATTATAAGTATCTACTTGTAGAAAATGGTAGTAAAATGTTCCGTGAATAAAAAGGAACCCTAAATCGACTGAAATCTCAAAGTAGAGCAAAAAGACGATTTAAAAAAGTTGCAGAGTGCCTCATTTCACAAATTTCAGAACTTCGGGGGTAACTGTACCCTAATGCAGCTTTCAAAGACTTATCTTAAGTGTTTCTTGGAGAGAATGGTACTTAAATCATGTTAAATGTTCCCTGAATAAAAAGGAACACTCAAAATGAAGAAATTATACACATGGAAGTGTTTATATGAAGACGTGGTAATACAGAGACAATGAACATCAACAAACGAAAAACAAGCACAGGCACAATAAAAAATGGACAAACACAAGCAAAATCAACCTAAAAACAAACACAAACACAACAAACATCGACAAGCACAAGCAAAAGAGGAATAAAACGAGAAAAGGGGTGGGCCGTTTCAAAGGCATAATCGCCTAATACTACTAATGCTACCGCCTGACCGCCATTTGGGACGATTCTTTGGGTTTGTTACAATTACTATGCAGAACGAGGGGCACTGCCCCCCAATAGAAGCTTAGTATATTGTTTCCAATGTTTAGTGTTACTTTTTGGGGGGTCCAGGGGCGTGGGGGAACCCCCCTCCCTTGGGCCAGGTCAGGGCATGGTACCCTAAGTGAGGTCATGAAGGTAAGGTCTGGTCAGGTCAGGACACTGTATTGCAGGTCGATTTTCGTCCTGTCGTTCTACAAAACCTCCCCCGCCCCCGCACCAGTCACCAACTGGAATATTTCACGCCATTTATGTTTATAGGAATTGTAACAAACCCAAAGAGTGTAACTGCTTTGAGGTTTTCCTCCTGTTACACCTTTTCAAACTTTTAATATTTTCCGTTGCAGCGCTGAATGACCTCATTGGTCCCAGTGTTTGACCTTTGGCGTAAATTCTACATTCAGTTCAATTCAGTCCAATCCCTGCCCTGTGGGAAGGTAGTGCCGTCATTGAAGTGGGAATGGCCATTTGCTGGAATTCTGGAATTGCTAATGATCTTGGAATAGGAGACTGGAACTAGTTGTTCAGATCATTTTCCATGAAAAGACATCAATGGAAAGCTCTGAGTTGCCCATACAGACTGTTGCCAATTCTTGCAGGGTCCATGCAGACTATTGCCTGTTCTTGTAGGGTCCTTGCAGGCTTGCCAGATCTTGTAGGGTCCATACAGACTATTGCCAGTTCTTGTAGGTGGGATGGCCTTCGTCATACGCACGTTCTTTTGAAGAGATTGTGTGACCAATCATAATTAGGTCTGACGCGTCCCTTCACATCCTGATGGCAAAACTGACAGACTTCACCAGTGATGCTCTTAGTCATTTTGGTCAATAGGTACAAACTTGTCTGTCTGGTTCTGAACTCAAACATGGTTGCCAGTGACAGGCAACAGCAGTCGTATTTTAACATTAAACTGCTCACGTGATGGTTCCCAAGAATGAGTTTTCCAGATGGTAACTCTTGAAAACTGGCAACCATGTTTGAGTTCAGAACCAGACAGACAAGTTTTCAGCGATAAATCAAAAGGAGTCTGCCATTTGACCCTCAGGATTTGAAGGGATGGGTCAGGTCTAGTCACTCCCAAGTCCTTGAGGGATTTGTAGGCTTTCATATCTGTAAATATGATCACTTTTTCTCTTCTTTGGGGTTAGATGTGAATTGAGGTTGCACCGTTGTCATCTAACCTTGTGCACTTTCTGTCTGAATATAAGTTATTACAGAGTCTCCCTTTCTGAGTTTGTGCGGGAAGTGAGTTCTACTTTGTTCTGTCTTGTGCATTTTGTCTGAATTCTTGTCAGGATTTCCTATGAGTTGATGTTAATTGTGAGCTTCCTGATTGAGGCTGGAGTGAATTTGTTTAACACTGAGTCATATTGAATTCCCAGGTCCTTGTACGATTCCTTTTGAATGTCAGCTATCAAGTGTGAAAGTTGCAAGTGTATGAGTGATTTATAATAGTATTCTAGGGTGAGAAAGGTCTGCCTTTGAATCTAAGGAAGTGGAGTCATTCTGTGACTGTTGAAAAGGCTGGCAGAGGTCTTCGTGGTTTTTAATGCCGCTTGTACCTCATTTGTACCACCTAGCTAGTCTTTCCTCTTGCTAGGTATTGTACGAACAGCTTTCAGAGCTTTGAATTATACAAGTTTGAGTGGATGTTAGGAATTGTATGGCACTGGATAATTGGCAATTGTAGTATGGCTGCAGCTGTTAAATGCATATACAGCAGTACAGTCCCCGGTTTACGGCGGGGTTCCGTTCCAACGCTGCGTCGTAAGCCAAAAATCGTTGTAACTTGAAATGTTGTTGAAAATTGTAAGAAAACCTTATTTTTAATCATTTGGGTGTCTGGTAAATGACGTAAACTGCATTTCTATTTAGTTTTTCATCAAAAAACCTCAAATTTTTTACCATTCTGCCCATTTTGGAGCCATATTTCTTCCATCAGATCGGCATCGTAACCCAGGAAATCATTTCTGACGAATACATTTGAAGAGTGTCGTAAGCCGAGCCCGTCGTAACTCTGGAACTGCCTGTACTCCTTTACTGCTGTCTAAGGGTACGTTTGATTTGAAGGCACGTTGGTATTTTATCAGTGTTGAATCTTTCACTCTCCTCTGCAAGACAGGGAACTGAGTCCAGGCAGTGCCCGTCCCTGGGTTACAGCGCTCCGAGCTTACGAAACTCTTCAGATTTATTCCTCAAAGCTTATTTTGGGGGTCACAACGCGTGTTCCAGGGTTATGACACCGACAATGCCAATCCGACGGAAGAAATATGGCTCCAGAACAGCAGGATGGTCCAAATTTGGAGTTTTTTTTTATGAAAAATTCAATAAAAATGCAGATTACATCGTTTTCAAGACCCTGCATATTCATTGTGAATACAGGTATTGACAATGTCATTGTAGCAAGCATTCTGCTGTGACCAAACTCTATCAGTGTATCCATTGTGAATATTTCTATATTTTTCATATTAAAATACAACTAATACCCAATCTTAGGTCAGGAGGAAAGCAAAGCAGAACATTATTGTAAATACTGTTTATTACAAACATTTTTGAAAAATAAGTAGTGAAAAATAGAAATTCATGCAAAAGTACACTTATAAATTATTTGAAGGGCAACTAAATATTAATTTATGTTTTTGAAATTGGGTACATTTGTGTATTTACCATGCTTGAATAAGGAAAAAAGTTTAAAAAAGAACTCTAAGCAGTTAAAAGGTGTCAAAAATTTCTCTATGTAACTGTCACTCTAAAAGGGCCCTCTAATTTTTGACAGACGTATGGTACTTAACAAGTCTTAGTCAAAAGTCAATGTATGACCACCAAATTGTTTGTGAATACAAAATATAAATTCCCGAAATGAGTAACAATGTTTTTTGTCCCTACATCATTATTATTTACAGCAATCACAGATGATATAGTGGTCAGGGCAGGTACAGTTCTTGCACTTTACGCAGGTGACCCTTGATTTTTGCTTGAGGCCCGTGGACACAGGTGACACCGGTTCCTCTTCGTGGGGCCTGCGGCAACTTCTTCAACTTCAGAGCTCGCAGGGTCGATGGCTGCCTCTACTTTATAGACAGAGCAAATCAGATGCCTGAGTTCCTGGAGGCAAGGTGTTGGATTGTAGCCTAGAAGAGACCACTGTCTATTCAGCCGATCAGCCGACTCCATGCCGAAGTCCGTGCTCGATGCAGGATGTAAGCATTACTGTAAGAGAGGTTGACAGTATTTAAGAAAAGACACATAAGCCATCTGTGCATGCTCCTGATGCAGGAAGTCTTGTTGCACAGCTGGTCAAAAGCATCTATGCCTCCCTTGGTAGCATCATAGAACATCTGAATATCTGTTTTGAACTTCTCAGTAACTGAGAACTAAAGCTGCGCACCTCAAGGGTCTGCCAAGCACCGATGTCCCTCTTGTTATTACCAAAAATGCTGTTCTGCGCAGGTGCATTCCCCCTCCTATGTGACCTGTTTACCTACCTAGGGTTAATACAAGATTTGTGGCTTGTCTTATGAGCTTTTAGTGTTATATCAGAACTTTCATTTAAAAGGCTTTTCCTTAAAGGAACTGAGTTTAGATCATTGCTCTAGATAGAACTTTATTCTTAGGCTCAAGGTGTGCTAAGAAGTGGCAATGAATTTTATGTATGAAATACAGTTTTACGAATTACCCTTTCACGTAATAATCTCATTTTTGTATTAAAGATATGAGAGTACCAAGCACATCAAAGCTTATAAAAAAATCACAACTTCCGTAACATGACAAAAAGAATTATTATGTCAGATATGCAGTGAGGAAACATTACTCGTAACCTAATTTCCGTTTTCCTTTTCTCGTACGTTCAAGATGTACAAGGTTCGTCATTTTGGCTTTTCCCATGACAGGGCTTTTTTGTTTTATTATCTTAGGTACGAACGCCCTTTGGAGTTTCGTTCAAACCTGATTTACGGAGTTTCTGGCGAACTCTTTCCTGAAGAAGAGTAGATCCAACTGAGGTCAGATAACAATAAGGCTGTGTCCATTTTGATCTGCTAAATTCAGACCAGGTTTTTCTTCTCAGAAAATCTCTTCTGCTGCAGACATTTCAGTCCTGCTCAGAAGGGCTTCTCGAATCTGTGTCCTCATTGCAATGGTTCTTGTATTTAAACATCATTATTATTTCTTGTTTGTGTGACGTGAAGTGAAGAACTTGACCAATGTCTGACAATGCACACATTTTTAATGTTATGTTTTTGAACAGTTTCTGTTTCTCTGTTCCTTGAAGGCTCAGGATTTTCCTTTGGAGTTGATCTGCCTGAGAGTTGTTGAGTTTTGTATGGTCTTATCTGTCACCCCCATCTGGGTCCATACGTGTCCTTCTGAACAATATGTGAGGTCTCTTCTTTCTGTATTTCCCTTTACTGTACCTCCTCTTACTTCTCCCTAATAAACACCTTAATATTCTTTGGACGCTTCTGGAATTTCAAGTCAGTGGCCCCTTTGGTGGGATTCTTGTTCCATATGAGTAGGGTTCATCATCTGATTAATAATAATAATAATAATAATAATAATAATAATAATAATAATAGAGTATGCACTTCATTAAGTACCAGTCCTTTAGGAAAGCTCTCTCAGTGGCTCTAAATGTAACTTAGTAATCTTGTTAAACTTTATTACCATAATTATCATCATACATTTTCATTAACTTTAATTTTGATTTGTCAGGGACGTGTAATTGATTGGCACATTTCTGGTCGAGGAAACACAGGAACCGTCTTCCGTTCAGTCCCCTCTTCTGCTGACATGGACCCTGAATGGGGTAGGTGTTGGTTTATGCTGGAATTTGGTTTAGCAAGAATGTCTATCTTGTCATGACTTATGGAATATGAATGGTAATAACTTCTGCAAGAATCATTATTATGAATAATAATGATACTACAAAAACAAATGATTCATTTGTGGATTATGGGAAAATGAAAGCACTAAAAGCCAGTTAAGGCTGATGTCTTTTTTTAGTAGCAAATGACTTACAATATTTGAAGAAAATTAGACAGGAAGATAATTATGTCTTAGACATGTTCTTTGTCCAGAACTTGGAAGCAGAAGTGTCGCACTTCTGGAAAAAGTCAGTCTGGATAATTATTGAGGTCGTTTCATTTAATGCTGTTTCATATGAATAGTGGCGTGGCACACTGTAGGTGATACTGAAGCCTGCTGCATTGCTTTCTGCCCTGTAAACTACATCTGTCATGTTTGGTCATCTCCCTCATGTATGGCTGTCCAGCTTCTTGAACGTTGCCTTACATTCAGGTCTCTTAGAGTATGAGTGGATCCAGACATTTGACCTAATGGTCTTTGTGAAGCCTCTAAATTTCTGTTGTAGGATTTGTCATCAAGTTGTGCTTGTTGGCAGAAATTCTGACAGAGTTTCTCATCAAGTTGTGCTTGTTGGCAGAAATTCTGGCAGAATTTGTCATCAAGTTGTGCTTGTTGGCAGAAATTCTGACAGAGTTTCTCATCAAGTTGTGCTTGTTGGCAGAAATTCTGGCAGAATTTGTCATCAAGTTGTGCTTGTTGGCAGAAATTCTGGCAGAATTTGTCATCAAGTTGTGCTTGTTGGCAGAAATTCTGACAGAGTTTCTCATCAAGTTGTGCTTGTTGGCAGAAATTCTGGCAGAAATTGTCATCAAGTTGTGCTTGTTGGCAGAAATTCTGGCAGAATTTGTCATCAAGTTATGCTTGTTGGCAGAAATTCTGGCAGAAATTGTCATCAAGTTGTGCTTGTTGGCAGAAATTCTGGCAGAATTTGTCATCAAGTTATGCTTGTTGGCAGAAATCCTGGCAGAATTTGTCATCAAGTGATGCTTGTTGAGAAATTCTGTCAGTGGCAGAAATTCCGGCAGAATTTGTCATCAAGTGATGCTTGTTGAAAAATTCTGTCAATGGCAGAAATTCTGGCAGAATTTGTCATCAAGTGATGCTTGTTGAAAAATTCTGTCAGTGGCAGAAATTCTGGCAGAATTTGTCATCAAGTGATGCTTGTTGACAGAAATTCTGTCAGAATTTTTTGCAAAGCAGTATTGTATTAGATGACATCTAGTTACCTAATTCCAAACAGAAGAAGGAAACCTGACCAAATGTATTAGAGCTCAGGCTTTCATTTGGTCTTAGTATTAGAAAAATATTGATGTTAATATTAGGAAAATATTGATGTTAATATTGGAAAAATATTGAAAAAAGGAGATTTTGTAATGATCAGTGGATTCGGCCACAATCCTACAATATACTGATAGTTTTTCTGTCCGCCCTCAGATCTTGAAAACTCCTGAGGAGGCTAGAGGGCTGCAAATTGGCATGTTGATCACCCACCCTCCAATCACCAAACATACCAAGTTGCAGCCCTCTAGCCTTTCGGTGGCCTTGATTGTACGCTGTACAGAAAACTATTGAGGCTAGAGGGCTGCAAATTGGCATGTTGATCACCCACCCTCCAATCACCAAACATACCAAGTTGCAACCCTCTAGCATTTCGGTGGCCTTGATTGTACGCTGTACAGAAAACTATTGAGGCTAGAGGGCTGCAAATTGGCATGTTGATCACCCACCCTCCAATCACCAAACATACCAAGTTGCAGCCCTCTAGCCTTTCGGTGGCCTTGATTGTACGCTGTACAGGAAACTATTGAGGCTAGAGGGCTGCAAATTGGCATGTTGATCACCCACCCTCCAATCACCAAACATACCAAGTTGCAGCCCTCTAGCCTTTCGGTGGCCTTGATTGTACGCTGTACAGAAAACTATTGAGGCTAGAGGGCTGCAAATTGGCATGTTGATCACCCACCCTCCAATCACCAAACATACCAAGTTGCAGCCCTCTAGCCTTTCGGTGGCCTTGATTGTACGCTGTACAGAAAACTATTGAGGCTAGAGGGCTGCAAATTGGCATGTTGATCACCCACCCTCCAATCACCAAACATACCAAGTTGCAACCCTCTAGCCTTTCGGTGGCCTTGATTGTACGCTGTACAGGAAACTATAGAGGCTAGAGGGCTGCAAATTGGCATGTTGATCACCCACCCTCCAATCACCAGACATACCAAGTTGCAGCCCTCTAGCCTTTCGGTGGCCTTGATTGTGCGCTGTACAGGAAACTATAGAGGCTAGAGGGCTGCAAATTGGCATGTTGATCACCCACCCTCCAATCACCAGACATACCAAGTTGCAGCCCTCTAGCCTTTCGGTGGCCTTGATTGTGCGCTGTACAGGAAACTATAGAGGCTAGAGGGCTGCAAATTGGCATGTTGATCACCCACCCTCCAGTCACCAGACATACGAAGTTGCAGCCCTCTAGCCTTTCGGTGGCCTTGATTGTACGCTGTACAGAAAACTATTGAGGCTAGAGGGCTGGAAATTGGCATGTTGATCACCCACCCTCCAATCACCAAACATACCAAGTTGCAGCCCTCTAGCCTTTCTTTGGCCTTGATTGTACGCTGTACGGAAAACTATTGAGGCTAGAGGGCTGGAAATTGGCATGTTGATCACCCACCCTCCAGCCACCAGACATACCAAGTTGCAGCCCTCTAGCCTTTGGGTGGCCTTGATTGTGCGCTGTACAGGAAACTATTGAGGCTAGAGGGCTGCAAATTGGCATGTTGATCACCCACCCTCCAATCACCAAATATACCAAGTTGCAGCCCTCTAGCCTTTCTTTGGCCTTGATTGTACGCTGTACAGGAAACTATTGAGGCTAGAGGGCTGCAAATTGGCATGTTGGTCACCCACCCTCCAATCACCAAACATACCAAATTGCAGCCCTCTAGCCTTTCGGTGGCCTTGATTGTACGCTGTACAGGAAACTATTGAGGCTAGAGGGCTGCAAATTGGCATGTTGGTCACCCACCCTCCAATCACCAAACATACCAAATTGCAGCCCTCTAGCCTTTCGGTGGCCTTGATTGTACGCTGTACAGGAAATTATTGAGGCTAGAGGGCTGCAAATTGGCATGTTGATCACCCACCCTCCAATCACCAAACATACCAAATTGCAGCCCTCTAGCCTTTCGGTGGCCTTGATTGTACGCTGTACAGGAAACTATTGAGGCTAGAGGGCTGCAAATTGGCATGTTGATCACCCACCCTCCAATCACCAAATATACCAAGTTGCAGCCCTTTAGCCTTTCTTTGGCCTTGATTGTACGCTGTACAGGAAACTATTGAGGCTAGAGGGCTGCAAATTGGCATGTTGGTCACCCACCCTCCAGTCACCAGACATACCAAGTTGCAGCCCTCTAGCCTTTCGGTGGCCTTGATTGTACGCTGTACAGGAAACTATTGAGGCTAGAGGGCTGCAAATTGGCATGTTGATCACCCACCCTCCAATCACCAAACATACCAAGTTGCAGCCCTCTAGCCTTTCGGTGGCCTTGATTGTACGCTGTACAGAAAACTATTGAGGCTAGAGGGCTGCAAATTGACATGTTGATCACCCACCCTCCAATCACCAAACATACCAAATTGCAGCCCTCTAGCCTTTCGGTGGCCTTGATTGTACGCTGTACAGGAAACTATTGAGGCTAGAGGGCTGCAAATTGGCATGTTGATCACCCACCCTCCAGTCACCAGACATACCAAGTTGCAGCCCTCTAGCCTTTCGGTGGCCTTGATTGTACGCTGTACAGAAAACTATTGAGGCTAGAGGGCTGCAAATTGGCATGTTGATCACCCACCCTCCAGTCACCAGACATACCAAGTTGCAGCCCTCTAGCCTTTCGGTGGCCTTGATTGTACGCTGTACAGAAAACTATTGAGGCTAGAGGGCTGCAAATTGGCATGTTGATCACCCACCCTCCAATCACCAAACATACCAAATTGCAGCCCTCTAGCCTTTCGGTGGCCTTGATTGTACGCTGTACAGAAAACTATTGAGGCTAGAGGGCTGCAAATTGGCATGTTGATCACCCACCCTCCAATCACCAAACATACCAAGTTGCAGCCCTCTAGCCTTTCGGTGGCCTTGATTGTACGCTGTACAGAAAACTATTGAGGCTAGAGGGCTGCAAATTGGCATGTTGATCACCCACCCTCCAATCACCAAACATACCAAGTTGCAGCCCTCTAGCCTTTCGGTGTGGCCTTGATTGTACGCTGTACAGAAAACTATTGAGGCTAGAGGGCTGCAAATTGGCATGTTGATCACCCACCCTCCAATCACCAAACATACCAAGTTGCAGCCCTCTAGCCTTTCGGTGGCCTTGATTGTACGCTGTACAGAAAACTATTGAGGCTAGAGGGCTGCAAATTGGCATGTTGATCACCCACCCTCCAATCACCAAACATACCAAGTTGCAGCCCTCTAGCCTTTCGGTGGCCTTGATTGTACGCTGTACAGAAAACTATTGAGGCTAGAGGGCTGCAAATTGGCATGTTGATCACCCACCCTCCAATCACCAAACATACCAAGTTGCAGCCCTCTAGCCTTTCGGTGTGGCCTTGATTGTACGCTGTACAGAAAACTATTGAGGCTAGAGGGCTGCAAATTGGCATGTTGATCACCCACCCTCCAATCACCAAACATACCAAGTTGCAGCCCTCTAGCCTTTCGGTGTGGCCTTGATTGTACGCTGTACAGGAAACTATTGAGGCTAGAGGGCTGCCAATTGGCATGTTGATCACCCACCCTCCAATCACCAAACATACCAAGTTGCAGCCCTCTAGCCTTTCGGTGGCCTTGATTGTATGCTGTACAGAAAACTATTGAGGCTAGAGGGCTGCAAATTGGCATGTTGATCACCCACCCTCCAATCACCAAACATACCAAGTTGCAGCCCTCTAGCCTTTCGGTGGCCTTGATTGTACGCTGTACAGAAAACTATTGAGGCTAGAGGGCTGCAAATTGGCATGTTGATCACCCACCCTCCAATCACCAAACATACCAAGTTGCAGCCCTCTAGCCTTTCGGTGTGGCCTTGATTGTACGCTGTACAGAAAACTATTGAGGCTAGAGGGCTGCAAATTGGCATGTTGATCACCCACCCTCCAATCACCAAACATACCAAGTTGCAGCCCTCTAGCCTTTCGGTGTGGCCTTGATTGTACGCTGTACAGGAAACTATTGAGGCTAGAGGGCTGCAAATTGGCATGTTGATCACCCACCCTCCAATCACCAAACATACCAAGTTGCAGCCCTCTAGCCTTTCGGTGGCCTTGATTGTACGCTGTACAGAAAACTATTGAGGCTAGAGGGCTGCAAATTGGCATGTTGATCACCCACCCTCCAATCACCAAACATACCAAGTTGCAGCCCTCTAGCCTTTCGGTGGCCTTGATTGTACGCTGTACAGAAAACTATTGAGGCTAGAGGGCTGCAAATTGGCACGTTGGTCACCCACCCTCCAATCACCAAACATACCAAATTGCAGCCCTCTAGCCTCAGCAGTTTTCATTTTATTCAAGGTTAAAGTTAGCCATAATCGTGCTTCTGGCAACGATATAGGATAGGCCACCACTGGGTTGTGGTTAAAGTTTCATGGGCCGCGTCTCACAGCATTATACCGAGACCACCAAAGGATAGATCTATTTTCGGTGGCCTTGATTGTACGCTGTACAGAAAACTGCTGAGGCTAGAGGGCTGCAATTTGGTATGTTTGATGATTGGAGGGTGGGTGACCAACGTGCCAATTTGCAGCCCTCTAGCCTTGGTGTCCTGAACTCCAGAGATTTAATAGACAAATTTTGGCCACTGTATCAAAGGTTATATGGAAGGATATTATTAATCTGCTTCTAAGAATATTTTTTTGTTTATTTTGGAGCCAAAATTGAGAGTATTAAGTTTTAATGGACTAAAATGAGGGAATTTGCAGTAAAGGTGACCAGTGATTATGGAGAAATGCATTACACTTGAAATCTCTTGTTTTTAATAACAAAAAGAGCCTGACTCTATTAAATCCAATGGCATATAGAGGCATTAAAGACAAACTAAATATTGAACTCTATTATGTTCTTAGAGCTTTGGCGAAACGGCTCTCTGTGGGAAATATGTAGAGTCAAGACCTTATTTAGGTTATTTGAATGACTTTCTAATTGATACTTTCTCTGCACTTTCTTCCTGTTCACAGAGATAGAGTCATCTTGTAGAGTCAGTGTGGACCTTTGCTCACATAAGCTTAGGTTTCAGGAACATTATTAGAGTCAAGACCTTGACTCTAATTGATGCTTTCTCTATATTTTTTAATATATATATTTCCTCCTCCTCTATTCTCAGGTCGTTCATAGAGACAGAGTCATAGAGTCATCCTGTAGAGTCGGCGACTCAAAAAACGGACGGCTGATGTAGGCCTTGTTTGACTCTGTACATGACCACCAGGGTGAGTACAGGTGTTTGTACATGAAGAACTGTATATTTAAGTATATTTATATTTAAGTATATTTAAGTAAATATAAAAGATATTTAAGTATATTTCAGTATATTTATATTAGGTATTTTTAAAAGATATTTAAGTATGTATTTAAGTGTATTGATATTTAAGTATATATTTAAGTGTATTGATATTTAAGTATATATTTAAGTATATTTATGTTTACTTACGTATATTTAAGTTGTATATTTAAGCATGTTTAAAAGATATTTAAGTATATCTTAAGTATATTTATATTTAAGTATGCATTTAAGTATATTTATATTTAAGTATATATTTAAGTATATTTAAAAGATATTTAAGTATATTTATATTCAAGTATATATATATATATATATATATATATATATATATATATATATATATATATATATATATATATATATTTATTTATATTTATATTTGAGTATGTATTTAGGTATATTTATATTTAAGTATGTATATTGAAGTATATTTATATTTAAGTATGTGTATTGAAGTATATTTAAAAGATATAAGTATGTATATTTAAGTATATATTAAAGTATATTTATGTTTTAGTATGCATATTTAAGTATATTTATATTTAAGTATATATTTGAGTATATTTATATTTAAGTATATATATTTTAAGTATATTTAAAAGATATTTAAGTCTATATTTGAGTATATTTAAGTATATTTATATTTAAGTATGTATATTTTAAGTATATTTAAAAGATATTAATCAGGAAAGGTGAAGCATAGAAACAATCTAGGTAAATATTAGAGTCCTCGAAGGTACTCTATAGGCTTATATCTAAAGGCAGTTTTCCCAAAATAATCGCATTTTAGAGTTTTAGAACATAATAGAAACTGATCTATAAGTTTATAGGAGTTTATAGGAGTTTATAGATCGTTTTTTAAACATATTTCATTGCTAAATTAACGCGAAGTTAGATAATGAGCCTCAAAATTCATTAAAAAATGTTAAATATTTGTTGGGGATTTCTGGGTCTGGCGCCATCTTGATTGAATCTTTAAAATAAGGTTTTATTATTATTATTGGATTCGAAAGCTATATTCTTTACCTAAATAATAATAATATAATAATAGTAATAATAATAATAATAATAATAATAATAATAATAATGATAATAATCCACCATTTACAAAAAATAGATTTAGAAGAATATTTTATTTAATTCTCTTTATGTACCTTCATTAATATGAGAGAGAGAGAGAGTCTAAGCACTATTTTAGCGTGACAGACACACACACACACACACATCGTGGGGCCAACCATACAAAACAATTTTTTGGCTTAGAAACAAAAATACAGCCTTTTTTTGTCGAAATGTATTATGTATTTATATATATACCTATCTATCTATTCATCTATATATGTATATATATAGACAGATAGATATATATAGATAAATAGATAGATAGAAGACATTTCCCCCAGAAGCAGGAGAAATATATAGATAAGAGTGAATGAGAAATGAGGTAATACTATATCCCTGATTTGCATATTGACGAAGCAGCCTTCTGCAACGAAAGGGGTTAGAGCGGCTAGTAGCACTAACTGCCCTGCTAGTAGTTGTAACTGTCCTACTAGTAGCAGTAACATCCCACTATTAGGTAACCCCTACCAGTAGCATTAACTGCCCTACTAGTAGCAGTATCTCCCATTGCTAGTGTCAGTAACCATCCCACTATAGCCGATTCACTTAAGGTAGATTCTTGGGCCTATGAGACGTTTGTTTGGCGGCCTCTGATTGGCTGGTACTGGGAGGAATGCAGCTCGCTCACTCTTTCATTTTAATGTCTTTAGCTCAGAAAACTTGAAATATTTTTATATTTCTTCATTTATCTCACGTTTTACACAAGATAGGAAAGTTTTAGTCATACCATGGGATTCGGTATTAATTGTACAACTAAACCGTGATTTCCTGAAATCAGTAAGATAAAACACAAAGGAATTACAACGAGTAAAAGTGAAGAGAGAAGCATTTCATTCTTTATACCTGTTTTTACATATCGTCGGATTTTGCATCACTCATGTGATCAAGATAAAATAAAACTTGTGTTTCCATACAATGAATTCACCCTGAATACGCTGGTGCTTTCAGATTTTAGATGCGTGTGATATGTGAAGAGAAAATGAAGAATATGTCGTATTATGTTGCATCCGTACTTGACTCAGTTTGAATAGTGCCGAGAGAGAGACGGTGGTCTGCAGACTGCGAGACACCTTTGGCCGTCGTTGGTCTTCTCATCAAGAGTGTCCAGGTGCCGTTGACAGTTGCCAATTAACAATATGAGAAGTTTGCAGTTTCAACAATATTTACCGCATTATTATGTCATTATACATTTTCTGTACATAAATGCATAGAATCCCCATTATGAATGTCGAACACTTTCATTCCAATATCATATATGTCTGTATGGACTATGGACATATCTGATAAGGAAAAATGAAAAATCAAATGGATGCATCTGGTATCGTTGGAGATCTAAATATTGGCGGGTGCGCGAGGCGGGAAATTCAGTTCAGGGAAGAATCTGAAATCTACGGACAGACTTCGCGCTCTTCACCTCATCCTAAGCTCTAATCAGGTTGGTTTCAGCATATTGTTTTTAATATTCTTATATTAACATATTTTCACACGAAAGAGATATCAGAGACTAATTTGAGTGATATGAAATAATGATCTCAGTGGAGTAATAAACAACAAAGAACTAAGAACGATTATTTTCCTTTTCAGGCTGTTATTAAGCAATTCAGCAGATGTCTCGAGATGACAACACCATCTGTCGCACTGTTTCCAGATTTGCAAGTCAAGCTCGCAACATTATCATGAATGTTCATCGTTACTTCAGCTCACAGTGGGGAGCAGACTCAAGAAATGAAGTGTTTGAGAAGACGGCCAAAGCTACAGGAGTACCAGCCAACACAGTGAAAAAAATCAAGCGACAGTCATCTGAGTGTGGCAACGGCCCCTTCTCTTCACCTGTATACCCCAGGAAGAGGATTCGAGTGAAGGACAAGGTGGATAGTTTTGAAAATGACTGTATTCGAAATGAGATTTTATCTTTTTACGAGAGAGGAGAGCTCCCAACGTTAGATGCCCTGCTGGAAAAACTGAAGGAAAGCCCAGTAAAGTTTAATGGTGGAAGAACAACATTATGGAAAATAGTGAGAGGGCTTGGATTCCGGTACAAAAAAGTGATGAGTGGAAGGGCTATTTTAATGGAACGTGATGATATAGTGGCAGCCAGAACTGAATACCTACGGTTAATTGAAAAGAATAGGAATTGTAGTCCATCTGAACGTAAACCTGAAGTATTCCTGGATGAGACTTGGATAAACCAAAATGAATGTGTAAATCAGTGCTGGACAACGGGTGAAGGCAAAATAGGACCCAAACTTAAAACTGGAAAGGGGTCCAGATTTATTGTCTTGCATGCGGGGAGTGAGAAGGGGTTTGTCAAAGATGCGCTATTGTTGTTTCGGTCAAAAAATGGTGCCAAAGGGGACTACCATGATTCCATGGACCATGAAAGATTTTTAAAGTGGTTTAAGGAACAACTATTGCCTAATATAGAAGATAGATCTCTCATCATAATGGACAATGCTTCCTACCACAGCAAAATAGAAAATAAAGTGCCGACAATCAGCAACAGAAAAAGTGAAGTCATAGAATGGCTCTCTTCCAATAACATCACCCATGACCCATCAGCATCAAAGCCAAAATTGCTACAGCTTGCTAAGTGTCACAAAGAAAAACAGAGGTATGTGATAGACGAGATAGCCCGTGCAAATGGTCATGATGTGCTCAGACTGCCACCATATTATTGTCAGTTTAACCCCATAGAACTTATATGGGCTCAAATAAAGGGAGATGTCAGGAAAAACAACTCTAATTCAAATCAATCTCTGAAAACTGTCGAGCAGCTTACGAGACTGGCGATAGACAAAGTTACAACAGAAGACTGGAGGAAATGTTTTCACCATGTCAAGAAATTAGAAGATGAGTATAGGAGTAAAGATGTTGCTAGAGAGCATATGTTTGAAAGCTTCGTTATTGACATTGGAGATGACGAAAGTGACAGTGATGATATTGATATTAGAGATGATGATGACACTGACAGTGATATATCTCTATGAGTTTCCATTTTGTCTTGAAAAAGGTGTTGACAAAACAGTGTATCTATATAATTTTAATATTCTTAAATAGGTAATTGCGTAACTACTGTATATTCATGAGTTTCCTTTTTTGATTGAATATATAATGGCATAACAATGTATATCTGTTTGTAATTTCCTTTAATTTGGTTTCAATAGACAAGGGAATAATAATGTATCTGTATAATTTTTCATTCTTTTTGTTTCAATAGGTAATGACATGACTATATGTATGATTTTCCATTAATTTTTTTTTAAATAATGGTAATGACGTAACAAAATATGTAAGACTTTCTTTTCTTTTTGTTCATATAGATAGCCTAATGACACTGTCAGTGTAAGCCTACTGTATATGATTTTATTTTGTTTTATGACATAATACATCAGTATGAATTTCCATTCTTTTTGTTTAAATATATAAAACTATAAAAGTCTTCTGATTCGTCTCATTATCCTACATGCGCTATATAGTGATGCAGGGGTGTGGGAACATTTACGGGAATTACACTTACTCAGATATGTTCAGACACACGGACATATATGATATTGGAGTGAGTGTTCGACAGTCATAATGTGAATTCTATGCATTTATGTACAGAAAATGTAATGACATAATAATACGGTAAATATTGTCGAAACTGCAAACTTCTCATATCACTAACTGGCAACTGTCAACGGTGCCTCAACGCTCTCGCTGCTTGCAGACCACCGTTTCTCGGCACTATTCAAACTGAGTCAAGTACGGATGCAACATAATACGACATATTCTTCATTTTCTCTTCACATATCACACGCATCTAAAATCTGAAAGCACCAGCGTATTCAGGGTGAATTCATTGTATGGAAACACAAGTTTTATTTTATCTTGATCACATGAGTGATGCAAAATCCGACGATATGTAAAAACAGGTATAAAGAATGAAATGCTTCTCTCTTCACTTTTACTCGTTGTAATTCCTTTGTGTTTTATCTTACTGATTTCAGGAAATCACGGTTTAGTTGTACAATTAATACCGAATCCCATGGTATGACTAAAACTTTCCTATCTTGTGTAAAACGTGAGATAAATGAAGAAATATAAAAATATTTCAAGTTTTCTGAGCTAAAGACATTAAAATGAAAGAGTGAGCGAGCTGCATTCCTCCCAGTACCAGCCAATCAGAGGCCGCCAAACAAACGTCTCATAGGCCCAAGAATCTACCTTAAGTGAATCGGCTATAGTAGCAGTAACTGTCCTACTAAAAGCATTAGATGCTCTACTAGTAGCAGTATCTGTGCGACTAGTAGCAGTAACCATCCCAATAGTAGTTGTATAAGTCCCACCAGTAGCATTAACAGCCCCGCCAGTAGTAGTAGTAGTAAATGTCCTACTAGCAGCATTAAGTACCATACTAGTAGCAGTAACCATCCCACTAGTAGCTTTATTTGTCTTGCTAGTAGCAGCAGTAACTGCCCAACTAGTAGCAGTAATTGTCCTACTAGTAGAATTAACTGCCCACCAGTAGCTGTATCCATCCTACTAGCTGCATTGACCATCCCACTAGTAGCAGTATATGTCCTACTAGTAACAGTATCTGTCCTGCTAGTAGCAGTATATGTCCTACTAGTAGCAATAGCTGTGCCACCAGTAGCAGTATATGCCCTACTAGCAGCAATACCTGTCCTGTTAGTGGCTGTATATGTACTACTAGCAGCAATATCTGCCCTGCTAGTAGCAGTTCATGTACTACTAGTAGCAATATCTGTCCTGCTAGTAGCAGTACATGTACTACTAGTAGCAATATTTGTTCTGCCAGCAGCAGTATATGCACTACTAGTAGCAATATCTGTTCTGCTAGTAGCAGTATATGTACTACTAGTAGCAATATCTGCCCCGCTAGCAGCAATATATGTCCCCGCTAGCAGCAGTATATGACTACTAGTAGCAATATCTGCCCTGCTAGTAGCAGTATATGTACTACTAGTAGCAATATCTGTCTCGCCAGTAGCAGTATATGTACTACTAGTAGCATTAACGAAGAGGAGTTCGTATATTTCCATAAGCATTGTATGGCTTGTGACTGACAGATATATTGGATGACGGACCGACTGACTGACTGACTAAGTGAATGATTAATGACTGACAGATTGACACACTGGATGACTGACTGACAGATGGATTGGGTGGCTTGACTGACTGGCTGACTGACAACTGACTGTCATTCGACCAGTTTTCTTGTATTCGTTTCTTCAGCTTTTTAATTTGACTGAAGGCTAAAGTTAGCCCTGATCGTGCGTCTGGCACCGCTATAGGAAAGGTGTTTGAATTTTCTAGGGAAAAAAGTTTCTTCGGTATAATGCTGAATAAGCTGCGGCCCATGAAACTTTAACCACGACACAGTGGTGACCTGTCCTGACCTCATAGGTCCCAGCAATTCTTGGCCTCTGGCCTAAATTCTATATTCCCACAACACGTTTCCCATAACCCCTAAATTACAACCCACACAAATCCCATTTCCCACAACCCCTATATACAGACCTTTTCCCACAACCCCTGAAATACAACCCACACATACATCCCTTTTCCCACAATGTCTAATTACAACCATTTTCCTACAGCCCACAATATACAACCGACACACATCCTTTTCTCACAACCACCCATATACAGATCTACCTACAACCCCTTGCCCACAACCCCTTAAATACAACCCACACAGACATCCCTTTTCCCACAACCCCCATATGTATGCAACCCTTTTCCCACAACCCTTAAAAACAACCTACATGTAATTCCCATTTTCCACAACCCCTATATACAACCCTTCTCACACAACTAATATACAACCCACACCTAAATCTCATTTACTACAACCCCTATATGCAACCCATTTCCCACAACCCCAATATACAACCCACACATCCCTTTTCCCACAACCCCTATATACAACCATTTTCCTACAACCACAATATACAGCTCACACATAAATCCCTTTTCCTACAACCCTCTTTACAATCGATTTTCCTACAACCCAATATACAGCCCACACATCCCTTTTCCCACAACCACCCATATACAGTTCTACCTACAACCCCATATACAACCTTTTGTCCACAACCCCTAAAATACAACCCACATGTAAAAATTGCTTTTCCCACAACCCTCATGTGCAGCCCTTTTCCTACAACCCCTAAAATACAACCCTAAGGTAAATCCCATATCCCACAAACCCTATATACAACCCTTTTCCCACAACCCTCAATATACAACCCACACATACATCCCTTTTCCCATAACCCTTGTTACAACCATTTTCCTACAACTCCCAATGCACAACACATCCCTTTTCCCACAGCCACCCATATGCTCCTCTCTCTCTCTCTCTCTCTCTCTCTCTCTCTCTCTCTCTCTCTCTCTCTCTCTCTCTCTCTCTCTCTCTCTCTCTCTCTCTCTCTCTCCAAGGAATTAGTATAAAATTATTTAAAAGGAACAACTAACTCGTATCAGATAGTAACTGTGTCATAAAGGCGTAAACCCTTAGATTATGAGAGGCTGAAATCAGCTTAAAAGCATTAATTGCATAAAGGTCTCTTTACACTCCCAGATTATTACCTGATACAGTTGAAAGCCAGCTCACTGCTTAACTTTTTTGTATTTTGTATCAATTTTTTATATTTTCTGTATGTGATGGGAGTTATAATTATATATCAAATTAAAGAGGAATAAATGCTGAATAAAATTATATAGAATGTTATATATAAATCGATTTTAAATACGAGAAAAAATTGAAAGTTTGTCTGAAAATTTCAAACTTTTAACAGTCAAGACATCGTAGGTGTTTGGAGTGTGTCCTATCAGTCTGGGAGGCTTTGAAAAGGACGTATTTCAGCCAATAAGAATCCAGCTGCCACTCCAGCCTGCGTTCTGATTGGTCAATTCCTTCCCGCGCTTATAGTTACAATTGTGTTCTGTCCATCAAGGGGACTTTGTTACCAATGGCTTTCGACCAATGAGAATCCAGATACTAGCCATCCTGCGTTCTGATTGGTCAATTCCTTCCCGCGCTTATAGGTACAATTCTGATTGGTCAACTGTTCTTACCCATAATTCCCGAATGTAAACAAACATTGAACATTCCCTGCTGGGTTTCACGTGAGTATGCCGAGTTGATACTCTGTTTTAGACATTTTTTTCCTTATTTTAGCCGTTATTTTAATTTTAAATGGCGTTATTGTATAGTTTAATGCCATTTTGTGTTCGTGGGATGGAAGGGAATCCTCCTCCTGCACCGTCAGGAGCGAATCTAGGAGGGATTTTAGGAGTGCCTCCTTCTGTAGGTCAGGGTCCTGTGTGAGTGTGCCGAGTTGCCGCTCTATTGTAGACGTTATTTATTGTTATTTTAGCCGTTAATAAATTTAAAGTAACGTAAATAACGTCTAAAATAGAGCAGAAACTCGTCGCACTCAGAGGACCCTGGCCTACAGAAGGAGGCACTCCTAAGTCTTCCTAGATTCGCTCCTGAAGGTGCAGGAGGAGGATGATTCCCTTCCATCCCACGACCCCCAAAGGGCATCTGAATATTAAATAACGCCATTTTAAAATTAACAGCAGCTAAAATAAAAGCTAGGTGCCCTTTGGTGGTCGAGGGATGGAAGGGAATCCTCCTCCTCCTGCACCTTCAGGAGTGACTCTAGGAGGGGTTTTAGGATTGCATCCTTCAGTAGGACAGGGTCCTGGTATGGGAATCCTTCCATTAAAACATTGTATATCTTAATTATCTTTTTAGGTCATTTAGGGTCGTGAGCTGAGGCTGGCCTAATTAGCATAGCAATATGGGGTATTTTAGGTCTCCATGAGCATTTGGGCATTGGGGAAGGTCAGGGTTTTGGGTCATTGAGTGGTTTAGGGTCAGTTGAACCGGACGTCAACCTATTATGACCTGTTTCTTCTTTGATAATACAGGCTAGGCTGTATGTCTTAAATCACCTTATTATTCCAATAAGGTTCCTTTTCCTTAATAATGGTCTGTTTCCTTATGCATAACTATGTGTTTCCTTTTCGAGTGAAATGTGTTACCTTATTCATAACAATATGTTTCCTTTCTATAATAATATTTTTTTCCATAATATTTTCTTATCCTTAGCAATATGGTTCCTTATCCATAATATGTTTCCTTATCCAGCCAGGTTAGGGCACAGCACCCTATGTCAGGGGGCTGCGACCCTCCCTCCCCCCTCCTCTGGGTTGTCAGTCATTGACTTTGGAATGACAGAAAAATTCTGCTTTAAACCATTATCACAGTTTTTATATGGAAATATAATTTTTCTTTGTGTTTTAATTTGTGCTCTGAACCTTTCTGACATTGGTTTCTTTTGCAAATGACCTAACCAGCCACACCTAGCCTAACCGAACCTGTGGGATCAGGTCTTTACCCTATGCCATGATATTGTTTGGTCGGTTAGGTCATTTGCGAAAGACATGAATGTCAGAAATGTTTGATGCCACACATTTAGTTTCCCTATTTTTGTGATGTTTCATAAATCTTTACTTTTTGGCTGTCTGCTTGAGTGCAAAAATAATGACTGGAATGAGAACAGTTTTCCTTTTCTTTAAACAGATGTTGGAGCAGGTCAAGATGAGCTCAGGTCAATCCCAACCTTATTCCACATGGCCGTTAACAGGGGCCACCCTAATTTCACACCTATCTGGTAAGTGTGATTTTAAATACAGTTTTAACACTAAGTAGCTGCTGCAACCTCTTCCATTCCTTTGACTGTACCTCCGTTCACATTCTCTTTCTTCTGTCATGCTTTCCTCAGCCGTCTCCTGACAGTTCTTTCATAGGACAAGAGCAATTTCTTATGTGGTGCACTGTAGACACAAACAGCGTTCCTTCGGCCTCTCAAAGGTATTGCTTTGTACTTTGTATTAACCTTTTTCATCTCGACAGCCTTTCAAGTTCTTTGCCTTTCACTGTTCTGTACCTTTCAGTGAAGAATGTGATTCCTGGGCTTGTTGGAACTATTGTGACAGTTTGAGCCAAAATTTTGCTAAAATATTTTAGTAAATTTTTGATGAATAATGAGGTATTGTGAGTGATAGTGAGGAATTGCAACTACTTTGGTTATATAAATTAGAAGTGAGTTGGAATTCATATTAGAAATTGAAAGTTTATACATTATTCTTGGAAAGTTCATGCATGTAGTTTCATGACTTTGATCTGTTTTGAAACCAAAACTAACCTTTGTGAATGTCACTTGGCTGTGTCAGGGGTATGATGTAGTTCGTAATTCCCTACAGCTCTTTGCACAGTACCTCATGTTTGTTGAACATTTGTTTACGGCTCAGATGTAATCAGTCGAAAAGGAAACTAATAATCAGTCAGTCAATTAATGCAGCATCCCAAGGATGGATAGGGTCGAGTGAATCTTGCCACAGCTTTCCATTCTGTGCTATTGCCATACCCAGTAGCAACTCTGAGTTTTCTCTGGTTTATAAGTATTTTACCCCAGGTGCATTGTCATTCTCTGATAATATTTGGCTTGTTAAATTTTAGTATCGTCTGCCTTTTTTACTATTATTAATTTGAGGACTGGTAAATGATCTGTTTCTTAGTACACTTACATCCTGGGAGCCACTGTGGGTTGTGCCTCGTCTTTACTGTCGTCAGACGTACCAATCAAAATGCAGACTTTGTCATGGAGTACAGCTTTTATGCTGTACATATCCCAGCGGAGAGTTTCTGTAACTCCACTCTGTTATCAGTTTGTGATTGGGAGCATAAAGAACTAACTTGACTATCTTTTGCATTATATGGTTTGTGTGGATTACTTGAAGGCTAATGTTAATGGTAGTATTCTAATGACCACATTAATTTGGGCTTAATTGTATTACTTTTGCTGAGAAAATCGTATGAAGAAGGAAGCTTAGGTGATGTTGCTTTGCTGACGTGTAGAGAATCTTGTCACTTGAATTTTAATTGTAGCTGGATCCAAGTTCTTGAAAGCATTTGGTCATTTTAGGTTACATGCATTGTGAGTATTGCATGCACTGTTCATTTCTCCCTTGTTAAGGTATTTCTTAGATTGTTTATGATAGTTTTTGTAATTTTCAACACTGAGAATCATTGTTTCCTTTCAAAGGAGTGAGGGTCTTCCTAGAATGCCCTTTGAAACTTGGTATTGTGTCCTAATTGTAATAACCACAATGCCCTCATTAAAAGTGACCAGTAGATTTTTGTTGTTTATATTTTCAGGAATTAACGGTGGTGTTTCATTCACTAGATATCTTCAATTTATTTTGTATGCCTTGTATATTTATCCTGGGTCTTCCACCTTTGTTATTTTGGTTGGGGTGAGGGAAAGCAAAATTCATTTAGCTCCTCCTGTCCTTGTTCAGTCAGATAACTCTCTCAGTAATGAATGCCAAGGAATTGTACAGTGTTTTGTTATATCCTTTAGATTTGAAGGAAGATAGTGGTGGATAGGCTGCTTCCTAACTCCTAGAACTGGTTGCTGTATATGTCCTTAGCACAAAGCTCCATTTGGGGGAGGGTTAGTGCCATTAGTGCACCTCACACGGTGCACTGTCGGCATTACTTAATAAGGTTGTTTGCAGCACCCCATTGTCCCGTAACTGCTACAACCCTTCCATCGTACTTTCCTCAACCCCGTTCCTGACAATTGTTTCATAGTGCAAGTGTAAACGGTTTTGCTCCTGGTATGCCTTTCAAATCTTTTTATTTCTCTCAGTTCCCTTTCAGCACTGAATGACCTGAAGGGTCACAATTTAGGCCTTTGGCCTAAATCTTATATTCCATTCCATTCCTAGTACTCAGCTTCATCTTGATAGTCAGACAGTCCAGTATGGATCAGAGGGTTACGCACATATTCAGGGAGGTCTTCTTACTGTAATAAAGTGTCTTTTCTTCAGAGCAGAAATGATTGATAACCCCTTGGGCCAGTTTTAGGAAAACTAGGAACACTGGAGTTTTGTCAGTCTTACTCAAACTGACTATACTTGAGTATGTTTTGATTTTGCTGTTGAGGATGGGGACATAGAGACTCATGCTTTAGGTGGAATGTTAATTCTTTACTGAGTGGAGGAAATATTGACATCAAAAGTCCATAATCATATGAAAAATGACAAAAGTTGAAAAAACTTTTTTAATGACGCACACTGTACTTTTATTACTGGAGGAAAGTTACTTGGAGTTTGGAGAATGAAAAGTTGGAAGAATAATGAAAGAAGAATTTAATCCATTGTCTGTGGCACACACCGAGATTTCAGTTGAATCCTCAGTCCCTTAAACACTTCTGAGATTAGTCAGAATCAAAGTAAAAGGAATACGGTGAATTTCCTTTTTAGATTTTCTTAACCCCAAATGAGATTTGATGGTTAACCACTAAGGAGAAATTTCCTGCATCTTGTGTTCATTGATTAAGGGTGTCACAGACCCACTGCCCATACTTGGACGGTGCAGTCGGCCAAAGGTACCAGGAACAGGACAGGAGGATGAATTCTCATTATCTGATCCAGTGGTTGGTGGCTATAATTCAGCTTGTGGGATTTGGCCAAGTCAAAAGACACACCAATGTTACTTAGCCTCTAAAGAAGTGTAAAAGTGGAGTTCATACTATGAAATGTTAATTTTTACACTTTAGTGTTTTGCTTGTAAATGTAGTTACATTTGATTGTCTGTGTTTTACTGGAAGTGTCATGTGATTCAGATAGTGCTTGTGCTATTTGTTTTGACTTTTTTTGTAGAAGGTTTGCCTTTGAATGCAAGAGGAACTCTCTCATACAATGCAAAGATCTTAAAATTACTGACAAAAGGGGGAGAGGTTCGTCTTCAACCCCGCCCATCGCCTTGTGAGAAAATCATTTAGTTTGTGGGAAAGACGTTCAATATCAATCTGATTTCTGTCTCTTGACGTGACTGACTTGTAGTAGAGTCAGCATAACACAGTTGTAATCAGCAAACTTCTTCTGGATGTTGTATGAATCAAAGACTGTGCACCATAGCTCCAAGGTACTCCCACAGTACTCCCAAAATGCACACAATTGCAAAGGTTATGCAGAAAGCAATTTGAGTAGAGATTGCATATATGTGTCAACTCCGTTTACCAGTTTTCTTTCCTCAGTTTTAACTGAATATGAAACCATCTAGGGTAAAAGACAGCCTTTACATTTGGCACACAAATATCGTGACTGTTACTTAATGCCTATTTCTATGCATTCCTGTTGGTGTCCCCACATCTGCATTCTTGAGGCAGTCAGACGATTGCTCAGTAGATGAGATCTGGACCTCTTTTTCCTGGGGAGGTTTTGTCTAAAATCATAATTGTTTTTGTTTTGGGGACTGTTCACTTCCTAACTGGAAATCTAGGCAGATAAGAGTAAGGTGCTTGTACCCGTAGCTTTGTACGTTAATATTTTTGGTGTCATTTGTTTTTTCCGCTTCCGTTACATGTTTCGTGAATTTCATTTTAATTCCATATTTTTCATTTCAGGATGGAAAAAGGTCACACAGTTATAAAGTTGTCACTAGTACCAGCCTTATGAAAATGGAAATGAGACCCTTTCTCGAAGCCTTCCCTATCAGGCCACTTGTTCTTACAGCATTCGTCATATTCCTGGTAAGTGATACATTGACTCCCCATCACAGTAGACCTGTATAAATCCATTGCTGTTTCTCCAATATCTTGGTGTTCTGACACTAATTCTTTTTCCTCTCCCTCCACTATAGACAAGAAAACATAAAGATATACCCTCTTGTGACATGTTAGTTCGCTTTTTTGCTTTTGATATTTTACTTGAAATAACGTAAGAGCGTTTGGCCTGGTAGAATGAGCAAATACTGTAAGATGCCTTTTGTAAATCACTTTCTACAAGTTGAAATATATTTGTAGTGTCGTCGTCAGCTATCCCAGGTTAAAAAAAAACTGCCTGAGTTATAACATGTTAAGTATTGATTATGTGGTGTCATGTGAACGGTTCGATTGGATTTGAGGGAAAAGTTTACTGCTTTCGGTCCAGTTTTGTAAGATATACACATTAGGAAACTGTGTTTTCCTTTTCTTTATTTGATGACCAAAGATGCATTATAAAGGGTGACATCTGCTATTCTTTGATTTGATCTGATCCAGTGCTTCCAAGAACTTATTTGTTATCATGCACTTGGTGTATTTGCTATTTACGCTGTTACCTTCAGGGCTCTACTGTAGCCCATTGCTTTGTGGCCTAGTAATCTGCTAAGATTTATTGTAAGTTTCAGTAACAGTCAGTATTTTACACACCAAAGGTGTTAAGCATACATACAACTCTTGTTATCCAGTTATGTGACTGGCCTCAGTGTTGAGACTCTCCTGACTAAGATATGATGGGCATGGCATGCTCATACGCATTGCAAGCCCTTACGCTCATGCCTAAATCTTCAGGTGCTTGGTCCATGGACCAACCGGGTTCTGAATGGCTTCTAAAGCCAGTGATTGAGTCTCCCTTTTATGGGGGAATTCCTTTTGGCTTACGTGCTAGAGGCAGCCTCTTTTAAGGTGTTTAGTCCTGAGTGGAGGAATTCATGGAGAATTTCCTCATTGAGATACATTTCCATTTTTGTTACTATGATTTTTGCAAATATATTTAGTGTCGTCATGGTGCCAAGTGGTTCTGGTTTGTGATTTTTGTATGTAGTGATGTATGTTTGTGAATTGTGCTGTTTGTAAAAAGGTTCATTCACCCAACTCGTTAGGTAGCAGTTTTGATTTTACAGACAAATGAATTCATTTTTTGCTTTTCCCCACATTTTTACTAGTCATAAATGTAATTTACATTACTGAATGAGAATGAAATGTCTGGGATGTACAGCATTCAGGTAGTGATTGTATTTGTTCTGAACTTTGGTAAATAATATTTGACTTTCTGCAGCTGGTGTTGCTCTTATCAAATCAGGGGTAGCTGTTTTTATTGCTTTTTTGATGCTTTAGGAATATCAGGACCATCACACCCAATCTTGCCTCGGACACACACACACACACACACGCACACTCTACTTAAATTCAATTTTAGGACCTGAAAATCATTGTCAGAACAGGATTAACCTTTGATTAAGTGGGAAAGAAGTTCGAACTTCTTTCTTGATTCCTGTATCTTTTGGTGTGACTGAATTATAGCGTTACATCATACAGTTGTAGTTTGTCAGTTTCAGTGGGATGTTTAATGAATCGAAGACTGAGTTTCATAGTTCGAGTATAGTTCTACAATGCACTATGAAGGCTATGCCCTTTATGGGGTTAGTTCTGTCAGTGCACTGTAGGCATTACTGAAGAGTCTTCGCTGCATCGCTTCCATAGCTCCCAGCTGCAACCCCTTCCATTCCTGTGACAGTACCTCCGTTCATATTTTCTCTCCCGTCTTACTTTCCTCAAACCTCTCCTGACATTTTTTTCATAGTGCAACTGCAGAAGGTTTTCCTCCTGTTACGCCTTTCAATCCTTTTTATTCCTCGGAGTTTCCCTTTCGGCGCTGAATGACCACGTCGTAGGTTTCAAATCTTGGCTCTAAGTTTTAATTGTATATACCATTCCATTCCTATTAAAGCCAAGCATGAATGGATCCGAGTTGAGATTACCAATGCGAATTGAATTACAATTTCTGAGTGGCTATTGGTCATGAGTAAATGTAAGGAGAGGGTTGGAATGAATGCGGAAGCATTCAGGGGTAACTTTTACACTTGGCATGCACAAATATCTGAGGTGCCTCGTTCAGTCCATTCCTGTTGGTGCCCACACCTGTGTTCTTGAGGCAGTCGTCAAATGAGTGCTTGGATTCCTGGGATGGTTTTGCCAAAAATATCAAGTATTCTTTGTCTTAATATCTGTGCACACCGCTTAGTCATGACTGATGTAATGTTCAGGCAGAGGGGAAAGTCAGTAGTTTGTACCTGGAACTTTTAAGAGTTTGTATATTTGAGGTGTCAATAGTATTTCTGCTTTGATTGCATACGTTTTGTTGGATGTCATTTTGATATTGTATTTTTCCTTTCAGAATTGAGAAATGAGCCTGTTAAGTACCGATATATCACATTATCATCTCCAGATGGTTTTAGAGAAGTCCCTGTCCTTTTTGCCAGCAGAGGTAATTACGATTAAAACTGTTTTTTACATTTTTTTATATTTGTTGTTAACACTATAATTCAACACCTTTATATAATTTTTTCCTGGACCTTTTTACATGACTATGGGTCTCTTTGGTGATTTCTGATGAGTATAAGTTTTATTTATATTCTTTGCAACATTACCAATAAGTTTAGTTATTAAATAATTGTTTGATACCCATTTTTCTGTGTAATTTTCAATAAATAAGTTTCCGTTTATCAGAAGATTCATGGTCATTGTATATCATACCTTTCAATGTCCTGTAGTATGGGTAGTAGCTGCCCAGACCTTTCATAACTGATTGAGAGGAATTTTTTATGTATCAATGCTTGTTTTCTCATCTACACTGACACTCAACTTCCTTCTCCTTTTCCAGGTGCAATTTTTTGCTTCACATAAGAGAGAACCTTCTGGCTATTCCCTTAAAAGGATAGGGATTTGAATGGACTGACAAACACACTGTGCTGTGTGGATGTCTTCATTTTTATAATCTTTGGGTAAGTATGGATTTGCGTGTGATCCTACCTTTTGTAAGAGTAAAATTCAAGAGTGGATCAACTCTGGTATTAAATGAGGGTGCAGACAAAGCTTGCAAAGCTGTGGCCATTTGATTAGACCAATATTTAACTTAGGGTTCTTTGCAGCACCCCTTCAGTCCCTAACTGCAACCCCTTTCATTCCTTCGACTGTACCTCGTCCATATTCTCTCACTTCCATCAAACTTTCCACCCTCACCTGACAATTGTCTCAACGTTATTTTCAGCGCTGAATGACCTTGTAGGTTCCAGCCCTTGGCATCTGGTCAAAATTTTATTTTACAGTTTCCAGTTCGTGTGTTATTT
The DNA here is from genome assembly GCA_039081455.1 of Macrobrachium rosenbergii. Lineage (NCBI taxonomy): Eukaryota > Metazoa > Arthropoda > Malacostraca > Decapoda > Palaemonidae > Macrobrachium > Macrobrachium rosenbergii. The sequence continues at coordinate 228,876 of JANJGK010000857.1, read as the reverse complement.
CTTGCATGGCTTAAGCTAGATGGCACCAAGGATGTTTTGCACCTTCTGCTCTAAGGTCCAGTCTCAAATTTCTCTCACTGACAAAAAGAAAGTGTCTGATAGGATTATGTTTTTTAGTAGAATCATCTTTTCATCTGTGCATTGCCGTTGAGGCGAAATGCTCTGCCAGCATTTGACGTCTTCCCAGTAATGGATGAATTGACTCCCCTTTTTTGAATTGAGTTACATGGCCTGAGGATGTGTCATGATAAAGAGACTGGTTTTGGTTCCACCTGTATCATAGACGGTTGATCTTGGAAGCTCCTGGTTTTCAGGGATTTCTGACACATTTTGTATGAACTCAAAATCAGTAACACCACTAGCATCTGTGGTCATCGAAAGGGATGCCATTTCAAGAGCTAACCATACGCTATTATTCTTCTTGGAGTTGGTACGCTGCCCTTACCTTTCGTATGTGTGGTTCTAGTTTGTCCTTTGGTCGTAAGATGTTGATTTGAGGTACGTCGCCTGGATAGGTGCCATGGTCAGAGACTGGTATAGGCAATTGGCTTCGGGGGCCCCTGGTTTTCAAGTGTTGAGCTTAGTGCTCTGGGTTCAAACTCAGGCATATGATGTTGAAATCAGGGACACCTGGTTTTCAAGAATTGGTCTGAGGAGCCCATGTTTTTTAAAAATTTGTGACACATTTGTATGAGAACACCGTATCATCAAAACCACTGCGGTATTTTGTTAGATTATTTAGAGAGAGAGAGAGAGTGGTTCTATGGTTAGGTTTTTGTGATTTTCGACTCCAAGAATCATTAGTTCCTTTCTCATGAATGAGTTGTCTTCCTAGACTGAACTTCAGACCTTGTATTGCATTGCTTAGTTTTTCTGAAATTATTTGGGCTGCTGTTTCATTCACTAGATGTGGTGTTAATTTATTTTGCATGTCTGTTATGCTTTTCTTATATCTGGTACCAGATTGCATTCTTAGTAATTAACTGTCAAGGAATTGGTCAGCATTTGGTCCATTAGATTTGAAGGAGGGTGCCTTCCCACCCTCAGAACTGGAGTGGCCTACTTGATCCTCCGTACTAGGTGTTATCTTAGTGGACAAAAGCCAGTGTGGCATTGAGGGTAAATGCAGATATTCATGAAGGTCTTTTTATTATGGTGTCATTTTTTGATCAGGGTTTATTCCCACAGAGCAGGTATAGAAAAAGTTAAGTATACCTTAGTTTTACCAGACCACTGAGCTGATTAACAGCTCTCCTAGGGCTGGCCCGAAGGATTAGACTTATTTTACGTGGCTAAGAACCAATTGGTTACTTAGCAACGGGACCTACAGCTTATTGTGGAATCCGAACCACATTATAGCGAGAAATGAATTTCTATCACCAGAAACAAATTCCTCTAACTCTTCATCAGCCGGCCGTGGGAATTGAACTCCGGCCCATCGAATGAAAGTCTGAAGCTCAACCGACTCGGCCAACAAAGGGCTTAGAGCAGGTATAGGGAAGGGCTGCTTTTAGAGCACAGTAACTTTACTTTTTCTTGACCCGAATTAGTTAGACTACAGAAGACTCGTGCTTGAGGTAGATTGTTATTCTCCTCAATGTAAAAAAGTGTAAAAGAAAGTGAGGAATGATGAAATTTAAAAGGATTTTGAAGGAGCTGTTCATTTTTATAGAAGAAAAGTTGACTTAGTTTAGATAATTGAAATGTAAATTTCGAAGAAAAATGAAAAGGGAATTTAATCCACTGTCCTTGACATACCCAAAGATTTCAGTGGTGGTGTTAGCCCCTTCGACCACCCTTGAAATTTGTCAGATTCAAAGAAAGGGGATATGGTGGGTAACCTCTTTGCTTAGACAAAATATTGCTTAAGGATTAACTTTCTATATGTCATAAGTATTCATTTTTGAGGGATGTGTTGACCCGATGGTCTGTGCCTTTCTCGATTTTGATTTTCATCTGAGTTGTATCATTCGCTACTGATGTGATTTGTATAGCGTAGAAATTTGTAGTTATAACTACTGTATTATAGTAATGCAAATGTCGTACACTACATGAGTTTACATAATTGAGATGCAAAAAGGCAGTGTTTGCCTAGCTATCTGTGTATGTGTGGTAGTGGTCATTTCTGATACTGGATTTGTCTGGTATTTAATCAGCTTTTACAGACACAGCCACCTTCTTCCCTTAATGAACTGTACTGTGATTCATAATACTGTAAATATCACAGCGGCACAAGATGGATGTTTGAAAGAAATGACCTATTGCATAGACAACACTACCCCTGACTTCAGAAGCTAAGCAGTCTCTATGCTAGATGCTGGTACTAAGGATTTGTGACTGAGGACTTTGTCCATGTTTAAAAAGACACTTGTTTTGTATTGAGGCCTTATATACAAAATTTTTAACCTAAATCAAAATTGTTTTGAGTTCAGTGTACCAGTTTCTAAACCACTAGTAGCTAGAAGTCCATTAGCCTAAGCTAGCCTGTGTAGGCTAGTTGAATGCCCTAGTCTAAACTACAGTACACTGTATACATTATACAACTGTTGTTCATTTCAGTAATATACTGTATATTGTGTCGTGGGTAGCTAGGAGTGGTCGGCATCCACTACCATAATTTATTTGGTGCATTGTGTGTGCAATTATCCATGCTTTCATTTGTGATGGTCGTGTTCAGTGAGTTTTAGCTTTTGGTGTCCTATTGTTGGTTGGTCACTGCATAACAATGTTCTCAAATGTTGGGAGTTTGCTGTAACCTGTGTGCTATAGCCTTCCTCAACAATAAATTGAAGTTCTTGTCAAGGTTTGCTTAGGTGGTATGCTTAGAAAGTGTATGAGAGAGGAAAGTTAGAATTCAGACTGGAGAGGACACCCTCGTGTCATCTTTGTTGACTGATACGTTTTGTGTGTAAACAGAGTTCAGTCCTAAATGCTTCAAATATGGAATAAGTGACTCAGAAGAAGACAGGTTTTGCCCACTGCTTACTTGGTGGCCAGGAAAAAGTCACATTTATTTATGGTGGCTGGTAATCAAGTCGCAGGGAAAAATTCACAATATTTCTTTGGAGTCATTCTCTTCTTGACATTTACAGTCTTTTGTTTATGTTTTCGTGGTAATCCCCAACGGGCTTGTACTAAACACACCACAAAGGTGGATACATACTGGGTTAAAATCCTTGGTGTCACTATTTAGGAAAGATTATTGTGACTTTTTTTTTCCTGCGACTTTTTTACCTGTTACTTTTTTACCAGGATTCACTTGCTTTTGCCTAGCAGGTTTCGACTAGTCTTTTAAGATTTTGGTTTGTCTCACTTTAACTGGCTCTATTGTAAAAAGAATATGAGTGTCCCTTTTTCATGTAACCTAACTTCTTTGGATAAATTATGTGACAATTTTTTTCATGTTACATTGTGTAATGCGTGCAATGCCTTTTGGTGAATGTGAAGAAACTGCTTAGTCAGATACGAAGGGATCTCTGATCATCAGTGCACTTATTTTCTCTGAGTGTGCCGTGGAGAAGCTGTGTGTCAAAATGGTAGTTGGGACTGTAATTCCCGAGACCAATCTTGGTTCTCATTGATGGACAGATGCTGCAAATAACACTCCAGATGTCTAATGTTGAGGACTTGGGTAACTAATTGCTGCAGAGAAGAAAATCAGGTGATAAAGTACACACTGAAGTTACCATTTTGCTTTTTTTGGAGAATTGAGAATTAGCACCAGCTTTGACATGACCAGACACTTTGGTGACACAGTACACCTTTGAGCATTGCCTTTCATTTGCCTGTTCTGTTGATGTTGATTTCTCTGTCAGTGCTAACTAACAAGGAAGTAAATTTTCTAATATTGTATGGAAGTCGCTGAGTATTTATTGCCCGTGGGCCCTGCCCAAATCGTACATTTCGTTCATCTGTAGTAAGAAATAGTATAATGTTTTGTACTGAATTGAGTTGAAGAAAGGTGGTTAAATGTCTGTATAGCTAACTGTGGGAATAAGTGGAAATACGGCAAGAGGTTTGTGTATTCTGTGAATAAAGATGTTTCAAAGCTGTTCTTTGCTGCCAGAGATGTACTAATACTATTTTATATGCAGGAATAATTGTGGCTATGTTTCTTGTATTCAAATAAAAATTAACATCAAATTAAAGGTTCAGAACATGAGTTATTAATGCAAGAGTATTTTAGGTGACTGCGTTGTTTTCTTGTATGAAAATGTCCAATTGACAGCCTTGAATTTAAACTTATTTTTTCTTTACAGGTTACTTGAAAACATACTCTTCATCTGAGTCATCATCCACCTGCACTTTCGTTTTGGAGAAGAGACGTGACATTGTGTACAGGACCAAAATCACGTTTACCATTTACGTGAAGAGATGGCATTTATAAAATCTGATGGTTGTACTGGACAGAGCAATACATTTTCCATGGGGCTGAAGGGATACCAAAGAGAATCTCTAGTACTCTCTATTTTGTGCTGGGACCCAGCTTATGCCTCCAGCTTCAGTTTATGTAATGCCAATTGAAAGGTCATTGGTCTGTGTGTCCTATAAATGGTTAGTTAGGAATTATTGGCATGTGTGCATTTAACACATTATGCGTCTTCATTTGCACCCTTACGTCAGGGTTTCCCTATGTGAGGTTAGATGCTTGAGGAGTTTTCTCCTTAGTGTATTACTTAGTGCACTTTTAGTCAGAACTCCCACGTGGTTTCAGACCGTCCTGTGCTCTTAGCGTCCTTTCTCATCCTTGTAAACTTATTATATTACGTGCTCTGATTTTCAGTCCTCAACATTATTGTAAGAATTCTTTCGCTGACTCTGATCTCTACTTACAGTTTTATTTATTTATTGTTTTTATCTGTTCTTCTAGTAAACTTATCTTCTCTTCCTGTATTTCCCGTTGCATTCTGTTACTTCTTTCGAATGAACACCTTCATAATCTTTGGAAGCTTGAATTTCAAGTCAGTGGCCCCTTTGGTGGGCTTGATCCATATGAATAGGGTTCTTCTTCCTCTTCTGAATAATAGTAATAATAATTTCAAACTTCTTATAAATGCAAGAAACTTTTTCTCATTTTAAGTAGGCATTTATTTCCTTGTATTCAGGTCGATTCCTCAATGATTATTTCTCTTCAGTGCATTGCTTATGTCTGATGGATTCTTCTAACCTCTTCAGATGTTGCATTCTGTGTTGATATCTGTAGCGATCCCTCTGTCAAATCAGCATCCTCCAGTTCAAGTTCTTTCTCTTCATCTGGAAGAAACTGGAAGCACTGCCTTTACTGTTCCACCTTGTCTTTTTATTCTTTTTATTCTGCTTTGTCGTCATATTTATGTTTACTGTTATGTTATTCAAGACGTGTTCATTCTCTGCTCTCAGAGATGCCACAGCACCACCTTACTGAACCACTCACTTGCCTATTGACCTCCCTTCTCCTCTTCTCATAGGGCATACTATCCTCTTCTGCCTAGGCTTTGCCAGAATTTGGAGTCTCTTGTTATTGCTGCATCCCTCTGAACCTTAGCCTTTATCAGAGAATGAATGACGTTGCTCAGGTCATTTTTCGTTCCTAAGGTGCTTTTGGGTTCTGGGGTGACTGACAGCAGTATCTGTTGTTTTTTGATCTTTGACAGTCTTGTACAGGGCGGCCAATTACGTTGCAACTTGTGTGGCTTAATGTAGATGGTACAAAATATTCTCTCGGGCATCTGTTTGACCTGGAATGTATTGCTTTCTGCCTTTTACTTTTCAACTTGGCATTGTTCAATTTTCAGTATAATTTTTTTTTTATATTTTAAATCACTCGGTCCTTCATCATTCACAAAGAATGTTAAGCCTTGTCATTTGTAAGGTAGACAAATGGGCAACGTCTGTTGTAATTCAATTTCCCATCGAAAAAACTGATCCCAGTTATATTTTGAATGTTAAATGGGAGCATACAAGCATTAATGTTGAGTTGTAAATGCAAGAAACGTATTGCCCTTCTGTTTTGAAATTTTGTCAGCATTTGTGAATTGTCAAGTTACACATTTTTTAAAGTGCAATTTAAGATTTTTCTGTAAAAACTAACAATTCATGTCAGTTTAATGAGATTTAAGTGCCTTATGTACTTCATAGTAATGGAGGTCATAATGATTTAATAACTTATCACAGGGCAAGTTTTGTGAAGGTCTAACAATGTGACTTTGTGGTCCTGTTAAATGAGTGTACTATATAAGGGTAAAGGTGCCTTATATATTTTTGAGATATATTTTATTTTGACTGTGGGTTTTTACAGTACGATTTCATAACCAGGAGTATTTTTAATTTTATATTAGAAGTATTTTCTCATTTGAGTGTACTTTACATGTAATGTTGCATTGATTTTTGGCAGTTTTATATTACCTATGCATGTTTAAAATTAATAAGTGCAGTGTACATCATTGGTATAGTTGATATTTTCATTGTCTGATTGCGGTTCAAACAGTGACCCTGACTAATAATTAAGTTGTTAAGAAGACTCTTGAGAACATTTCAGTAACTTGGAATTTTACATACTGAAGGTATCTTTTTCATCATGATTATGGTTTCTTGAACACTAATTGACTGTCAAAAATGGGTCATTTTGTGTGAGGTTTTAAGATTTCTTTAAGCAGAGAAAAACTTAACAACTAATCTCTGTTGAAATGTGTTCTCCATAGAGTACTTGCTTTTGTCTATGATAAGCTCAGTATTTCAGCCTAGCCTTAAGTGTGTGACTTTTTAGACACCATAACCAACTGTAGAATGAAAAATGAGAAAATCAGGCCCAAGTAGGTGGCGTATGTAGGCAAGGTCCTGCAGGGGTAACAGTTTTACATCAGTATTTGCCTTATCTCATTTGACTGATGATTGCTCTGTATAGTTTCGAGTGGAACGTACAGCTGCAGTTACTGGGTCTTCATATGACTAACCTCTGACTTCACCAGCTCCACATTCAAGTTCTTTGCAGCGTCCCTTTGGCCCCAAGCTGTAACCCCTCTCATTCCTTTTACTATACCTCCGTTCATATTCTCTTTCTTCCATCGTACTCTCCACCCTCTCTTCACAATAGATTTGTAGTGCAACTGCGAGGTTTTCCTCGTGTTAAACCTGTAAGACGTTTTTAGTATCAATTTCCATTTGAGCGCTGAATGATCTCATAGATCTAGTGCTTGGCCTTTGGCCTTAACTCTACCTTCTATCCTATTTTCATACTCCTTTCAAGCTTGTATGGGCTATTCAGACAAGTTAAGTGGATCCAGCTTCCTTCCAACTATGTCAGTTTAATGGATTTCTGGAATGTCCCCAGATATCACTGGGGGAGAATTCAGGCTTTTTCTCCCTATCATTCACCTATTCATTATCAATCATATAATTAATTTATGTATTTCACCTTCATTACGGCGCTGAATAATCCTGGTGGGTTCTGGCACTTGGTCGTCAAGACCTAAATTTCGTAATCAGTCGGTCATTCACAGCAGTCATTGTGACTGTGCTCTAGAATTTGGGAGTGTAGGTATGTCCTGGCCCTCTATGTTGCGATTCTACTGTTTTTGAAATCCGAAATTCAAGGGGACCTCAAGTCTGGTTTTCACCTTGTCAGGATAGGTGACACCTATGTTTCTCAATGTATCCTCTTATGTGGTGTATTGCCAATGAATTTGTAGGCATTGCTTGCTAGCCATTGCTTTTCTGTGGGTTAAAAGCCACTTAACTCATCTCCCATACTTTCTGCTGGTTATGTAAGGTCTACTCTGCAATTGATTGATCATCAAGAATAGGCAAGCTCTGTTATCCAAGTTTTCCCTTTTTTTATGACCAGTGAGTTGGAACTGCTTGATCAACTCCCTGGAAGTGGTCCAGTTTGGGGTTTTAGCTTCTTGTCACTTTGAGAGCCTGGAATAAACATCATTTTTTTCCATTTCTTCTGATGTTTTGCTTTCAAGTAGAATTGGACCCAGGCAGTGGCTAATCCTTTTATCACCCTTTAGAGGGGTAGTGCTGCAACGCCTTTCATTCCTTTAACTGTACCTCTGTTCATATTCTCTTTCTTCCATCTTAATTTTCACACTCTTCAAACAGTTGATTCATTGTGCAACTGCGAGGTTTTCCTTCTGTTAGACCTTTCGACAACTTTTTACTGTCAGGTTCCATTTCAGTGCTAAATGACCTCATAGGTCCCAGTGCTTGGCCTTTGGCCTAAATTCTGTATTCTGATCCTTTTGCCAGGTCTGTACCGAGAGTCTGTCTTCACTGCTGGATCCAGGTTGGCTCTGCTTATCTTTATCAGTTCAGTACCCCTTTTAGGGAGTCAGTTATCTGGGAGATCTATTGAACAGCTGTTTCTTGTTTTTGCCAACTGCTGTCATGCAGTTTTGGGAAACAGATAATAATTGATTTAGACAAAATTAAACCAACTGTTAGTGTGTGGTATTCTCCCACTGTCATTCTCAAACATCAACTCCCAGGTACTTTTTTTTTTTTTATAGTATCTGCGTGATAGCAATTTACAAATGAATGACTAAGTGCTGGTCCTTGATGGATTTCAAAATTTTTCTGCAAATTCTTTTTGATTTAGTGTACCTTATGTTGTTGTGTCTAAAAATCATACAATATCATTAAATGCTGATATACCTTACCTTATGTTGTTGTATCTAAAAATCATACAATATCATTTAGTGCCCTCACCTGTAAAAAGAGTCTGTTACCCCTGTGCTTTCCTTGATACTCTGATAATGTCTTAAGATCCACCATCATATGTTATGAGGTTCTTTTTTGTTTGGTTCTTTCATGTAGATTGTTGATTGAAGTCCCTCTAGTGCTAGGGACATTTCATCTAGGCATTAATAGCCAAGATACATAATACTGTTAAGATGTGTACTTTATGTAAATATTTACAATATCTGAAAGTTTTATTGTATTATATGACAGGTGAATCTGAGTTTTTTTTTTACATTTTACATTGTTTTTGCCTTGTAAATAAATGTGTGTGTTTTGTTAACCAAATTATTCTCACTTTCTGTCCTAAGTTATTCATACAAAAAAAGCCTGTTATTTCCAGTAGACCAAATGTACTGAATCCCATGTAATAAATAATTAAGACAGCTTGTAAACTTCTTCCTTTTGGATTTTCTTGGTCACGTTTTTGAGTCCTGCCCTAAAGTATCCAAGTAATGCGTTACATGAATTCAAAGGATTAGACCTACAGAGGTAAATACGAGAAATTGTGTTTGATTCTAGATTAAAGTTTGTGTTGATACTCATTCTTGTGCAAGTACATTACATACATTTGTTTTCTTCATAGTCAATTTTCTACTACGTATGGATTATTTAGTTCACGATGAGATTCTGTTTTGTGTTTTGCGTTCTGTCTTGAATGGTGGCTTCTCGAAAAATTGCAGAAGCAGCAGGTACTGGTAGAGGTGTCACTTCTCTTGATATATGTTTAGGTTGGTGTAACTCATAAGTTTTTCCCAGTGTGTCGAGTTCAAAGCTACTGGTTGGAGAAGAGCAAGAGCCCTTGCCAGCACAAGGCTGGCTGAACCTAGATGGATAGTTGAAATGGCTCGTATCTGGCATCTTCTTATAATAGTCCAAAGTCCTATCACTGGCCCCTCCTTTCGTGAATCTAATGTATTGTCTTCATTCTTCTCGAGCCTTCGGACATACCCAAACTAGCAAAGTTTTGGTCTGTTTATTATTGTGACTACTCTAGACGTATCTCAGCACTTTGATTTGCATTTGGTCCTACTTGCTTTTTTCGCTTCCTCAAGCCCCACACTTGTGCACTGTAAGTCAAGGTGGTTCATGCTTTTTTCAAACCTTCACTCTTAAAATCTCCTGTTCATACAAGGTCCCTTTTTTTTTATGATGTCTGCTTCTGTTCCATCATTTTCATGTGTTCTTGTTACTCGTTTTGTGTGTAATCTCTTCACTAGCTTTTGTACATCACTTGTATTGTTTACACATTCACTGTTAGAGTTTCAATTTTCCACTGCCAAACAACTTCCTAGATCTTCCTTATCTGATCCTCTATGGACTTTGCTAATATAACCATGCAGATGTTACGTCCAAGTTTTCACATTGATACTTTTCTGTCTCATGGCATCCAGAGTTGTATGGGACAGAGGTTTGACTCCCGTCGTTGATTCATTGTGAAACAATAGATCATTGGGTGAGGACTCTGTTGTTTGTACAGTCCATACTGATGTACCTCAGAAATATGTTTGCCAGCTGTTTAAATTCATTACAAATACCGTGTCCCTCTGTAGCAGACGCTTAACCAGTCGTCATTATCGCTGTTGACAATTATTGGTTCTCATACCTGTGGATCTAATACTGTCAAAGTTACTGATATTTCCTCGAGAACATCTCTCGCTATCACAAGTAGATCTGGACTTTGCGTTAATCCTTGTTGTATACCTGCTGGCATTGCCAAATGGTGATAATGTATTGCTGTTTGACATTATACACTTTCAGGAGACACTTTTACAGTGTATGTTGCTTCCACAACACACCGCATTTACCTTTTGTAAAACACTCGCCATCCTCCTCCTACGATCAAGTCTGGAACATCATTTAATTCTCCTTTAACTTGATGCCTCTGAAGCTTCAGCATTTCAAGATCTCATATCCCCTTCTGTAGCTGTGAATGACTAACTAAATAGCTCTGTTAAGTGCCAGATGTCTAAATCACCTCTACTGTATGTTGTACCTTGACATTTAGTCATTCTGCAGATGATTCACCGCAACAGTTGTCGCGTAGAAGTCCCATCACCTTTTCCTCCTTCCAGACCTTATTTCTGTTGTTGGACATACTTCGTGTCCTCTCAGAAGTGTCTACAATATTCATGCCCTCTACTTGAGGTATTTGTACCATGCAAGGTGTTAGAGGCAACCAAATATCATTTCTTGCATACAGTTTCCAGTCCCTGACTCTGGTATGTTGTGCCTACACCTCTGTTTGGTTCTCCCTGACATTCAGACTGCCATGCAGTTTACTCTTACCTCTGTTCAGTGCTCTTCTGATGTCTCAGTTTAATTGTACCCGTACCTCTCACCTGTTTGAATGCTTTCATCTGTTTGAATGCCTCTGAACTCCTTATGGTTTAACGTGCATCTGTCCACCACCTGTGCTCTTCATGTTACGTATTCCTGTCTCTCTCTGCCTGCTATTCCTTCTGGTTTACAAAACTCTACTTTAACCCTGTTTATCTACTGTCAACGTCCATTCGGTATCCATTTGTATTTGCTGTGTGGTTCTTGTTTAGTTGCTTCATGTTAATGTACCGTGTCCTCTTTAAATTCACTCTTGTTTTTCTCCTTAACTTTTGTCTTTTTTATTTGAAATGTTCAGCCTTGTCAATTTCACCGTGGACTTTGCTAATCCCAGATGCAATAATATAACCATGCCTGTGTTTTGTCCTGACCTACTTCTTGTCTTTTCAGAAGTGTCTCCAATATTCGAGTCCCTCTCTTGTATGGTCTTTGCGCTGTGTTAAGGTTTTAGATCTAACTTTGTATGACATCTTGCATACTGTTTCTAGCCTTGTTGGTTTATTGTGTCTACACCTTTATTTTGGTAATCCCTGTAATCTTCATATTGTACCTTGTCCCCTTAAAATTCACTTTTGTTTTTCTCCTTAACTTTTGTCTTTTGTATTAGAAATGATCTGTTATTGTAATCATGGTAGCTGTGTGGTACTACCTGGATTTGACAGTGTGGTGTGGTTGGGAATTCAAGTCCCAATCATGTCTTGGTTGATTTCAATAGCAGCTTGAACTATCTTTTTGACCTAGGGGTGTTGGGGAACAGGCTTAGCTGCTGAGATGTCCTCAACCACTGCTTTGTTCCCCTAGACTATATTTGTATGTGTTAGGTCACTGAGATATTTTAGGCCTGTGTAATGACCTGTTCCTTGCCTCTGCTGCTCATTAGTGACCCTTAAACCAGGCACCAATTTTGGTTCTTCATCGTCAAGATGTAGACTTTATGGCTGTATGTCCCAGCACTCGAGTTCAACATTCCCTTCTGGGGGTAAAGTGTTTGCAGTCACAGAATCATTGTCCTTGTTTCTTGATCTCTGGCTAGTCTGTCCATCCAGTCTTCTCTTCAAGTCATCAGTAATTCTTGATTTATATGGTGCTTGTGTAACTCCATTCATATAAGGAAAACTTTTATCCTTTTCATTGTACAGTGCAGTATCCAATTTACAAGCGTTTGCTTTTTATAACATGAATTATTTCCTAATGGTAATTCCAGCTTTGGATAACTTGGTGCTTTCATACCAAAGGTTTGTCTTAACGACACTCTCAGTGTCACTCCAGTGTCTCAAGATTGAAGTTTCTCTCACGTTCCCTAGTCTGTCTTGTTTATTGCGCTTCCCAGTGCTTTTGACTTTTCCATAGGGCATGAGACTCCTCGCCGTAGGATGCACAGGGACCAGGACTCTCTCTCTCCTAACACCTTATGTCATCAGGATTGCTTTATCCTCTTGATTTTGTCCTGGATAGTCCTTACAGGATATTCAATCACTCATTTTTATTTCTGATTGTAGCAACAGTGATTCAGTACACTGATTTGCAACTAAAGGTGGTAACCAGTATTGTCAAATGGTGGTTCTTCCTATAACCAGTATTGATAAAGGGTGATTGGTCTTCTTATAACCAGTATGATTGTTGTTCTTATAACCAGTATTGTTAAAGGATGATTGGTCTTCCTGTTTATGCTTTCAGGAGGCAAAAGGAGATTGGATTTTTAAATGGATTGGTCTGTTGATGGAGGTTGTATTAATCTCAAGTGATTGAGTTTTGGAAGTGTGTTGTACCTGTGGACAATGGTTACGTTTCAGCCCCACCTTTTTGTTAGTCATGACTTCTTTGAGGTTGTTTGATCCCTGTGACACAACTAGATTACTTTTCTAGAACTTTGAGACTTCTAGAAGGTCTAGATGACTTCTAGAGCTTCGAGAAGTCCCACATGAATTTTTTCTAGGGCTTGACACTTCCAGAAGTTCTAGATAATTTTTGTAGAGCTTAACCTTCCAGAAGTTCTAGATAATTTTTTCTAAAACTTTGAGACTTCAAGAAGTTCTGGATAACTTCTAAAGCTTTGAGACTTCTAGAAATTTTAGATAACTTTTTCAAAACTTAGAGACTTTTAGAAGTTTCGGGTGATTTTTTCTAGAGCTTGACTTCTAGAAGTTTTAGTTAACTTTTCTAAAACTTATTTTGAGACTTCTAGAAGTTCTAGATAACTTTTCTAGAACTTCGAGATTTCTAGAAGTTCCAGGTGAATTTTTTAGAGCTTGACACTTCTAGAAGTTCTAGATAACTTTTCTAAAACTTCGAGACTTTTTAGAAGTTCCAGGTAAATTTTTTTCTAGAGCTTGACTTCTAGAAGTTTTAGTTAAATTTTCTAAAACTTATTTTGAGACTTCTAGAAGTTCTAGATAACTTCTCTAGAACTTCTAGAAGTTCCAGGTGAATTTTTTAGAGCTTGACACTCCTAGAAGTTCTAGATAACTTTTCTAGAACTTCAAGACTTCTAGAAGTTCCAGGTGAATTAGTTCTAGAGCTTGAAACTTTAGAAGTTATAGATAACTTTTCTAAAACTTCAAGACTTCTAGAAGTTCCAGGTGAATTTTTTTCTAGAACTTGACACTCCTAAAAGTTCTAGATAACTTTTCTAAAACTTCGAGACTTCTAGAAGTTCCAAGTAAATTTTTTCTAGAGCTTGACACTTCTGGAAGTTCTAGATAACTTTTCTAAAACTTACTTCTAGAAGTTTCAGATCAATTTTTTTTAAGAGTGACATTTCTAGACATTTTAGATAACTTTTCTAAAACTTTGACTAGACTTTTTGGGCTGTATGATAGAGCTAGATAACTTTTCTAGAACTTTGATCCTTCTAGTAGTTCTTTGCTAGATCCTCTAGAAGGAAATGGCATAGTACTCTGTTGCTATCTAGAACTGTTCTAGTTTTTGTACTATGCCAGAGGGTTTAGGCCAAATATATTGACTCCAAGCAGATACTTTGTCTTGTTAAGAATCTGTTCACACTCCTTGGTGGCCATTTGCTGGTCCTAGTTTGACCCTGTAGCCCAAAGTTCATAGATTAAGCTATTCTAGAGGTCCTTGTGGTGGTCCTAGTTTGACCCTGTAGCCTAAATTTCATAGATTAATCTATTCTAGAGGCCCATGTGGTGGTCCAAGTTTGACCCTTTGTGGACCTGTGGCCTAAATTTAATAGGTTTCTTCGTCCTAGAGGCCCCTAAGTTGGTCATAGTTTGACCCTTTGTGGACCTATGGCCTAAATTTAACATTACTTCCTTTCTAGAATGTAGATGACCCTCTGGTGGTCCTAGTTTGGCCCTTAAATTGGTATCTATTTGAACAACACTTTTCCTCATTCCTTCTCCTTGCTTAGAGGAAGTAGCCTTATACTGTAGGTGCTAGCAGCAAGAAAAGGGTTGGGGATGTTGGGGGGGGGGGGGCTATTTTGATAAGGAATTTCGAGGTCATTTGGAAATCAGGAACTGATTTGCTTGGCTGCCTAAGACTGGCAAAAATGGCATTTGTAAAGCTGAAAGGTTTGTGATGTTTTGAAACATGTTTAAGTCTCTCTCTGTCATTATTATTATTATTATTATTATTATTACTATTATAATAAAACTAATGGAGTGAATGTTGGCCTTCGTTCAGAAAACTTAGCTTTGACTTTGTCTCCAAATGTTGCTCGATCTTAATATTCAGGCTAATTATAATGGTTCTTAATATATATTGTCAAACCTCTGCCATTTGTGTATTAATAATGAATGTCTCCATCTATAATTATTGTGTGAAAATAAAGCTAAAAAATTGATTCATATTCAGTTTTGCCTTTTTTAAAAACCAGTTTCAATCTTAATATTCAGGTTGATTATAATGGTTCTTAATATATGTATTGTCAAACCTTTTGCTATTTGTCTAGTAATAATGAGTGTTTCTATCTATAATTATTGTGTAAATCAAAGAATATGAAAGGAAAATTCAATTTAGCATTTTATTACTGACAATTGTCTCATTAAGAGTTATGACATACTGCAGTTCCAGTTAGCACTTGGACACATTTTAAGTCCAGGATAACGACAAATTTCATTGTAAGTTATGTCTGTGTGTCACTTAAGTGTGACGGATACAACTGAGGCCACTTGTACTTTTAAAGTGTAACTGTGTGGTTTCATGACATGTCAGCAAACTATCAAGTATATATACCATTTTACCTTGAAAATTCATTGAGGGCTTGGTACATGTTTTGTGTGGACAAATCTCTATTCATCAGTTGAACATACAAGCTCAAGGTGTTGATTTACCAGGGGTGTAAGTATATCTACACCTTACACTTACAAACCTTGACCACAAACTTAACATAGTAAGTTTGTCAGCTTTGAAAAGAAACCCAGTCTTCATGCATACTACAGCTACAGGGGATAGCTGTATACTGTGTTCAGAGCTAAAATGTCAAGTTTCCAAGAATAGCTCTATACTCTCAACTGAAATTGAAGGTTCACTCAACAGGTTGAGCTATGCATGTGAAAACTTAGTTTTGAAAAACTGCTTATATTTTACTTAGTTTTACACAACTAAAATTGAAGGTTCACTCAAGTTAAGCTATCCATGTGAAAACTTAGTTTTGAAAAACTGCTTATATTTTACTTAGTTTTACACAACTAAAATTGAAGGTTCACTCAAGTTAAGCTATCCATGTGAAAACTTAGTTTTGAAAAACTGCTTATATTTTACTTTCTGTAATACATGGGCCAATGAGCAAGGAAATTCTGACTTCTGTATTCAACTTCAGCAGAGAAGTATATTTCCATCAACCTATCACCTTTCTATTACACCTTTGTGTAAAGTTTACTTACAGCAAAGGAGTATTTTTCCATCAACCTATCACCTTTCTATTACACCTTTGTGAAAAGGTTTAGAAGTAAACTAATCACTTGGGCCATACACTATGTAATGACTCTAGGATCTCATCAGTGACCCTTTAATTCTGTGGTAGATAGGTTTTCAGTTCAACAGTTTGTTTACTCATTGGATGAGACAAAGGGTAAAAACAACAAAGGCTTAAAAATAGCAGTAATTTTAAATAACTTATTTATTGTAATAAAATTGTTACATAAAAGTTGTTACAAATATAATACATGTAATGTAATACAGTTCTAGATAGCCCAATACTTGAGTTAAGGCATAAAATGAACAAGAAAATCAGTGGTTGAAAATATAAAGTCCATAAATATAGTTATCTTTAAACTAAAAGTTTGGCAGCAACAAAAATGAACACTACAGAAATTACAGAAAACATTTCAAAATTCCAATTTGGGAGCACACTTAAGAACCAGCAACTCATTACTAGAAAACAGAATAAAAGCAATCTTAGAATTCAAACTGAATGGCTACACTGCAACTGAAGACAAGAGGAAAATGTGAAATTAAACCCAGTTAATTACCTCAAGGAGAGGTGTACAACATTACAATGTATGCTTTATACAATGGAGTACCACAAACCCTTGCAGTTCCTAGTGTTGCAGCCCTAAAACAATAATAAATGCCTTAGATAAAGAAATTAGTTCATTCAATCTAGCTGTACTTGTGAAATGTCATCATCAAGCAGACATTGGCCATATTCCAC
This sequence comes from Macrobrachium rosenbergii, assembly GCA_039081455.1. Classification (NCBI taxonomy): domain Eukaryota; kingdom Metazoa; phylum Arthropoda; class Malacostraca; order Decapoda; family Palaemonidae; genus Macrobrachium; species Macrobrachium rosenbergii. The sequence goes on along the minus strand of JANJGK010000857.1, from coordinate 212,201 downwards.
CAGCACAGCCAAGCTTAAATTCTTCACAGAGCAGCCAAGAGAAGAAAGCTATGAACACCACTTGAAACAGCAGATATCAGTACAGCAACACTTGAAAGCAGCAGAAACCAGCACTTGAAACAGCAGACATCAGTACAGCAACACTTGAAAGCACAGCAGAAATCAGTCTTGTCACAAAGCTTCCATGAAACAGCAGAAATTGAACTTCCAGAGATTGAACTTCCAGAGGGTAAGATGGCTTCCACCAGAGGACGTAGGCAGCAATCACAGGAGAACTGATTCCCTTAAATTTCTGGGTCCTTCTCTTCACCTCTGAACAATGGTCCCAAGGGCTGTGAAAAAGAATGGAGGAAGCTTTATAAAGCTTTGTAACATAATCACACCAATAGGTGGTGGGCTGGTCACAAAGGCCCCTCTTACCCTGAATTTAGAAAAAAAAAAAGTCTTGATGTTAATTATTGCTCAAGTTAAAGCTAATTCAGTGGGTTACATTCCAACCATGGGTCAGTCATGGAATATATATACTTTAAATTTTCCCATAAAAAAAAAATTATCATTTATTTGCTGCCTTATATCCCTTTGCATTAATTTACTCTTAAGAAGCCATTTGGAATATGTGTTTTATGCTAAATGACCTCTAGAGTATATTCACATAAATACAAATATGCCTTTTAATTCATTAACATGAACCTACAAAATATACGAATTTAAAAGCCGAGAACCGGTTTTTCTCCCCATCTGTCAAAGTTGACCTTGAAAATGTAGTTGACCTTGAAAATGTAGAAGTGGTGGCAATCCTTAAGCCGTAGTGATTCCAAGACTGGTCAAATTTATATTTATAATTTGTTAATAAATACGTAATTTTTTCATAAAATAAGATAATATATTTATAATAAATGAATTCAAGCTTTAAATTTTGATTATATTGCCATTATAATTATCATAGGTGGTTTGCTGTATATGAAACATGACCGAAATATTACGAAAAGTGCAAAATCTTTGGTTGTATAATTACAGCTGCTCAAAGCCTCCATATAATAGGTTAAACATGTCGTCTATAAAACTGTAGTGACTCAAAGAATAATCGAAATAATATTTATACATTGTCAATAAAAGTGTAATTTTTACTAATAAAATAAAAAATAACACTATTAATATGACATTTTATCTTTTAAAGACCAATTATATTATCATTATAACTATTAAAAATGTCCGATACTTAAGAAGCATTACCAAAACATTACGAAAACGCCTTTGAGAGGGCTGTACTGTAAATCAAGTTGAAAAATAGGTAATTTAACCAATATTATCATGTTAAAATCCACTAAATCACCTTATATAACAACTTTAATGTGTATTTCATCGTTATGGGGGGAAATATCCCAATTAAGCGCCAAAAAAGGCAAAAAATAACGATAATTAAACAGGGGTCCGTGACGTCATCAAGAGGCCTTCGATGGAAGAAGGTAAACAAAAGCCTTTTCACGTCTTAAAACGGCTTAATTTCCCTAATTAAGCAAGTAATTGTCCCGTAACTCAACATCCAGACTTTATTTTAGTCATTAGGGACAGTTTCGCATAGGAATCTCCTGAATTATGCGTTCAATTGAGCTTAAATCAGCGAGATTTGGGTCGACCTGAGTGGGGCCTGGCCTGTGCCATGTGGTATATCCCATGACTCGAGGCCGGTCGTTTATTTAAGGATTTAATCCTAATTAAGTCGTTATCGTCATCCTAGGATGGTCTTTAACGTAGGATGGCTTGATTAGGGTAGGTTAGGCTACTTGCTATTTAACATTTAAACTAGTATGTCTGTGTAGTGATTTGAGCCTGAATTAGACATTAACGGCTTCTTGTTTAATGGCTATTTGGGGGTACGCCTGACCTGCTCTGACCTGACCCGACCCGGGACGCTGCGGCTCTGCCCTGACCTGACTCAGAGGAGCTTGGCTGTAAAATTACTGTAGAAGGCGTTTCAGAATTTTTACGACCTGACCTGACCTTGACCTTGACCTGACCTGACCTTGGACGCTGTGCCATTACTCGGTCGTAACCTCTCGGCTGCACAATACCCCATTTTAGCCGCAGGCATAGAATCGACCTGAAGGCCATTGAAAGTGTTGACTGCAGACCAGGGGCTTTGTAGCCTAACCCAGAGTACGGGCAGTCCCAAGGTTATGACTGGTCCGGTTGCAGCATTCCGAGGTTGCGGCGTTCCGAGTTTTCAACGTTCCGAGTTTTCGACGTTCCAAGGTTACGACATTCCAAGGTTACGACGTTCCAAGGTTACGACATTCCAAGGTTACGACGTTCCAAGGTTATGACGTTCCAAGGTTACGACGTTCCAAGGTTATGACATTCCAAGGTTACGACGTTCCAAGGTTATGACATTCCAAGGTTACGACATTCCAAGGTTATGACGTTCCAAGGTTATGACATTCCAAGGTTATGACATTCCAAGGTTATGACATTCCAAGGTTATGACATTCCAAGGTTATGACGTTCCAAGGTTATGACATTCCAAGGTTATGACATTCCAAGGTTATGACGTTCCAAGGTTATGACGTTCCAAGGTTATGACGTTCCAAGGTTACGACATTCCAAGGTTACGACATTCCAAGGTTACGACATTCCAAGGTTACGACATTCCAAGGTTACGACATTCCAAGGTTACGACGTTCCAAGGTTACGACGTTCCAAGGTTACGACATTCCAAGGTTACGACATTCCAAGGTTACGACATTCCAAGGTTACGACATTCCAAGGTTACGACGTTCCAAGGTTACGACGTTCCAAGGTTACGACGTTCCAAGGTTACGACGTTCCAAGGTTACGACGTTCCAAGGTTACGACGTTCCAAGGTTACGACGTTCCAAGGTTACGACGTTCCAAGGTTACGACGTTCCAAGGTTACGACATTCCAAGGTTACGACATTCCAAGGTTACGACGTTCCAAGGTTACGACGTTCCAAGGTTACGACGTTCCAAGGTTACGACATTCCAAGGTTACGACGTTCCAAGGTTACGACGTTCCAAGGTTACGACGTTCCAAGGTTACGACATTCCAAGGTTATGACATTCCAAGGTTATGACGTTCCAAGGTTACGACGTTCCAAGGTTACGACGTTCCAAGGTTACGACGTTCCAAGGTTATGACGTTCCAAGGTTACGACATTCCAAGGTTACGACATTCCAAGGTTACGACATTCCAAGGTTACGACGTTCCAAGGTTATGACGTTCCAAGGTTACGACGTTCCAAGGTTATGACGTTCCAAGGTTACGACGTTCCAAGGTTATGACGTTCCAAGGTTACGACGTTCCAAGGTTATGACGTTCCAAGGTTACGACGTTCCAAGGTTACGACATTCCAAGGTTATGACATTCCAAGGTTATGACATTCCAAGGTTATGACGTTCCAAGGTTATGACATTCCAAGGTTATGACGTTCCAAGGTTATGACGTTCCAAGGTTATGACGTTCCAAGGTTATGACGTTCCAAGGTTATGACATTCCAAGGTTATGACATTCCAAGGTTATGACATTCCAAGGTTACGACATTCCAAGGTTACGACATTCCAAGGTTACGACATTCCAAGGTTACGACGTTCCAAGGTTATGACATTCCAAGGTTATGACGTTCCAAGGTTATGACGTTCCAAGGTTACGACGTTCCAAGGTTACGACGTTCCAAGGTTACGACGTTCCAAGGTTATGACGTTCCAAGGTTACGACGTTCCAAGGTTATGACATTCCAAGGTTACGACGTTCCAAGGTTATGACATTCCAAGGTTACGACGTTCCAAGGTTATGACATTCCAAGGTTACGACGTTCCAAGGTTATGACATTCCAAGGTTACGACGTTCCAAGGTTATGACGCTTTTCAAATATATTCATCAGAAGTTATTTCCCGGTTTATGACACATGTTCCGGGGTTACGACGCCAAACCGAAGGAAGAAATTTGGCTACAAAATGGCAGAATAACCACAATCTTGAGGTTCTTGATGAAAAACAAGAAAAATGCAGATTACATCATTTCCATTGCACCCAAAGCATTAAAAGGAAGGATTTCTCAGGATTCTCGATGATTTTTTGGCTTACGATGAGTTTTGGCTTACGACGCGGCGTAGGAATGGAACCCCCTTCGTAAACCGGGGACTGCCTGTATGTAAAAAAAGGGTGACAATATCTAAATTCTTTATAGACTGTTTGTGGGGGGGGGGGGGGCAGAGCCCCACCCTGCCTGATTCAAGGCCCGGTGCCATAGGTTAGTTTAGGTGAATACACGGTTTCAAGGCTGCTCATCATGCTTACGGCAGTTGCAATTCGCACCTCAAAGTAGATGTAAGTTTTGCGCATTACCCGGCCATAACGTTAAACCCGAGGGTGTAGCCTCACAGCCTAGATCTGTCGCATAACACTACTCTCAAGCGTATATTGAACACACAGCTCTTAAGAGTCATATACACCTTAGAGCTGTGTATTTAACATACGCTCGGCAGGAGTATTAAGAGACGGATCTCAGCTGCGAGGTCACACCAACAACTGTAATGTTACGGCAGGGCAATATACGAAACGTACAGCTGCTTTGATGTGTTTATGGCAACAGCTGTGTCCTAACTGCACCCCTGGCTAGTTTGATTAGCAGTTTTAAAACTATATAGTGCCATCAGTATTGCCATAAGCACGTCAACTATTTTCTGTATCTGTATGTGAAACGGCCCTGGCCAGCCGACTTGGTCTTTGAAAATGGAGTATCGTTTTGTGACCCTTGTAAGTTACAGTACAGTATTTTTCACAGAGGAAATGCTGTAAAATCACAGCATTTATTTTTGTATTTGCTTGGTCAATTTGTTCAAGGGCTTATAAATCCTGACATTATTAAATTTTTATTTCATTTGATCTCATAAATTTGAACGTTTCTTGTTTTTCCTTCTGTCGTAAATGAATACGGTTTGAATTGCTTTTTATTTTTTACATATTGCCCCTTCCTGAGCGGTATGCAAATTAAGTTCAATGTACTGACATCTTTTGTACTCTTTTCAGAAAGGAATACAGTACTGTATTCTTCTGCAAACAATTTTGACAATTTCTTTCATCATTAAGGGAACATTTAGAGGGGATCTATTCTAACTTTGCTCTCCTCAACCTAACCTAACAGAGGTTGAGAATCTTTGCAAGGGATACGAGACATTGCTGGAAAAAATGAGGACCAGTAGGAGAATATTTTAGATTGCAAAGTTAAAAGGCTGTGGTTTGTGTGCTTTGACAACTGAGTTTGATTTTCCAAAAAATAATTGACATTTTTTAGCTAAAAAGAAGTTTTTATGTTTCAAAATGTTTCTGGAATAATGTATAGTATGTTAATGCTTTTAATCATTTATATTTTTATTATTTCATGATTTATATTTTTATTTATTAATGAAATCATTTATCTTTTGTATTTTCCAACAACTGATCTCTTTTTTCTGTATTTCCTATTACCTTTTGTAACCTCTCTCAAATGAACGCTGTAATATTTTTGGAAGCTTCTTGAATTCCACAATTCACATAGTATTTTAATAATTTATTTAATCATTTATATTTTTATTTATTAATTTAATCATTTATCTTTTGTATTTTGTATTTCCTATTACCTTCTGTAACCTCTCTCAAGTGAACGCTGTAATTTATTTTGGAAGCTTCTTTTAATATCAATCAGTGGCGCCTTTTGTGGGCTTGTTCCTTATGACTAGGGGTCAGTCTTGTTAATAAAGGGAAGAGATTTGTTCAGAGTTTGCTTATTCTTTATTGTCATGTAGAAAATAAACACCTATGAAGCTAAATGTTTGAAGTAACTGAAACATTCCTCTGTATTTACAGCTTCAGCGAGTTTGATGGTGACGAAGATGTGTGGCAGAGAGTACGTCATTCAAGAATTGACTCTGCAAAAGCGGCTGATCATTAACACAACCACCGTCCATGTTTCCTGTAGAGTCAAGTCCTCGTTCCATCCACAGATGCTTCTTACAGACCACATGTCCTCAGGTAGATAGACAGTTATATTCTCAAGTTGTTTTAAACTTGCAGAAAGATTTGACTGTAGAGTGAGGGTTAATTGTGAGTTTCCTGCAGGAAATATTTCATCCTGCTCTGAAATCACTATTTCCGTTAATGTTGCCTCTTGTGGTAGTTTTAAATCATCCTGTCACATTGAAATAGCATTTCAAACAGCTACTTTATTAGTACTGAATAGTTTCTGGTTGAGGAGAGCAGTGTCAGCAGTATGCCTCATGTAGTGTATATTAGCCATTACGAAATAATTCTAGACTTTCCTGTGAGCCCTCATAGATGCCCCATTTTCCTGTCTCCCACTCTGCTGTCCACCTTCTTTAACTCCTTTCTTTCCCACTACCATCAAGAGAGGGCCTCCTTTGCTTCATCCAAAATAGATATCTGGGTATCTTCAGTAGGATATGAGATTCTTGATAACAAATATTGTGTTTTATTTGATGAAAAGCTCAGATTAATATGAAGTACAGGCTGTCCCCAGCTTACGACAGTGGTTCCGTTCTGATGCCGCATCGTAAGCCGTGAATGGTTTTAACCCAAAGTGTCATTGAAAATCGTAAGAAAGCCTTACTTTTCATCATTTGGGTGTCTTGTAAATGACCTAGACTATTTTTATTGAGTTTTTCATGAAAAAACCCCCAAATTTTGACCATTCTGACGTTTAGGCGCCATATTTCTTCCGTCGGCTTGGCGTCTTAAACCCAGAACGTGCGTCGTAACCCGGGAAATAATTTCTGAATACACTTGAAGAGCGTTGTAAGCTCGGAACATCTTGAGCCGAGCCCGCTGTAACCCGGGGACTGCCCGAGTTCTCTTGTTGAAAGTTTGTAAAACAAGTTTAATGTCGAACACAAACTCAGATAGCCACGGGGTTTGGTTCGAAGAGTTGCCGTACTCTCGCTTTTATGCAGAAGATTCTGTAACTTCAGCCACCCGTAGGTGGGTAGGGCCGTCAATGCACCTCACGCAGTGCACTGTAGGCCCCTAGCTGCAACTTCTTTCATTCCTTTTACTGTACCTCCATTCATAGTCTCTCTCTTCTAATGTACTTTCCTCAACCTTCACCTGATAGTTGTTTCATAGTGCAGTTGTTAACCTTTCAAGCCTTTTCATTTTACTCAGTTTCCCCTTCCAGCGCTGAACGAACCAGTCATGGGTCCCAGCGCTTGGTCCTTTGCCTGAATTTTGTACTCCATTCCTAGAAGCACTTTTAGTCAGCAGATTCATTTTCATGCTAAGAATTGCACGAAGACATTTTGAGCGTTTTAGTACGTTGGAGTGTCCTTCTTCTCTTTGGCATTAAGGGACGTCGATGTTCATAAAGCATCAGATTGAATGTAGCCGTTATACCGTCTCTAAAACGCATCTCTAAAGCGGCAGGCTTTATGAGATGATAAATCCAATGATAACTTGCCGAGGTTGTGTTGGATTGTAGCATCCATTAAGAAAAATGAAGGTCAGATTCAAGTAAAAGTATTTCGGAAGAATATTTTCATAAACCGGATGTAAAGAGACAGTTTTGAAACGCTTGTATTTTGTAATAGGTGCCTTGTTGTTTTATTGATATGAATGCCAAAGTTGTAATAAGGTTATGTAACCCACATTTTTGGGCGTGTCTCAACACCCATTGCTTCTGTGGTCTTTTCCATTTGGTGATAAATATTTTTCCTTCATTTTTGTTACTTAATTGACTTTGCAATTTATTGGAAATCTAGAAAATATTTGAGTGCAGGTTGTAAGTGAGGGTCTTGTTACTTATTCGTCTTTGTTACTTATCAGAAATATAGAAATGATTAAAGTGCAGTGTGTAATATTATTGTTACTTAACGAACTTTGTTACTTATGAGATAGACCAGACTCCCAAATCTGGTGTCAAGTTGAGGTGGTAATTATGCTTTCAGAAAAAGTGCTTGTGAATAGTCGTATGGTAATATTCAATCATTGCTTTGGTAAAGTTTCTGGGATTTATCTTTCCTTGCGCCATTAACCTCCTTTCTTTTTTCAGGTGAAAATTTGGCTACCATGGCCGACTTGAAGATGGTGAGGAGGAGTGGATAGGATGGTAAAGAAGAAAGTGAGAGACCTTACCTTACAGACCTTACAATTCGTTCGGGTTGCCCCAGGTCCCTCAGTGTGAGGCACCTTTGATGTCTACCAGAGAGTTGCTAACGCATCTTCCGGTATATTTTGCATCTTCCAGTCTTGGATGGTCTGGGATGCATCTTAGATATTTGTCGAGCTTATTCTTAAACACATCTACGCTCACTCCTGTTATGTTCCTCAGATGAGCTGGTAGCGCATTGAATAGACGCTGCATTATCGATGCTGGTGCGTGGTGGATTAATGTCCTGTGTGCTTTCCTTAATTTTCCTGGTATAGTTTTTGGCACTATTAATCTACCTCTGCTTGCTCTTTTTGAGAGAGAGAGAGAGAGTTGGTTACAGACCCCACTGCCCAATGGACTCTCTGCAGATGTTGCAAAGATGCATATGTGCAAAGGTGTGTGGTAAGACTTTTTGATTTTATGATTGTTGAAGTGAGGACTGTTATCTGTACGAAGTTTTGTGGGCGCACTAAATGGACCAATTGAGGATTGAAGAAGCCCTTTGGCAAGAGTCCCTCTGATGGGGGCGTAGTGTCGTCAGTGCACCTCATAAGTGTGCACTGTAGGCATTACTTAATAAGGTTCTTTGTTGCGAAGAGTTGCTTGCTATCTTGCTATCCACCCTCTCCTAACAATTGTTTCCTAGAGCAACTGCAGAAAGTTATCCTATTCCTGTTACGCCTGTCAGACCTCTCTACTCTCAATTCCCCTATCAGCACCAAATGTCCTCGTCGTAGGACCCAGCGCTTAGCCTCTGGCCTAAATTACGTATAACATTCCATTGCATTTACCGACAACAGGTCAATGTTCGGCTTACTCAGACTTGCGACAGACTGGACGTAGATCATATACATGTTTGGTGTCCCTCTCCAGTTACGAGTTTTCAATTGCAGCGTCTGTAAATGGTTTTGTTAGCTTAGTTTTGGGTGTCCAAATTGTGTGTGGGGCTTTTAACGCTGTTTTCTTTGCAATTGTTGCAGTGAATTGATAGTACAGTAACTATACCTAACTCTTGGCCTGGTCATGTAGGAATCTGACGCAGTAACGTCCTGAAGATGGAGACTTCAAGTCAATTATAGCTCCAGAAACGTTAACCTTGTCACTTCCAAGATCAAACAGCGTTTTTGCTTTCTCCACGAAACGTTTGCTCAACAGAAGGGGAATCCTGTCGTTAACAACATCCATTTCTGTGGTAGCATGCATATTTCTCATTTAGCTGAGCAGGTTAATAATTTTGATCGAAGGAGCTATGACGCTGTCAGTGGAAGTGTACGTCAAGGACAACTCTCTAATTACAAGAGCCTTGCACTTGTAATTACTGAACTATCCATAGTTGGGGCACTCCATTCCGAATACAGTTTTAGAATGCCCAGAGTCCATAACAGTACATTCTTTTCTTGATTGCTTTCTTAGCGCCTGTAATTGGCAACTGTTTGCATCATCTCCTGCATAAAATGTGCCCTGTGGTATCAAGAATTGCACATTGAGCATGAGACAGACACCACCCTACTTGAAAACGAGTTACGTTCCAGACGGCCATTTGTAAGTGGGTTACTGTGCTCTTCATGCCTATTTAAGTGCACTATGTTGTAAAATCAATACATTGCTGTAGGGTTTTTTCATCCTAAAACACAATACGGTACACTGTACATAGACAGTACTGTATGTGCAGAATAGGGCGTACAAGAAATTGTAGATTTTGGGTGGTAAAGGGGAGTGCTCTGAATGCAATTTTAAATTATGATCCTGTTTGTTTGTATCTAAGTGTTTGCAAGTTGAATGTTGGTAAGTAGGACGGCATCTGTATTTTATCGGCAGGTTCGAGGGGGGCCAGGGGGGCGGTGGTTCTGCCTCCTACCAAAGTTGAACGTGGGTGAGCTCTAGCAGAATGTAGGGAAGCTATTTTAAACCATCTCACCTGTCTCCAGAAGATAGTTTTGCATTTTACGTCACTGAAAACTCATTTGAATTATTCCCCTATGTAGGGAAGTGCCATCATTGCACCTCACGCGGTGCACTGTAGGCATCAAGACACATTTACACTGTCAGTGAATATCAAAGTGTCAAAATTGATTTGTAATTAATTTTTCGTTCCTTTTGTTGTGTTTGACAAATTGATGGGAAGATCTGTTGCCAAAAATAACTTCCTATTGATCTCTGGAGTCATATTTAATTGCTTCAGGCAGTTTGGTGCCCATATTCCCATTGTTCTTAAACCTTGGACTGTGTCATAGTCTATGCATAATGATCTTTTCAAGTCTTGGGTCTAAGTTCACTTGCTTTGAGGAACAGTCAAATACAATTTCATTCAGAATGGGAACAACATTTTAGAACTGAGAGGGTCAGCTTTTAAAGACATTTAAGCGAGACCAATTCTCCTGTTTCTTCCAAGTTAACACCTGAGATTCTCCTCTGATCTGAAATGTGGTTAATTATCTCGTACGTCACTCTGTCACAGGACGTTAGAATGTCATTGTGGATTCTTACTGCAGGTTGCTTTTTGTGCAAAATGGATGATTCCTGAGTGGAGCGTCTTGCTATGTTTTTTATTATTTTTATTATTATTCAGAAGACGAAGAACCCTATTCATAAATGAACGCGCCCACCAAAGGGGCCATTGACTTGAAATTCCAGAACCTTCCAAGGAATATTTTGGTGTTCGTTCGAAAGAAGTAACAGAAGGTAATGGGGAGTAATGGGAAATACAGAAAGGTCTCTGTTGAAATACAACTTATGAAAAATTGACAAACAAGAGACCAGTTTTCTGCACTTTTCTCTCATCCAAAATCTGGAAGGTGTCAGGAGGTGTTGGGAGATTGCCCCCCGCTCATGGGAGATTGTCCCCTCTCATGGGAGATTGCCCCCTTTTGTGGGAGATTACCCCCTTTTATCCAAGAGGATTGAGAATGTCATTGTAGACTCTCACCTTGAAGTCACATCATTGTGAGTAGTTTGCAGACTGTGCCCTCTGCTAATTGACACCGCTTGCAGTTTGCAGAGTGTTCCTCCTGCTGATTGACACCGCTTGCAGTTTGCAGACTGTGCCCTCTGCTAATTGACACCGCTTGCAGTTTGCAGAGTGTTCCTCCTGCTGATTGACACTGCTTGGAGTTTGCAGACTGTGCCCTTTGCTGATTGACACTGCTTGGGGTGTGCAGACTGTGCCTCCTGCTGATTGACACTGCTTGGAGGTTTGATTGTGTTGACCCTCGTTATGTAGAAGTCGACCCATTCTGTCAGCCTGGACAATTCTGCTGTAATCCCTGGGCCTTTAAAGTCTGCCTTCCAAGGGATGGCACATTGCTTGTGGGGGGGAGTTGTTTCTTATAACTCTTAATAGCCAAGGACAAGGCAGAAACCTTCACACGGAGCTACTGTTTCAAAGACCTTGTGAAATTCTTGAACTCGTGAATTTTGTCTTTTTTTTTCCATAGCATCGTGAAGCTATATTGCAAACACTGCAAGAATACGGTGCATTATCCACTGCAGTTATCATCTAAGCATTCACCCAAAATCCTCGCTGTTTAATTATCTCCTCTTGCCATTTTTTATATCTTGAAAGACCATATCCGTAGCCATGTTGCCTCGTAGGTGTCGCCATGCAGTAGGACAAATGCCTGGGCTCTTGCATTAAGGGATGTGGGTCTTGTCGTGCTGTTTCGATAATGTCGTGGGAATTATTATGTCTTTTATTACATGTTTATGTTGTGGCTTTTATTTTTACATACATACAGGTGCTTGTTAGCTTTTTATTTCTGACTCTTCAGTGTCTTTAATCTATTATTGCTTCTCAACTCTTTTATTAAGTGTGTCTTGCTTTTCTTATTCTGCTAAAAGCTATTTACCGAAGGTTTAGGACAGTTGACTGAAAACCTTGCTCAAATGATATCAGTTCCTGAATGGGGTCAGCAACTAGCAAATTCTCCAGGTTCCTTTTTTTATGAGAGAAGTCACAGGCTCTCCAGAACCTCGTAACGTCACCATCATTTCTAGGCAGTGAGGAGAACTAAGTACAGGCAGTGCCCGGGTTATGTTGGAGGTTCCGTTCCAATGCTGCGCTGTAACCTGGAAAATGACGTAACCCGGAATGTCACAAGAAAAATGTATAAAAACGAGAAGTAAAGTAATGAAAGCTTTACCTTTAATCCTCTGGGTTTACTGAACAGTAATTTACTTGCATTCTGATGTGGTATGCAACCAAAAACCTCCAAATTTTGACTTTTATATTGTAGCTGTATTTATGTACTTTTACTGTTCTGTCGCAGCATAAGACGGCGACATAACCTCGGAACGTCCGCTGTAACCTGGAACTGGTTTTTCTATTAATGTATTTGAAAAGCATCGTAAAGTCGGAGCGACGTAAAATCGCGATAACCTCGGAACATCCGCCGTAACCCAGAACTGATTTTTTCATTAATATATTTGAAAAGCAACGTAAGCTTGGAACAACGTAAGGCGGCGACGTAAACCCGGAACGACGTAACCTGGGGACTGCTTGTATTCCACTTGTTGCTCTCTCACCACCAGTGTGTGTTTTAAGGACGGAATCATTTGATAATTACATGATTTGCTTTCCGAGAATAATTGAAATCACTTGAACCATTGGGCTGAAAGTATCAGCTTGCAAATGCATTGTGTTTATGATGTCATGATATGTCTTCTAGATTTGGAGTTGAAATCAGTACAGTTCTAGATTCAGAAGAAGTGTGTAAGTGCTGCCTGCAGGAACCTAACAACACCTCATTGCATTTATCATTCTTTAGCTTTCCGTGGCTTCTCCCTTCTTTATAAGAGTGGCAGTTATGACTCGGACCATCGACGGATGGTCTCTTGTTTATCACTTTACATAAGTTGTATTTCGACAGAGAACTTCCACATTCACAATTGATCCCTGATTCACTTTTCCTGCCGAGAGCAAGATTCGCTGGACAGCAGAAGAACCAATATGCAGGAAATGTCTCTCGCTGTTGAACTTCTCAGTTCCAGAGGTCCTCTATTCCTCACGCCGTCTCCCTGAGGGTGTTGTGCAATTGGAACTTCGGAAGTTCAAGCGAAGGTGCAATGAATTACTACCCTAATGTTATTCTCCTGGTATTTTAATACGTTTTTGTCTATTTTTTTAATTGATTTATTTTTTCTTTTCTAAGAAGTGGGATCTCTTCTTTATCTATTTTCCTTTACCTGAATTATAATAATAATAATTAATAATAATAATAGCAACAACAACACAGGTGTGCGCAGTTCCTCGTCCAGTGAGAACGAGCTTTCTTTTGAGGTCGCCTGCAGTGTTGACATATGATGGCGCTTGGACCTTTTGGCTTGCATCTCCTCTGTAACATTGAGACGCTGTGATTATACTGTGCGTTTCTGAAGTTGGCTGGATAGTGTCTTGTTGTTATTATTATTATTATTATTATTATTATTATTATTATTATTATGAATACTACTATTACTAATATTATTTTATTATTTTTATTATTGTAAGTGCTATTATTATTATTATTATTATTATTATTATTATTATTATTATTATTTTGACTACTATTATCATTATTATTATTATTATTATTATTATTATTATTATTATTATTATTGCATACAAATTAAATGCAGCTGATGCAGCAATTTCATTCAATAATACTGTTATTATTATTATTGTTATTATTATTATTATTATTATTATTATTATTATTATTATTATTATTATTATTATTATTATTTCTGTTTGAGATTTCTTGACACCTTAGTGAGTGTGTAGAGTTTAGTGGGTGGTTAGTATATGAGAGTGTTTTCAGTATAGTGAATGTTTGGTGTGTGTTTAGTAAGTCTTAGTGTTTAGTAGGTTTATAGTGTTGCATGGTTAGTGTTTACCCTTTAGTGTATAGCTTAGTGAATGTTTAGTCTTTAGAGTTTAGTTTTTAGTAAGTGTTTAGTGTTTAGGGAATGTCTAATGCATTGAGTGTTTAGTTTAGTGAGTGATTAGTGTTTAGCCTTTAGTTTAGTATTTAGTTTAGTGAATGTAAGTGTTTAGTGTTTAGAGAGCGTTTAGTGTTGAATGGTTAGTGAGTCTCAGTGTTTAGTGAATGTTTAGTAAGTGCTTAGTGTTTAGAAAGTGTTCAGCCATTAGTTTAGTGAATGTTTAGTGAGTGCTTAGTGTTTAGTAAGTGTTTAGTGCTTAGTATGTTGTGTGTTAAGTGTTTAGTTAATGTTTAGTGAGTGTGAATGCTTAGTTTTTTGTGAATGTGAACATCTAGTTAATGTTTAGTTAGTGGATAGCAAGTGTTTAGTTAATGTTTAGCTAGTGGATAGCAAGTGTTTAGTTAATGTTTAGTTTGTGGATAGCAAGTGTTTAGTTAATGTTTAGCTAGTGGATAGCAAGTGTTTAGTTAATGTTTAGCTAGTGGATAGCAAGTGTTTAGTTAATGTTTAGTTAGTGCTTAGTGGGTGTTTAGTTTGTGTTTAACATTTAGTTAATGTTTAGTTAGTGAGTAGTGAATATTAATTGAATGTTTAGTGTATGTTTAGTTAGTGCTTAGCAAGTATTTAGTTAATATTAGTGAGTGCTTAGTAGGTGTTTAGTTTGTGTTTAATATTTAGTTAATGTTTAGTGAGTGTTCAGTGAATGTTTAGTGAGTATGTGTTTAGTGAATGTTTAGTTAGTACTAAGCAAGTGTTTAGTAATGTTAAGTGAATGCTTAGTAAGTGTTTAGTTTGTCTTTAAAATTTAGTTAATGTCTAGTGAGTGCTTAGTGTATAGTGAATATGTAGTGCATGTTTAGTGAGTGTTTAGCAAATGTTTAGTGAGTGCTTAGTGTATAGTGAATGTTTAGAGAGTATTTAGTGAATGTATAGTGAGTGTTTAGTATTTAGTGAGTGTTTAGTGACTGTATATTACTGCTTAGTGAGTGTTCAGTGGCTGTATGCAAAGAAGTCCTGTAATTTACAGGAACTGCTTACGCCAGATATTGCTTAGACACGAGACCAGGTGTTTAGACCTCGACCGGAATGGTTACGGTGCTTAGGTCAGCCTGCATTCGTAAGGTCATTTCCTCTGTGAAATTGGGCAAACAATAATAATAATAATATAATAATAATAATAATGTACAGCTTTCGTTCCTTTTACTGTACCTCCTTTCATATTCTCTTTCTCCCACCTTACTTTCCTTAACCCTCTCCTAACAATTGATTCATAGAGCTTCTTCAACTGCTTTGAGGTCTTCCTGCTGTCATGCCTCGCAAACCTTTCACTGTCAATTTCCGTTTCAGCGCTGAATGACCTCACAGGTCCCAGTGCTTGGCCTTTGGCCTAAATTCTATATATTCTACTCAAATCTCTCAGTGGAGTCCCTTGTGTAAAAACCCTTGATACAGGAAGACATTTTCAGCCAATCTTTTCTCGACAAAGCTCTGTTCAGCCATTGATCTTATCAGTATGTTACTTATGGTCATTTTTCCCGTTGAACTTTCTCTTTTGCTTTCTCCCTTTTGCTCACGTCAATTTTGAATCCTAACCTCTGCCTGCTCAGGAACTCAGCGTGTGCTTTAGATGCCCTTCGGAATCCTTCTCCTAGAAGCAATTTTCCTTTGACGCTACTGTACTTTCGTTCATCTAACTTTCCTCAACCCTTCCCTGACGATTGTTTTGTGGTGCTACAGAGAGGTTTTCCTCCTCCTGTTATGCCTCTCAGACCTTTCTGTTCCTCTCGTTTCCCTCTCAGTGCTGGTTGAGCCCATCGTAGGCCCCAGCGCATGGCCTATGGCCTCAGTTTTATTTTCCGTTCCGTTCCAGGGAATGACAGGCTTTGTGGAACAATACATCTGGAGTGGTTTTGACCCCCTGTTGGATTGTGGCATTGAAACTTCAATAATAATAATAATAATAATATAATAATAATAATAGTAATAATAATAATGGTATTCTCCATTCCACGCTTTGTAACATTTGTGAGACATCTTCATTATTGTTTTCAACCAGCCAAATTTGTACTTAATATTCTTGTTATTCAACCAACCAAATTTGTACTTAATATTATTGTTATTCAGTCCAGATTTGGTTGGTTGAATCTCTACCAGTGGTCACAGAAGCTATGATGGAGCCTTAAAATTCTTATTTGATATTGACTCATTTTAATTTGATTTCACAAACACGATACTTTTCGTTCGTGTGGAAATTATGCTGCAGTTTTTTATCATGCTTTCTCAATCAATGTAGGTGACGGGATGTTCAAATAACTACTGTATTTTATTTATATTTGTATTTTAATCATTTATTTCTATATTTGTTAATTTATCAATTTATCTTTTTTTATTTTCTAATAACTGATCTTATTACCTCCTGTAAATTCTTCCAAATGAACACTTTAATATTTTTTGGAAGCTTCTTGAATTTCAAGTCATTGGCCCCTGCGGGCTTATTCCATATGAATGGGGTTCATCTTTTGAATAATAATAATAATAATAATAATAATAATAATAATAATAATAATAATAATAAATATTCAAAATGATGAGTAGAATTTGGTCAAAGATTTCCTGGGGATGACGTCAATTGCAGTCGTTAGGGAATACTTTAGTCTGGTCCTTTACAAAGGCTGGAATATTACATGTGGATATATTATTATTATTATTATTATTATTATTATTATTATTATTATTATTATTATTATCATTACTATTATTATGACTGTATCTCATTCCTTTTACTGTACCTCTGTTCAGTTTCATAGTGCAACTGCGAGGCTTTCCCCCATTACACCTTTCAAACCTTCGTACTGTCGGCTTCCGTTTCAGCGCTTAATGACCCTATAGGTCCCAGTGCTTTGCCTTTGGGCCTGAATTGTATATTCTTTTCTATTCCATAGCAAAGAGAAATTGATCAATGTCCACTAGGTAGTAAAGTAATCAAGGTAAAATCATTCAAATTTCGTAAACGGTTCTTGAGGATAGGAAAAGGGTACTGTAATGTCCTGTTTATTACTGTAGTCACATGGATGAAGTTTTTTTTTGCAGGCAGTTCAAACCATATATTTTTTAAAATGAACCTTACCTCAATCATATAACTTTGACTTCTGCACCAATGGTAGTAAAATCTATATAATGGAGAGGTTAAATATTTAAAAAATAAATACTAAGTTTTTATATATTTTTTGTCTTTTTCAGGACTGGCGTGAAAGGAACGAAGAGAAGTGAAAATTGAATCCGGAGTGATCCACAACTTTTACAGATGTATTCCAGAGTTTTGGGAGCTCCACTTATGACCCTTTGAAGATCAGAGACTAGACTTCATACAGTAGTAATCTTGTACGTCATGTTTGTTTGGAGGTAAGGACCTCCCTGAACCTTGTGCAAAAAATCATAAAAGGCTGCCTGAGATATAGGTAGAGTGTAGCTGTTTTTGTATGTCTAGCCTTACTCTTTCCATCTGGTTGAATCACATTCTCTGTTGGTACAGTAAACCCCCCCCCCCCCCCCCCCCCCCGTATTCGCAGTCTCACGTTTCGCGAACTCACCAATACGTGGATTTCTCTGAGGAACGTACATTCACATTATTTGCGGAAAATTCGCGCCCATTTGTGGTATGTTTCACTGAGAAATATTCACTGATTACTGTATTTTCATATCATTATCATTTTCATGACTAAATGCACTTTTTGTGATAAAACTATTAAAATACTCAGGTCTAAGCATATTTACAGGGTTTTTCTGGTGTTTAAACTATCAAAATGGGCAGTTCTGAGTGTTTTTAGAGGGGTTTTAAGTATTCATGGATTTTAGCTATTTGCAGGGGGGGTGCGGTGCGCATCACCCGTGAATACGGGAGGTTCACTGTAAGCATTTTTACAGGGTTTTTCTGGTATTTAAATTATCAAAATGGACAGTTCTAAGTGTTTTTAGAGGGGTTTTAAGTGTTTGCGGATTTTAGCTATTCGCGGGGACGTGCAGTACGCATCCCCTGCGAATACGGGGTGTTCACTGTATACAGTATTAATTAAAGTACAGTACTGTGGAGTACGTTACAGTACAGTACATACTGTACTGTACTTCTGTGCAGTAAAAATACATTTTATTATATATAGTATTACCATGTAGTGTACGGACAGTATACAAAGCGAGTACCACTTCCTTGTTGCATTGAAATTGTCGTGCTTCATAACCCCTGTACACTGCAGTACATGCTGTAGTTACAGTAAAATGTTGGTGCGGCCATTTTTGTGTACAGTGTACTGTATACAATATACTGTACTATCATCCAGTCCTGTATGCAACTAGAAAGGAAAGCATTTTATAAAACAATATAAAATGTATAAAAATGAAAAAAGTGAAGAATTCCTTACCTGATTTCAGTGATTTTGAAAGATATACAGTACTGGCTGTGGGAGATGGAGATGTGCAGTACGCGGTACAGTACAGTACTGTACTTAACACTTACACAGTACAGTGCAGTACACTGTATACTGTAGTTTTGCTGATGAATTCTGTACATCAGGTACACAGTCTGTATTGGAAATATTAAAATTAGTAATGTGCAGTACAGTAATGTGCACAGTATATGTAGAGTAATAAAGTACAGTACATACTGTACTGTAGTAAAAAGATAATTACGTTAAATACTGTACCATGTATATGTACAGCAGTACGTACAGTATACCAAATAAAAAAAAGGAATCTTGCTGGGAGTCTAGAATAAGATAAAAATGATGCAGTACAGTACTGTACGTCTTGTGTAACAGTTAAAAAAATGTGTACAGTACTATAGTACTATACACCTAAACATGAAGCACAGTATGTACAGTAAATAAAAATGAAGAATTCCTTCCCTGGTGGACATTGAGAGGGTACAAAGTCTTGTCTTCTGAATCTGGAATAATGATACAATCTGTACAGTACAGTACAGTGCTACTGTAGTACACTTGTTTTGTCTCAAATTTACAACATTTAAAACCATTTAAACAAAAGAGGGTCTAGTTGACTTAAATGGGAACCTTCAAAGGTTTCTTCAAGGGAATCTGGTTCTTCTGCAAACACGAGGCTCAATTCTTGAATGACAATAAAAAAAGAGGTTAAGCAACAGTACTACATAAATATATAGTAACATAAAGTACCTCCTCCTCCTCCTCCTCCTCCTCCTCCTCCTCCTCCTCCTCCTCCTCCTCCTCCTCCTCCTCCTCCTCCTCCTCCTCCTCCTCCTCCTCCTCCTCCTCCTCCTCCTCCTCCTCCTCCTCCTCCTCCTCCTCCTCCTCCTCCTCCTCCTCCTCCTCCTCCTCCTCCTCCTCCTCCTCCTCCTCCTCCTCCTCCTCCTCCTCCTCCTCCTCCTCCTCCAGGGTGACCAGGGGCATCGTCCAACACCAGCAGGACCTTGAATTCCAGACCCTTCTCCTCCAAATACTTCTTAACTGCTGGCATAAAGTGATCATTAAACCATTCCTCGAAGATAGCGACAGTGACCCAGGCTCTCGTGTTAGCCTTCCAAGTGACAGGGAACTGAGGCTTGAAAATTCCCTCGAGTGCCCTTCGGTTTTCAGCCAGATACACTGACAAGGGCTTCAGCTTGAAGTCACCACTGGCATTGCTCCCAGGAAGCAAAGTCGGTCTCTCCTTGCTGACTTTATGGCCTGGTGGTGTCTTCTCCTCCCTGGATGCTGGCTGCAAATGGTTCACTTTCACTACCTTCCCCTTTCTTCTGAACTACTGCCTCCTCATACAACTGCCTAACCTTCCCTGAATAATACCAAGGCTCACTGGAACGTTTCGTTGGTTTTGGTCTTCGAGCCAGACCGTTGATAACTTCTTCATCTCCGCGGGGTTGGGGTTATGTTGCTTGCCTAATCTAGTAGCAGCACCACGAGTAACAGCCATCATCGAAGCACCACCTTTCATGTGTTGTACAATACAGGCAGTCCCAGGTTTACAACAGGTTCTGTTCCTACGCTGTGTCGTAATCCGAAAATCGTAAAAAATCGTCAAAAATCCTAAGAAAACCTTACTTTTAATGCTTTGGGTGTATTGAAAACGTTGTTAACTGCATTTTTATTGAGTTTTTCATCCAAAAAACCTCCAAATTTTGATTATTCTGCCGTTTTGTAGCCATATTTCTTCCGTTAGATCGGTGTCGTAAGTGTCGTAACCCCTGAACATGCGTCGTAAACCGGGAAATAATTTCTGATGAATATATTTGAAAAGCGTTGTAACTTTGGAACGTCGTAAGCCGGACCCGTTGTAACTTGGTGACTTGCCTGTTCCTTATCCTTGGCTATAGACTGAACAGTAGTTCTGCTAAGTCCAAGGGCACTGCCGATTTCAGTGTTCGTCTCATCTGAAAGAAAAGCATCAGCTTAAGCGAGGCCGGAATTTGTTATAAAAAATTAGGCTACAGGCTGTGCCCCTAATCTGCATCCAGTACATACAGCACTGTGCTGTAATAGTACACTGTACATTCGAAAGACTGACGTAAATATAGTCTTTAGTAGGGTAAAATATTGTTCATGACGCATTGATTGCTAAATTTGCATCTTTTCACTCAATATTTAATTGGTCAAACAACAAGGAAAAGAAACTTGAAGAAATCTTTCAAAAGATTGAAGTTTCACTGAAAAAAGTGAGTTACCGTAACTGCCAACTGAAATAAAATACTGTGTACTGTACTGCACTGTATAGTAAGCACGTGAAGTCTTTGTACAGCACTGTATGTACTGTGAATGCATATTTTTGGATGTGAGTCATGCATACTGTACAGTGTTCTCATTCGATATTTATTTGGTCAAACCACAAGAAAATGGAATTTTGAGAAAACTTGGAAAAGACTGAAGTTTTATTAACAAAATGTGTTATAATTAACTGCCAAATTAATTATATATAACAATGTGAAGTCTTTGTAAATGTATTTTTTGGTAGGGGGTCATGTACCATCAGCGGAAATGCTACCACGTCACGGCCAGATATTTTACCCTAACATATAATAATTTTTATAAAAATGTGGATTTTAATTTGCCTATTCCTTTACTATGATCTGCTCAGTAGTTCAGCAGATTTTCAGAGTCAGATTCGACGAACATATGATTAAACCTCGGCCTGACAGCAATGGGCGCCCAGGTCCGAACAGCCTTTGTCAGATCGCTTGACGATGTCATATCTCAGCTCCATCGTTATAGACTTCCTTTTCGTACTGGCACCTCCGTAGGATGCAGGATTCCGGCGTTTGGGACTCATGATGAAATCGCAAAAGTCGACATGGCGGGAGTAGAGTCGGCGCCACCTATCTCGGTGAAAGGGACGCACAGATCGACGGAAACATGCTTTCTGAGGCTGTGGGTTGCTTGGTATTCATCCTCAGCATGCATGTGCGATTGACCCAAGCAGTGGGCGGGCCATTCTCCGGTCAAGTGTAATTACGGTATGCTCAGAAAGGAGTTCCCGTCTACTGCGAGGGGGGTCTCTTATGCAGCCGATAACCGGTTATTGGTGACGATAACTGGTTATCAGTTAAGTTAACCGGTTATCGGCGTCGATAACCGGACGGTGCCGATAAGCGGACATCGAGCCATTAAAAAGCCTGTATTTTTTATGAATATTTTTAAAAACAGCCTTAAAACTGGATTGCCGCTAACTGAGTGTGCCGACAACTGGGGACTGCCTGTATTATTATTATTATTATTATTATTATTATTATAATATTCAGAAGATGCAGAAGAACCCTATTCATATGGAACAGGAGCCATTGATGTGAAATTCCAGAAGCTTCCAAAGAATATTCAAGTGCTTATTAGGAAGTAAGAGAAGGTAGAGGGAAATAGAGAAATGAAAGATCTCGCTTATTAAAAAGGAAAAATAAATGACTGAATAGATAAAAATGTATTCATGCAGAAAGGTGCAGCATGAATCAGATATTGTCAACACAAAGATGGTGAGTTAGCAGAGGCGTACTCTTTCAGGTTGTTTAATAAATGTCACTCTTTCAGGTTCTCTGCACCAAGAATATGTTTCTGGGACGAACGGAAGAGGAGGAAGGGCCCGAATGGCCATTCCCCGAGAGGGCGTAGAGACGCCCCGAGACTCCCTGATTATAACAAGAGAAGTTTGTGCAACTAAATTCAGTACATATTTATCTGTTTTGCAATTTATTAGTGTATTTTTTCTTCTCTAATAAGTGGGATCTCTTCTTTCTGTATTTCCTTTTACTGTACCTCCTGTTACTTCTTCCTCATAATGAACACCTTCATATTCTTTGGAAGCTTCTGGAATTTCAAGTCATCTGATTAATAATAATAATAATAATAATCAGCTCGTATCTCGTCTGTTTAATATCTATATTTATATAATTGTTAGTCTCTCTCTCTCTCTCTCTCTCTCTCTCTCTCTCTCTCTCTCTCTCTCTCTCTCTCTCTCTCTCTCTCTCTGTTGTCTGAAGTACCTGTTCTTTGGAGACACAACCTTATTATTATTATTATTATTATTATTATTATTATTATTATTATTATTATTATTATTATTAATAATACTTGACCCAATTTCAGGACACTTTTGTACAATCACTTAGCACTTACATTTACAGTACACTTACACTAAGCACTCACACTTACTATACACTCACTAAACACTCACACTCACTAAGCACTCACTCACTAAACACTCACACTTACTATACACTCACACTCACTAAACACACAGTTACTATACACTCAAACTTACTAAACACACACTCATTAAGCACTCACACTCGCTAAGCACTCACACTAACTATACACTCACACTCACCAAACACTCCCACTCATTAAGTGCTCACACTCGCTAAGCACTCACACTTACTATACACTCACACTCACTAAACACTCACACTCATTAAGCACTCACACTCGCTAAGTACTCACACTTACTATACACTCACACTCACTAAACACTCACACTCATTAAGCACTCACACTCGCTAAGCACTCACACTTACTATACACTCACACTCACTAAACACTCACACTCTTTAAGCACTCACACTCGCTAAGCACTCACACTTACTAAGCCCTTTGTTGGCCGACTCAGTAGAGCTTCAGACTGTCATTCGATGGGCCGGAGTTCAATTCCCGCGGCCGGCTGATGAAGAGTTAGAGGAATTTATTTCTGGTGATAGAAATTCATTTCTCGCTATAATGTGGTTCGGATTCCACAGTAAGCTGTAGGTCTCGTTGCTAAGTAACCAAATGGTTCTTAGCCACGTAAAATAAGTCTAATCCTTCGGGCCAGCCGTAGGAGAGCTGTTAATCAGCTCAGTGGTCTGGTAAAACTAAGGTATACTTACTTATACACTCACACTCACTAAACACTCACACTCATTAAGCGCTCACACTCGCTAAGCACTCACACTTACTATACACTCACACTCACTAAACACTCACACTCATTAAGCACTCACACTCGCTAAGCACTCACACTTACTATACACTCACACTCACTAAACACACACCTTTACTATACACTCATACTAAACACTCACTTACTATACACTCACACTCACTAAGCACTCACACTCATTAAGCATGCCCTGACACTCAATAAGCACTCTCACACTTACTAAGCACTCACACTCACTGAGCACTCACACTTACTATATACTCACACTCACTAAGCACTCACTCGCTCACTATACACTCACACTTACTAAGCACTCACATTCCTAAGCACTCACACCCACTAAACACTCATACTCACTAAACACACACTTACTATACACTCACACTCACAAATCACTCAGATTCCTAAGCACTCACTCACACTCACTATACACTCACTCACTAAGCACTCACATTCCTAAGCGCTCACACTCACTAGACACTCACACTTACTATGCACTCACACTCAATAACACTAAAGACTCATTGAATACTCAACACTCACAAAACACTCACTGTATCCAGTCACTCACTAAACATACATTCATTAAACACTCACCCAATCCTAAACATTCACTGAATACTTACACACTAAACATTCACCAAACATTCACAGAATACTTACACACTAAACACAATA
Organism: Macrobrachium rosenbergii; assembly: GCA_039081455.1. NCBI lineage: Eukaryota > Metazoa > Arthropoda > Malacostraca > Decapoda > Palaemonidae > Macrobrachium > Macrobrachium rosenbergii. Next base: position 188,029 of record JANJGK010000857.1, on the reverse strand, counting down.
CTTACAGAGTAAACATTCACTAACATTCACAAAACATTCACTGAATACTTACACACCAAACATTCACAAAACATTCACTAAACCCTAAACACTCACTAAACAGTCACTGAATACTTACTCACTAACATTTACAAAACATTCACTGAATACTTACACACTAAACATTCACAAAACATTCACTAAGTCCCTAAACACTCACTAAACATTCACTCAATACTTAAACAGTAAACATTCACTAATATTCACAAAACATTCACTGAATACTTACACACTAAACATTCACTAACTTTCACAAAACATTCACTAAACCTTAAACACTCACTAAACATTCACTGAATACTTACTAACATTCACTAAACATTCACTGAATACTTATGCACTAAACATTCACTAACATTCACTAAACATTCACTGAATATGTGCACCAAACATTCACTAACATTCACAAAACATTCACCAACATTTGCAAAACATTCACTAAACCATAGACACTCACTAAACATTCACAAAACATTCACCAACATTTGCAAAACATTCACTAAACCATAGACACTCACTAAACATTCAATTAATACTTACACAGCGAACTTTCACTAACATTTATCAAACATTCACTGAATACTTACACACTAAACATTAACTAACATTCACTAAACACTCACTGAATATTTACACACAAAACATTCACCGAATACTTACACACTAAACATTCACTAACATTCACCAAACATTCAATGAATACTTACACAGTAAACATTCACTGAATACTTACACACTAAACATTCACTAACATTCACTGAATACGTACACACTAAACATTCACCAAACAATCACTGAATACTTACACACTAAACATTCACTTAATACTTACACAGTAAACATTCACTAACATTCACCCAACATTCACTGACTACTTACACACTAAACATTCACTAGCATTCACTAACATTCACTGAATACTTACACACTAATCATTCACTAACATTGACAAAACTTTCACTAAACCCTAAACACTCACTATACATTCACTGAATACTTTCTAAACATTCACAAAACATTCACTAAACCCTAAACACTCACTAAAAATTCTCTGAATACTTACACACTAAACATTCAGTAACATTCACGAAACCCTAAACTAAACATTCACCAAACACTAACTCATAAACATTTACTAAACACTTACTCACTAAACCCTAAACATTCGCTAAACATCTACTCATTAAATTGCGCTAATAATAATAATAATAATAATAATAATAATAATAATAATAATAATAATAATTATATTAGAAATAATCATAATAATAATAATAATAATAATAATAATAATAATAATAATAATAATAATAATAATGTGATTGATTGATTATTATTTAATAGATGGAAAACTTTTGTTATAAATAAAAAAGTGTTTTAGTCTATTAATTAAATATATAATCAGTTAATTACAATAAATAATTAATAATTAAAATAAATAATCTAATTAATTAATTAAAAAGGTTTACAAATCTGTCAATTATACCTTTAATGAGGAACTGAAGGCCATTTTTAAGGTGTTATTTAATTCCTATTTAATTATTTAGTTATTTATTTGTTATTTAATTAGTAATTTGTTATGTAATTAATTATTTAACTTTGATTAAATATTTATTTAATTATTTTATTGTTTTCTTTCTTTTATTGTCTTTGTTGAAAGCCCCTCTTCCTTCTTTTCGTGCCGTTATCAAGAGTCCCTCTTCCTCCTTTTAATGACTTTTCCCCTTCCCTTTTCCCTTCCTAATCCTTCTTCACTTCCCAAACACTTATCTTTCCAATCTATTTCTTCTTTCCCCATTTATCCTATTTACGGTAATAATTATGGTACGTCCCCTTCAGCTATAAGACCACGTCGCCATTCTTATCTCTCCCCATTTATGTTCCTCACATTTCTCATTCCTCTCCCTTTATTTTCATACCTTTCCTCTTTCTTCCATTTCTTTTTCTGTTTACTTTCTTTCCTCTCTTATCCCAAGCATTTTTTTTATTAGCAGATGGCGGCTGCTCCCAGGGTCTTGCAGCGCCCTGGTCCTATTTTTAGACACCCACAATTATCTCTATTCTTCTTTCCATCATTATTCATGTCTTCTGTTCTTCTATTCTTCTCTCTTGATGTCTCTTTTCATTCTTTCCTTCTTTATTTCAGATGCCTCTCCACTTTATCATGCCCTCTGAGGACGTAGGAAGCCTGAGTTCTTCTGTTCTGAAGGAGGCTCCTGATGCCATTTGCAGAAGGTAAATGTTCCTTGCTGTAGAAGTTCCGGGTTCCGGAGGTCCTTTATACCTCACACTGTTGGACTGTGGAATGATCTCCCTTCAGAGGACATCCTCCAATAGTAACTTCTTCAGAAGTTCAAGCAAAGATGCAATGCATTGCTACCCTAATACTATTCTCTTCGTATTTTAATACATTTTTATATATTTATTATTTTATTTTTTCTTTTTAATAAGTGAGATCTCTTCTCTCTGCATTTCCCTTTACAGTACTTCCTCTTACTTCTTCCTAATGAGCTCCTTCATATTCTTTGGAAGCTTCTGGAATTTCAAGTTGGTGGACCCTTTGGTGGGCTTCTTGTTCCATATGAATAGGGGTTTTCAACTTCTGAATAATAATAATAATAATAATAATAATAATAATAATAATAATAATAATAATAATAATAATAATAATAATAATAATAATCTCAGCCCTTGCAAGGTGGGCGCAATGTTATGTAGACAGTAGGCCTTCATAGTTGGTGAAATACATTCATTGTATTGAATATTAATTTTTCCTGCAGAATTTGCTAACAGTTTTATATAATATCCATAGGTCTTATTGGTGATGGAGTGTGTCTTTTTTTAGTATGGCCTTGGAGGTTAGTCAGAAGTCAGGGAGAAATGTTTTTCAGTACAAAGATTGTTAGTTAGTAGAGGCATTCTTGTTCAGTTGATTTGATGTATTTCATTTTTTCAGGTCCTTTACAATAATAAATGTTTTTGGTCAGTGTTGGCCCACGGGAAATCAGTAGTTTGTTATTTTTATTATTATTATTATTATCATTATTATTGCTTCTCTTGTACATTTTATAGTATTTTTCAGATCTCCACACCTTACTTCGACCACAAGCACCGCAGCGGAGCCAAACACGACCCTCTTCGTAAAAGCCAGACATCCTCTTAAGGATCAGTTTCCTTTGCCCTGGTTCCTATCGACTCGACTCCTGTCCTCTGCCTCCTCTTCGGTAAGCAACCTGTAATGGACAGGGTACAAGTAGTTGCTTATTCTTGCCTTGATTTATTCACCTGACTTGTCATTATCGAAAGTCCCTCTTCCTTCTTTTACTGTCTTTGCCCCTCGCTTCCTAATCATTCTTCTTCAACACCTCCAGAGCACCCACATTCCATTCAATCCCTTCTTCCCCATTACTCCTATTTCCTGTAATAATTACTGTATGTCCCCGTCAACTATAAGACCACGTCACCATTCATAATTCTGACCAGTTACATTCCTCACAACACCACCGATCACTCTACCCGTAAACCAAACCTCTTTTCTCATCCTTCTCGCTTTATTTTCCTAATTAATTTACCTCCTTTCCTCTCTTATCTCAACCACTTTCTTTTCCATTAGACAGAGGGTTGATCCCAGGGTCTTTTGGTGACCTTGTCCTTTTAAATACCCTAGTCCTATTTTTTTGCAGGTAGAATTATCTCTAGTATTCTTCTTTCTGTCACCAATATATTCTTGTCTTCAGTCATCCAAATTGCCACCTTTATTTCAGATGCATCTGCAATTTATTATGACTTGTGAAGTCATAACTTTTTTGGTAAGCCCTGGACATGGTGACGGATGTTGTAGTGGCTGTCGTTGCCGAGTGAGTGGTCACTGGAGTGGTGGAGAGATGAGGTGCCGGTCCCTCCAGTGACATGCCAGGTAGGCCCAGGTGTAGCCAGGTTGAAGCCAAGTTCGTAGCCTGGCTATCCAGCCCGAGACCTGAAGCAAAAGTTGGATTAGTTCGGGAAGCCTCTACCCGCTCTGGAGGAGGAAAAAACTCCCCTCCAGAACGGGAAGAGACCTCTGAGAGGATGTCCCGGTCCAACTCTCCCCGTGCCCTTCCACAAGTGATGAAACGAAAGAGGAAGGGGAGGGGGATCCTCACCTGAGGGAGAGGGAGCAAGAAGGGGAAGCTTGCTGGGAGGGAGAAACGAACCCGACACATTCGCCACCAACGGAGTTGTCGGGGGCGTTTCCCTCAGACAACTCCTTGGTAGGCTTGCGACGGTAACGTCTCCTCCCCTCAAACTTCCTCCATTGCTTGGGGGACCAAGAGCAACACTCACTACAGGGAGCATCGTGCGAACACATACTCCCCCTGCAAGATGGGCAGAGAGCGTGTGGGTCCGTGTCGACGCTAGATCGAAAAGAGTTACATTTCTTCCCTCCCACCCTGGGACATACATGCTGGAGATAGGAAGGCTTAGTTGGTTTGTCCATGATTCAAGATAAACAAAAAAAGTGAGATTTCCCACCAAACTGATGAAAAAAGAGCAGTCAGGCAGAAAGTGACGAAGAACAACGTCCATTCGCTACGACGGCCGAAAGCAAATTGGAATGTTTACATCCGGGCAGGTGGTACTCCCGCCTCCCGGACAGTAGTTAACTGCCTAACCACCTTGTTTGAAGTTCAACAACCGTTTCCAGCCTACGCCTGAAAGTAATCCCTAATGTAAAGGACCTCAGGTTTGTATAGTTAGGGAAAATACAATTTACTTTTAAAAATTGTTATTTTAGCTCAGTGACAGCTTCACAGGTTTTCACGAAGACCTTGGCACCAGGGGCAGCCTAGGTACATTGTTTCAGTGTAAGACTGATCTGATATATATAGGCCCAAGTTGCCAGCAGAAGTTGCATTAATACTCTTATCTGTCAAAAGTCTGTTGCTTTCTCAATCCTATGAAAGCAGTAGAGTTGACCGAGTTTGGAGCATCAACGTGACTTATGGTTGTGGCTTATGTAACAACTGGGCCCACAAATCAGCTGAAGAAGGCACTGAAGTGACTTCCACCACTTCATGAAGGGGCTTCCCCATATGACATGCAACCTTTCAGAGTATTCCAGACTCTCATCAGTGTCCCTTACGAGATGCTTTGAAGGTCAGCCCTACCTTATCTATCTATGAAGACTGCTTTCTGCCAGTCACTGAGGTTCAGTGAGTAGACTCTTCTGTCAGTGCATTAGTAGAGGAAGGATGTCTCTAAGAATACTATATTCTAAGGCAGATCATCCTTCAAGCTTTTGCGGAGGTTTCAGAAGACGTGTCACCGTGCATGAGGTCAGGGACCTTTCAACTTCCAATAGCATTCAGGAGGAGCATTAAGATGATGGCTCCTCTGTCACGTTAAGTGATGGTTTTGCGGGAACTGCTGGTTCCCCGCTCGTTCCCTTTTGTGGATTGCTGCCTCCTTACCTTCAAGTTTTTTTAGTTTTGATGCTTTCGTGGTGAGCTGCCGGTTTTCTGTCGTCAGTCGGGTCTGGTAGGGCAGCGAGAGTAGCGGCAGTGGCAGCAGCAGCAGGCAGTTTTTGGAGTCGACGTTGGTCGAGTTTTTGAGCAGCAAATTGGAGCACGCCTACGAAGTGGAGCACGTCGTAGAGGTGGAGTGTGACCATGAGTAGTCGTGTGACCACGAGCTGCTCATCTTTGATGACAGCGTGAGGCTGTCCTGACGTCTCCATCGGGGTTTTCTGGTTTGTGGGTTCTTGTCCCTGTCGTGCAGCTGAGGGCTGTCTTGGTGCCCCGATGGAGGACGTATGTTTGGTTTTTTTTTTCTGCCTGCTGTTGTTTATTTTTGCCTTTTTGTTTAAAGCTACTTTTTGTTTATAAAGTTAATTGTTTAACTTGATTTTGTTTAGTGCTGCCTTTTGGCCTTTATTGTACTTATGGTTTTTATCTTTTTGCCAGACCTGACTCACTTGTAAATATTGTAAATAAATTGATTTTAAGCTCATTTTATTGTTTTTGTTGTTTTCCCCTCCTTTGTTTGTTGCTTCTGCCGTCAGTCATGACAGCCCCGTCCTGAGTATGTTAAAGAACCTGCATAACGGCCCACTCGGGTCGTTACAAAATCAAGTACAGTTCGGGCCGTACTTTGCTTCCTGAAACATCTGCAGTTTGCGTTTAGTGGATTACTCCTTGAAAGTTGTTTTTGAAGCTGCCCTTCGCAGGTACAGTTCTGTCACCTGCGACGTCTTGTGTCCTGTAGCTGTCGCAGCTGGGCCCGCAACTCAGCTGAAGAAGGCACTGAAGTGACTTCCACCACTTCATGAAGGGGCTTCCCCATATGACATGCAAGCTTTCAGAGTATTCCAGACTCTCATCAGTGTCCCTTATGAGATGCTTTGAAGGTCTGCCCTACTGTATCTATCTATGAAAACTGCTTTCTGCCAGTCATTGAGGTTCAGTGAGTAGACTCTTCTCTCAGTGCATTAGTAGAGGAAGGATGTCTCTAAGAATACTATATTCTAAGGCAGATCATCCTTCAAGCTTTTGCGGAGGTTTCAGAAGACGTGTCACCGTGCATGAGGTCAGGGACCTTTCAACTTCCAATAGCATTCAGGAGGAGCATTAAGATGATGGCTCCTCTAAATACAGTTACATGGAGATGCTGTAGCCTTTGTCAGTTTTTATCTTGGAGATGTTATGCATGAAGGAATGAGGTTGTATTCCTTGGGACCATTAGTTACGGTGGGATGGGTTTTGCAAACGGCATCAAAAGTACTGCACCCTTGTTCATTTCTCGTACGTTCACAACGGACGTAGTCTTTCAAAGCGAGCTTCTACTTCTCACATGATTGTTTGTTGGTTTCAGTGACTGATTTGAAATCATAAATACAGAATGCTTACAGTCCACTCAGGGTGTTCAACTACTTCCTGTGGACTGTGTTTTGGACCCAAGATGTACCCAGGTACTCCACTGATTCTGTCAAATCCTTGCAAAGGCTTGAACTATCAATTTCTCAGCCTCCCACTTAATTGCACTTCAGGCCTGTATGATTGATGGGTTTGTGGTGAAACAGTTTTAGATTTTACAACAAAACTTTTATTATAAACCCATTAATTAGTATGTGAAGTGCACTAATACCCTAGTTCTTGCCATTAATTAGTATGGAAGTGCACTACTGTAATCCCTGATTTCTTGCAATTTTACATTGTTCCTGCATAAAATAACAAGGACAGTTTTCTGCATCATCTGTTTACAAGACTGGTGTATTCATGTATAGGAACATTCAGACTGCGAGTGATCGAAGGGTTTGTGTGAAAAAAAAATTGAATTTTACAAAAACTTACAATTTAGCCAGAATTTTATTCTAACTCTTCCTAATATGCATTTGTTCACCATATACTGTACTGTAAGTGTACTGTACACATTACATTCTTGTAATTGTATAGTAAGCAAGTGCAGATGGGTTTAAGCATCGTAGATTGTATATCGAACCTCAATATTAAGTTCTTAGTTGTTGCTGAGGACCTTCATCTGTCAGTAAATCCCTTAGTGGTTACATCATAAACAATGCACAGCAGACATTATTATTCTTTTTTTGCATTGTTCCTTCATTGTTAGCATATTCCTTGATGCCTTTTTCCACGTGCAATTTATAGTTTTATTCGCCGTTCAACTTCTTTAACTTTGTCTAGTTCCAATTTTCACGACTCAGTCACTTATTTCTGTTTGCATGAGGCCCAGGTTAAATCATTTTATTACATAAAACTCCCATTAACCTTTATCTCGTGTAAAAGTGATTTTCAGTGATTGCGATTCATTCATATCTATCTTTGAAATTCATTCATCCTCTTCCCCAGGTGAGCAAACTGCCGTACCCCTTTTCAAGAGTTCAGTACTTTGAGGCATCAGCGAGAGCCCCCGTGGGCAGAATGTTCGTGCCCGAGAAGCAGCATCAAAAGCTGACGATGCCGCCAGTCGTCACGAAAATGGGTACGGTCATCGAGCCCACGACGGAAGAGGAACTCCTCAAGAACAAGGATCTATATCTGGACAAACAGAAGCGGGAGGAGAGGCTGCTTGCCGAGAGAAAGAGGAAGAAGAAGTTGGGGAAGCTAAAAGACAGAAAAAAGTGTGAAACGAAGACATACGAACGACTGTGTGTAATGTTAAGTTTAGAATTATGTATTAAGGAAATGAAAAACTATATCTAGGAATAATAAAAAGGGATTCATCAACCTCTGTTCTCCCAAGAAAACCTTCTCGACAGCTGTGTCGTCTCTTTAAGTGTCTTCACTCCAAGACCAACCCTCTCGCAGGTAAAAACACTTTTGAGAATGAAACAGTGCCGCTAAAAATGACAATATCTTTCTTTTGAAAAAGGTAAATTAGGGCTTCTACTATAAACAGCACATATCAAAGGTATGATTCTCAATAATATAACATTTTTTCTGCATCAGTAACCAATGCCAATTACAAACCAGTGTACTACTATACTTTGAAGACTGACTGTTACATGAAAGGAAGAAGTATACCTTAGTTTTACCAGACCACTGAGCTGATTAACAGCTCTCTTAGGACTGGCCCGAAGGATTAGACTTATTTTACGTGGCTAAGGACCAATTGGTTACTCAGCAACGGGACCTACAGCTTATTGTGGAATCCGAACCACATTATAGCGAGAAATGAATTTCTATCACCAGAAGTAAATTCCTCTACCTCTTCATCAGCCGGTCGGGGAATTGAACTCCAGCCCGTCGAGTGACAGTCCGCATCTCTACTGACTCACCCAACGAAGAGCTAACTGTTAAATGAACTTCCTGTCCTTTGCGGAGGCTATAATTTCAAAACGCTCGAACTGTATTCTGTTACTACCACAGTAACCTGGGAACGAAACGAATGAAAGTGTCTAACATTACCATTGAAAAATAGAAGAAAAATAATCCTGATATATATATTTATGTGTATCTACAGTACATATATAGTCTTGCTAATACCAGAGTCGTCAGCAGGTGGCAGGGAAGATTGCAAGCTCACCTTTGATTCCAACAAATGTAGAAGACAATCGTTTCTTCACTCCAAATCTAAATTTTAATTTTCAGTGTACAGTATTGGACTCTGATTATAATTACACCACAGTTCACTCGACATTTTAATGCTATCACTTCCGAAGAGAATACCTTCAATGGATTATTATATTTTAGTAACTAAAACTGATACCAATTGCTCAGTGGATACTCATACGATCGTAAAAGTTACTTGAACTGTAAGTGGCGAAAAACCTTTGGAAGACTTCTTCAGTAAGACTACAGGGGGAACTTAACTAGCATTTGAAAATAAGGCTTATTCTGCGAAAAAAAAGGAGGCAATTGAAAAAAAATGCTGAACATAACACTTCCAGCACCAAGTAACACAAAGGATTACAATGAAAGGAAAAAATCGATACAAAAGATTAATGATGCAATTATATAAATCATATACAGTATATATATATGTGTACAGTAAACCCCCCGTATTCGCGTTCTCATGGTTCACGGACTCACGCATTCACGGGTTTCTCTGTGGAACATATCTAGCCATCATCCGCGGAAAATTCACCCATTCATGGTATTTTTCACAGAAATATTCACTTATTACTGTATTTTCATATAATTTTCATGAATAAATGCACTTTTTGTGATAAAACTATTAAAATACTCAGGTATAAGCATTTTTACAGGGGTTTTCTTGGTTTAAGCTATCAAAATGGGCAGTTCTAAGTGTTTTTAGAGGGGTTTTAAGCATTCGCGGATTTGACCTATTCGCGGGGGCCGGGTGTGGGACACATCCCCCTGCGATTACGGGGGGTTCACTGTATAGACTGTAACCTAAGTATAAAATGCTTTCATGTATACATCATTTCTGCCATGTGAGACATTTTCTTTGGGAGGTACAGAAAATTATGTAGGTACGCAGCCAACTCGTCCATCGTGACGTCCTCATAGTCCGGGCTGCAGGCCCGCTGTGAGCACGAGCGGTAGACGGCAGTTTCCGAGTTCTCCGACAGCGACAGACTCTTCAGATCTGGCAGCTCGCCTTCCAGCAGCTGTCTCCGGCACCTTTGCTTGTACAGGGCCCTCTGGACTTGGGCTGCCCGCGGTGCTTACATCCATGGGGCGAGAACTAGAGCTTCTTGGTCGGAACACTACTTCTAATATCACTACAAAGGTTTCTACTCTGCGACACGCTCGCAAAGTCTTCCGACACCGTCTTTTTGTTAAGGGACTCGAACACACACGACTTAGGAACTTCGAAAGTACTCGGAGAATTTTTCCCTCTCTTCAAAGAAGAAACATCATTAAGCAAACTGGAGACCTTGCACGTTTCGGAGACCCTCTTGCCCTTGGGCAAATCCTTGCCACCGCAAGCATCTTTGGAAGAACTAACTAAACTGGGTACGACTCCGGAGGAACTCCCGCTCCGCACTTCCAAGCCGTACTTGACTTCTATTAAGTGGCAGTTAGCCCAAATTATGGCGTTGTTAAAGAAAGTTCCTTCCGCTCCCAAGACTTCTCAGGGGTGTTATCCTGTCCCTGGTCTCCATTGCATAGAAAAATGACAAACGTGCCTAATACGGGGAAATCATTTGGGCACCAGTACAGAGACACAGTGGAACCTTGGTTCAAATATGCCTCCCTTCTCAAACAATTCTGCTCTCAAATATACTGAGTAAAACAAAAAAGGGGCCCCACTGTCGAACATATCTTCTCCTCTGAAACAACTAATGGCAGTTTGATGGAATGTATACCACGGTTCGGAACCTGTACGAGACGTGTCCCTCTTTCGTGCTTGCTGATAGGAAGGGCGAGTGGGGCAGTTTACCTGTGGCTCTTTTTCGGTGCATAATTATGCTCAAATTTGTTGTAAATGTTCACGTTTCTCTGGTGTTTTTTAATATGCTGTCATCATTATAATGTGCTGTGCCTTATAAATAAGGTCCCCTGAGGTGGAAGAAGGGGAGTGATAGCAGCAGACCAAAAATAAAAGTGGTAAGAGCCACAATTGAGGTGAAAATACCTTACAGCAAAACACGAGTGAGGTTCACGTGTCTGATCTTGCTATGTGTCTGGTATGCCAAAGCCTACAATCTGCATCACACTAAAAAATAGAGGCTATCAGAGGAGTTGATGTTGCAAAAGGGGTCAAAGTACTTGAAAAACAAAGACCATACACAACTGAGGAGGTAGAAAAATTGTTGTTGACCTGGATAAACAAAAAATAGCTGGCTGATGATAGTATTTCTGGGGACACCTTCAATGAAAAAGCAAAGCGGCTGCACGCTGACATCGCAAACAAACCCTGGAACAAGTGCTGATGCAAGGTAGTGATGCCTTCAAGGCTAGTACAGGGTGCTTTGGAGAATTTAACAAGAGAAGTGACACACTAGTGCAGTCAGGCATTGGGAGGCTGCCAGTTCTAACAAAAATGCCATAGATAAATCTGTTAGCAAAATTTAAGGAGTACGTACAGAAAATGCCAAAGAGGACCTACATCATTCACAAAATACTGCCAGAATACAAGTCCAAGAAGGACAGGCGAACTTTATTGTCGTATGCGAATACAATTAGGGACTTTAAAATTAAGCCTTTGCTTGTATATCGCTCCAAAAGCCAGACAAAAATAAGGGAAGCAGTTGGTAACGGCACTTTCATACGTGTACCTCTTGTAAGAATGAAATGGCCGTAGATTTAAAAATGCACATTGCAATACTGGGTGCCGGCCCTCGAGTCATGGAAGCATTAAAGGCCTTCCCTTTTTGTAACTGCAATTACTGTTAAAACATTTGGTAGGTAAACCACCAACATCACAGTAACTGTAACACCTTTGCACTAGAAATTTTCTGAAATTCACGTCTTTGTCTACTATGTAAATACAAAAATATCCTTTGATAATCTCTCAATGGTGGGTCAAGTAGGAAGAATTTCTTGGGCTAATGGTAAACTAAAGTATCCCTTTTGGCAACAAGGTAAAACCTATGCATACCTAAGGTTTATATGACTCTATACAGCAGAGAAATTGGCATTCACAGGAAATGGAGGAGATTTTGCAAAAGTGAGAGAGATAAAAAAAACAGAGATGGTTTGGATATGTAACAAGAACAGATAAGGAAGAGTTGGCCAGAAAAGGTGTAGATATGGAAACGGCACAACAAAGGTCAGTAAGGAGGCCCTCGAAATCATGGGAGAAGGTGGAGTTATTGACCTGACCAAATGGAAATTTAGGTGTAATGTGCAACTGGCTAAGGAGAGAGGAGAGATTTCATTTCATATGTAACGAGGAATATTATGTCTAATCTCCTGGTATTGCGACCCTATCGTATATGCGAAATATTTGCTTATCTCTAAAGTTTCATAGCAATAGCAACCCATGCCAGTATCATCTTTAATGAAATTGTGATGTGACACTCCAAATTTTAAAATGTAGGCAATAACTAAGTGTCTCTGGACAGGATGTTGGCGAAACAGACACCCACCGAGCCACAGCCAGGTCCAAAATGTTCGTTACCTCATGTTTCCATGAAAAAGGACTACCCTTCTGAACTAGCCCACTCCTCACCGTCTTCCACGCGCCAAAAAGTCCTCGATGAAGGTACTGTGACGTTAACTATTCATTATTCTATTCATTCGTCTTTCATATTTTTCATTGTTTTGTAAAACTATTGTTATTCTTTATAAAATGTATTTTTGTTAATATTTTTAGGGGTATGAAACAGATTAACTGGAGTTTGCTCCACTTTATGAATAACTGATTCATGATATATTTTGGAAATGGTAATAGCATAAATATTTGCCTAGGCCTACTTAAGTATACTGACTGAAGCAACATGATACTACGATACTTCAATTCCTGGAAAGTCAGCTGTCATAATTCCCATCCATATATGGGCCAAGTGAATAAGCTGTGTATTTACCAAGAAAATAAGAAAGTTTGCATAATTTTTTAAAGGTTATTGTTAATTTTGTTGGCATT
>JANJGK010000857.1:145000-170000 GCA_039081455.1 Macrobrachium rosenbergii | reverse complement strand
AAATCCCAGGATCAGTAAACACTTGAGATTTGCGGAAAGCTGCCCACAACTGACAGAGCCCCCCCCCCCAAAAAAAAAAGGAAATAAAAAATAGGAGTAACAGAGTGCAAGATTAGAGGAAAGAAGAGAGAGAGAGAGAGAGTTGTTGTTCTTTGTCAAACGATTTCTTCCGTGTGGGGATCGTGGACAGAAATGGCAGTTCTGGTGAAGAATTTTTGTATTTTTTTATATTTAGTTATTTATTAGTTATCCGTTTGTTTATTTGACTGTTGCGTGTGTGTGTTTCGAAAATAATACAGAATTTTGATTTATATATAATATATATATATATATATATATCTATAAAATATATAGAAAGTTTAACCCAAGAAACTCACTATTAAAGAAATGAAATAAGAAAATAAAAATAATGGATTTTGCTGAGATTCACACTTTTTCCTGATCCAGATTCTCTCTCTCTCTCTCTCTCTCTCTCTCTCTCTCTCTCTCTCTCTCTCTCTCTCTCTCTCTCTCTCTCTCTCTCTCTCTCTCTCTCTCCTGACATTTGAGGTAGGGTTTCTGTGGTGCCAGAAGTTAACATATTGGTCTCTGTTAGGGCAGGTGGAGAGAGAGAGAGAGAGAGAGTACACTTGGAATTATAAGTATGGTCCAGTATATATACCTATCTATCTATGTAAGTGTATATATATTTTAACTATCTATCATTTTTATTTTTCATTCACCCATCTCTCCATTCCCCAAAAGTACCTACTAAGCAACGATTATTTTAGACAGTCAATGTTCTTTCCCTTTAGAATTTCCAGCATCACAAAATTCTCAAAACTTCGAAAATCATAACAATTTTTGCTTTAAGGTAAATTCAATATTTGATGGTGGATGAATTAATAATAATAATAATAATAATAATAATAATAATAATAATAATAATAATAATAATAATAATAATAATAATAGTAATAATGATAATCCCTTGGGACGAAGACCTCTTGACTTTTCGGAACGACAATTATTGCTCGTTACCGAAGAAGGGATTCATCGCAGCCCTAATATGCTGCAATTGACGAGGACCCGTCCTAAGCCTCTTTAGATTTTTGGGTAATAGGATTGCTATCTGTAATACCCGGCTTTCCCAGGAGAGAGAAGGAGGAACCCTCGTTGCGGTTAAGTAGGATGTCAGGTGGAGATAGTTTTGTTTTATCATTTGGTTGTGTTTTGGTTGATGGTTGGGTTGTGAAGGTTTGTGAGAGTTAGATTGATAAACCGATTTGTGTTGTGGTTTATTGTGCGGTTGTGAAATTCTTGTGAAAGATAGGTTTGGTAAATCGATTTGTGTTGTGGTTTATAGTGTAGTTAGAGGGGTGAAATTTGGTGACTGACTTACCAATTTGCAGCCCTCTAGCCTTCTCAGTGGTTTTTGAGATCTGCGGGCGGACAGAAAATGTGCGGACAGTAAAAGTGCGGACAGAAAAAAAGTGCTGATAGAAAGTGTCCGGACAGAAAAAAGTGCGGACTGAAAATGTGAGGACAGAAAAAAGTGCAGATAGAAAAAATGCGGACAGAAAAAAGTGCCGACTGAAAAAAGTGCTGACAGAAAAAGTGCGGACAGAAAAAAGTGCGGACAGAGAATGTCCGTACAGAAAAAGTGCGGACAGAAAAAAGTGCAGACAAGAAAAAGTACTGACGGACAGACAAAGCTGGCACAACAATAGTCTTCCATTACAGAAAACTAAAAAAAAAAAGACACCCTAATCGAGAGAACAAACAAAAAAAAAATAATATAAATTCCCCCAAAAGCATCTATTAACTTTCAAAATCTTTTATCTGGGATGCATTTATTCATTAAGGTTTTTAAAAAGCTACGCTTCTCCAGGGGGAAGGTTTTTATTTTTTGCGGAGGTTCACTAAAACATCTCGTTGATGTTTCCATTTTTGAGTTTTTTTTAAAGATTTTTTCTTGTTCTGGTTAAGTAGTTTTTACTGTTTCTTGCAAATGTTGTTTATATTTTTGCAGTCTTAGATTTGCTTGTTTTTTTGTGTATTATAATTATTATTATTATCATGAATTTGCTTGTTTTTGTGCATAGCCTTTATTATTATTGTTATTATAATTATTATTATTATTATATTATTATTTTGAAGTGTGACACTTACAGTTCACTCATTGACAGCACTCGAATAAATACAGCACTTTAAGTGCGGGCAAGTGTCATTTCATACCTGTATGACACCTGTGTCATGTCAGGTATTTCATACGTGTATGACACCTGTGTCATGTCAGGTTTACATAATCTGAGTCGCATAAATTACAGGAAAATTTATATTCAGAAATAATAAGTAATTACAACATGAAATAACACAGAATATGTAATTCATTTAGAACAGGTTCCATGTCGTATTTTGCACGACAGAAAAATGTTGCACGATGCATTGTGCAATTGGAAGCGGAAAACATTGGAAATCAGTGCATTCTGCAATGTTGCAATTTACGTAGGAAGTGTTTTTTTTTTGTTACTCCGTAATGATGCAGTTTGAGCATGTTATTTATTTGGCGTTTTTGAATTGCATTTTCCACATTTCTGTAATAATTCGGTTGTGAGGGATTATCATTTTTGTGTAGGTAATTGTAAATTGGTAATTGTTTATTACATACACACGCGCACACACATTTTATTATGTACAAGAACCCTTCTGTATATATGTATATATTTATTATGTATATATATTCAAGCATCAATGTTCCACACGTCAGATTAAAATATAAAAATTCATACAGTATAGAAATGTCATTATTTTGCTTTTCAATAGTAGACTCCTTTATCAAGGATCTTTTTATAAATGAGTAAAGCTGATTACATTTTCATATTAATGGTTGAAAAGTTTGTTTTGATTTGAACACTGGGATTAAAATGATATCAAGTTTTAATTTATTTATTTTCAATCGGTCAGGAACTTGTGTTATTTATGAATTCCTATTGCAAGTGATTTATTTCATTTCAAATGATGTTAATAGATTTGAGATGAGTTGTGGGAGGGTTGGGACTTTTGCCTAGTGTCTACAAACACACACATATATATATATATGTATATATATATATATATATATATATATATATATATATATATATATATATATATATATATATATATATGAAACTATTCAAGTAGTGTACACAATATAGAAAGTATTGGTAAGGTGAGAAATATGTAGATGATTAGAAATTGCAAATTATCTAGGCTGGATCATACTATTTTCTCAGTGGCCTGAACACGTGGAGAGAACGGAAGCGAACTTAGTGAAAAGAACAAGTGATTCGAAAGTGTTCGGGAGAAGGTGGAAGAAAGACTTAGGAAGTGTTATTAGGTGAAGTGAAAGAGGCATTAGAAAGAATGGACCTTAATATCTGGGGTGAGTGGCTCAGTGTGTGAGTGTGTAGGTGTAAGGAGACGTTACTTTTGGGAAGTTTGTACACTGGGTTCGTCCATGATTCAGCTGTTGAGGGATGAATGCGACATTGACTGTAGTTTGTGTTTTCTGTGGAGCCACCCATTTAAAGGGAGACTTTAATATATATATATATATATATATATATATATATAATATATATATATATATATATATATATATATATAGTATAAAATATGCATAATTATTTTCCAGCATACTCGACGTTAAATACTGTATGTGACACTGATGAAACATTAAAACTGAACTGAAGTTACAATGATCTCAATAATATGTAATCTAACCGAAAGCAGCTGGAGGTAATTCTATATATTTTTACACATCTCAAACTGCTTTTACGCAGATTAAATAGTTAATTTTGATAAATGAACCGAATTCTCATCCTCAAAATTAAATATATTTAATATTACATTGCGTCAAACATTCACCACCATAAATTATGAATTATTTACCCATTTTTTTTATGCAATTCATCATTGCTGCAACACGGAAGACTAAGTGCCTTCTGTCGCTGGCATAAGGCCTGCTTACTGTCACTTCAAAGTATTAATGTTAATGTTTCATGTTAGTTTTAGTGGCGTGTTGCTAGAATTGAAGGAAATGGTTTCTGTGGTTTGCATTGGGCATTAGTAGTTTTTGAAGTTTTTGATCGCAGTATTTTTGTAAAGGGAGGTTTTGGCAGGGATGATTGAAAGGTTAGTGTTTAAACACACGCACACACACACACACACACACACACACACATATATATATATATATATATATATATATATATATATATATATATATATATAAATATATAATTATATATATAGAGTATATACATACAAACTACCTTCACAAATCAGAAACATTTTCAGGAAATTGCGTATGATTCTCCTATTACAATCTCTTGTATATACATACGAATGAAAAGAAGCAAATGTATGCCAAAGGATTTGTGTAAATGTGAAATAATGTGTGAAAAGATGTAAATGTACCAAAGGATTTGTGTGGATGTGGAACAACGTGTCAATTGGGTCTTGTCTAGTTTTGTCAGAGGTTCCTTGCTCAGTTGAATGCCAGAAGAAATATATAAGAGAAATGGATTTTGTTTAATATCGGTGCAGGATTATGTGAATATGTGACTGAGGTTCATTCTTAGATGGGCTAAATAACTCATCGGCTTTCTCCCAAATTCAAGTGGAGTGGTTTGAAAAAGTTCCCTTTTCAATCTAGAATGTGTCGGTTCATCAAGAATCTTCTGGATATTTTTTCAAAATTTCCTTACCTGCTTTAATCCACCCGTACCTCCCCTTTACAAAGAGACCTTTCAGAGTCATCAAATATGACAAAACCGACCGATCTTGAGCAAAATGCCAAACGTCTTTGATAAAGTGAATGCGAGAGCACCAAAAACCAACCATCATTAGATGTTAATATGAGCTCTAAGCTTCCTTGGGTACTTTAGATGTTAATATGAGCTCTAAGCTTCCTTGGGTACTTTAGGGGTGGGATGTGGAGTGGGGAGGATACTTGTACCTACCTATACCTACCTGTGTAAACATATTCCTGCTGTATTTTCTGTGCTGGGAAAATCAAGTAGGGGATAGATTATAGAGGGGGTTTGGTATACAGGCTCTGAATTATTCATAGACGGTGTCTGGGTCTGTCTTTGTGCTCTGAGGGACCCGAGTTGTTTTTACCCGGTGGCTGATTTATCTATCAATCTATCTGTCTATCTGATTCCTTCTATATCTATCTTTGTTTTCTGTTGGTGTGAATCTCTGTTTATTTGATAATTTTTAATCGCAAAAGCTACCCAAATGATATGTTTAAGTTTCATATGTTTTATTTTTATGTTTGGTTAGGTTAGGTAGAATGGTCTGGTGAACGCACTAGATTCACTAGATTTTGTTTTAGCTTTTATTCAGGTCCTCACAATCTGTACGCAGGTTTTGGAAATTAACTGTGAACTTAATTGATTGTCTTGTTAGTATTTCATTCAATAGATGAATGTATGTCCCCTTTATCTATTTATATATACAGTATACATATATACTGTATATATATATGTGTGTGTGTGTGTGTATATCTAGTGTCTTGTTAATCTTGTATATTCATCAGCTGTGACACGTCCGAAGAACAAGCATTAAGAGGAATATCTCACGGCATTCGTGTCTTTCCACGTCTCACGAATTTTGACCCCAAGTCACGATCTGTTGTCAGGGCTTATGTTCCTACTAATCATACTTCAAAATCTAAGCAGGGGAAGTGTTATTTTTTAAGGGGGCAGGGGAAATGGGGAGGGGGGAGGGGGTGTAATTTCTAAGATGGAGCTTAGAATCTCTCTCTCTCTCTCTCTCTCTCTCTCTCTCTCTCTCTCTCTCTCTCTCTCTCTCTCTCTCTCTCTCTCAAACCGAATCCCTTATCTCCTTTGAACTAATCTGAATTTGAAGGGCAGCCATCTTGAGTGAGTTTTGAGCACAAAAAATAATGTAATCTGAACCTAATTATCAGAGAAACTGATTTAGATATAGTGACACCATTATGCCCCCTTAGAGGAGGTTGCACTGTAGGCATTACTCAATAAGGTTCTTTGCAGCATCCTTTGCAGCAACCCCTCTCATCCTTTTTACTGTAACTCCGTTCATATTCTCTTTCTTCCATCTTACTTTCCCCCCCCTCTCCTAAAAATTATTTCACTGCAACTGCAAAAAGGTTTTATTTTCCTCCTGTTGCACCTTTCAAACCTCCTTTCTCTCAATTCCCTTTCCAGTGCTGATTGACCTCATAATAGGTCACCCAGCGCTTGGCCTTTGGCCTAGCTCCTGCATTCCAATTCCAGTTTCATCCCACCAACAAATGCTGAAGGAACTTCCACTTTGTCGATTCATGTGGCTTAGTCCCTGCGATAAAGGGATGTGGTTCTGGTAGTTTGGTTTTTATTGTCCAGAAAGTGGAGGCTGGACTGGAAGTTTCATGGGAGGCGAGAGTGCTGTGTAGCCTGGACTGGAAGTTTCATGGGAGGCGAGAGTGCTGTGTAGCCTGGACTGGAAGTTTCATGGGAGGCGAGAGTGCTGTGGAGCCTGGACTGGAAGTTTCATGGAGGCGAGAGTGCTGTGTAGCCTGGACTGGAAGTTTCATGGGAGGCGAGAGTGCTGTGTAGCCTGGACTGGAAGTTTCATGGGAGGCGAGAGTGCTGTGTAGCCTGGACTGGAAGTTTCAAGGGAGGGAGAGTGCTGTGTAGCCTGGACTGGAAGTTTCATGGGAGGGCGAGAGTGCTGTGTAGCCTGGACTGGAAGTTTCATGGGAGGCGAGAGTGCTGTGTAGCCTGGACTGGAAGTTTCATGGGAGGCGAGGAGTGCTGTGTAGCCTGGACTGGAAGTTTCATGGGAGGCGAGAGTGCTGTGTAGCCTGGACTGGAAGTTTCATGGGAGGCGAGAGTGCTGTGTAGCCTGGACTGGAAGTTTCATGGGAGGCGAGAGTGCTGTGTAGCCTGGACTGGAAGTTTCATGGGAGGCGAGAGTGCTGTGTAGCCTGGACTGGAAGTTTCATGGGAGGCGAGAGTGCTGTGTAGCCTGGACTGAAGTTTCAAGGGAGGCGAGAGTGCTGTGTAGCCTGGACTGGAAGTTTCATGGGAGGCGAGAGTGCTGTGTAGCCTGGACTGGAAGTTTCATGGGAAGCGAGAGTGCTGTGTAGCCTGGACTGGAAGTTTCATGGGAGGCGAGAGTGCTGTGTAGCCTGGACTGGAAGTTTCATGGGAGGCGAGAGTCTGTGTAGCCTGGACTGGAAGTTTCATGGGAGGCGAGAGTGCTGTGTAGCCTGGACTGGAAGTTTCATGGGAGGCGAGAGTGCTGTGTAGCCTGGACTGGAAGTTTCATGGGAGGCGAGAGTGCTGTGTAGCCTGGACTGGAAGTTTCATGGGAGGCGAGAGTGCTGTGTAGCCTGGACTGGAAGTTTCATGGGAGGCGAGAGTGCTGTGTAGCCTGGACTGGAAGTTTCATGGGAGGCGAGAGTGCTGTGTAGCCTGGACTGGAAGTTTCATGGGAGGCGAGAGTGCTGTGTAGCCTGGACTGGAAGTTTCATGGGAGGCGAGAGTGCTGTGTAGCCTGGACTGGAAGTTTCATGGGAGGCGAGAGTGCTGTGTAGCCTGGACTGGAAGTTTCATGGGAGGCGAGAGTGCTGTGTAGCCTGGACTGGAAGTTTCATGGGAGGCGAGAGTGCTGTGTAGCCTGGACTGGAAGTTTCATGGGAGGCGAGAGTGCTGTGTAGCCTGGACTGGAAGTTTCATGGGAGGCGAGAGTGCTGTGTAGCCTGGACTGGAAGTTTCATGGGAGGCGAGAGTGCTGTGTAGCCTGGACTGGAAGTTTCATGGGAGGCGAGAGTGCTGTGTAGCCTGGACTGGAAGTTTCATGGGAGGCGAGAGTGCTGTGTAGCCTGGACTGGAAGTTTCATGGGAGGCGAGAGTGCTGTGTAGCCTGGACTGGAAGTTTCATGGGAGGCGAGAGTGCTGTGTAGCCTGGACTGGAAGTTTCATGGGAGGCGAGAGTGCTGTGTAGCCTGGACTGGAAGTTTCATGGGAGGCGAGAGGTGCTGGTGTAGCCTGGACTGGAAAACATTCCAGAGGTTGTAGAAAAGGAATGATGCAACTTTTTATGGCACAAGAAGAGGCCCAGACGGGTTGACAGTGACAGTGTTTGTTTGCTTGTTGTTTGTTTCCTCAAGTTTGTTTACATTCTGGTTTGACTGCGTAGGGTTCATCTACTGAATGATGATGATGATAATAATAATAATAATAATAATAATAATAATAATATTCTTTGGAAGCTTGAATATCTAATAATAATAATAATAATAATAATAATAATAATAATATTCTTGGAAGTTTGAATTTCAAGTCCGTGGCCCCCTTTGGTGGGCTTGTTCCATATGAATAGGGTTCATCTCCCGAATAATAATAATAATAATAATAATAATAATAATAATAATAATAATAATAATAATAATAATAATAATAATAATAATAATAATAATTTGTAAATGCCACCAAAGAGGCCTATAAAAAAATCTTTAGAAGAG
This sequence comes from Macrobrachium rosenbergii, assembly GCA_039081455.1. Classification (NCBI taxonomy): domain Eukaryota; kingdom Metazoa; phylum Arthropoda; class Malacostraca; order Decapoda; family Palaemonidae; genus Macrobrachium; species Macrobrachium rosenbergii. Next base: position 161,476 of record JANJGK010000857.1, on the reverse strand, counting down.
CAAAGGAAGATTCAGCCTTTACTGCCTCTGGAGTATTGGTTGGGTCTCGATATTACTCTCCCAGGGCACCGCCTCAGCAACAATACAGCCCCTGATTCAATTCAATTTCTGCCTGAGCACGCCCTTCTATTGCCTTCAAAATTTCATCCTGTGAGGTGGAAACATCGCGCGCCGTAAATAGTGCTGCGTCAGCATGGCGGGCTTTAAAGAGGATGCCGAGTAGTCATTTACTTGACCTGAATAATTATTTTCAGAGGCGGGAGACTCGCTAGTTTCTTTTTCCTCGTGGGGTTTTGTTTGCTGTAGTCGCGTGCTTTCGTCTGTTGCTTTCGTCTGTTGCTTTCGTCTGTTATTGGTGGTTGCTCTTGTGAGTTATCCTTCTGTCTTTGTTTCTTGTATTCTTTTATGCAGGTGTTTCTTGCTGTCTACCTGTCTATAACCTTGAAGGCTCACCCAAATAGATTTCCCAAGGGGAGTAACAAATTTAAATGCTTTTTGTTGTGTAGAATTGAATTCTCTCTCTCTCTCGCTCTCTCTCTCTCTCTCTCTCTCTCTCTCTCTCTCTCTCTCTCTCTCTCTCTCTCTCTCTCTCTCTCTCTCTCTCTCCATGTGATATATAAAGAGAAAAGAGAAACTTCACAATGAAGGAAATGAGTCTTCAAAAAGAGTCTGAGATCTCAAGAATTATCTCAACAGAGAGGAGGAGTTCCACTGGGGAATCCCTTACGCCTTTCTTACCTGGCACAGTTCCTCGCTGGGTGAGCGGGTTCCGTTCTCAGCTACCACTCTGTTGGTCGCGAGTTCGAATCTCCGACCGGCCAGTGAAGAACAAGAGGAATTTGTTTCTGGTGATAGAAATTCATTTCTCGCTATAATGTGGTTCGGATTCCACAATAAGCTGTAGGTCCCGTTGCTAGGTAACCAGTTGGTTCTTGGCCACGTAAAAATAAATCTAATCCTTCGGGCCAGCCCTAGGAGAGCTGTTAATCAGCTCAGTGGTCTGGTTAAACTAAGATATACTTAACATACCTGGCACAGAGGACAACGACATCTTTCCAATCTCAGGAATTGTTAGTAATTTTTTTTTTTTTTTGTAATTCCATTTTCGACAATTAAGACTTTTAGGTCAGTAATTAATTAATGAATTCATTCCTATTTTTCAAATTGCACTCAAGAATAGGTAGGGTCCCCCTGATTTGCAAAATTTGTGCATAAAACGTTTACTTACTAGGATGCAATATATTTATTTTCGTTTGTAGTTTTCTTGTATACTTTGGTAATTACTCTAAGATTATTGGTAAGAACCCTTTAGATTATTGGAAGCGCCAAATCCTGTGAAGGTTTTTATGCTATAAAAGAAAACTGTATGGAACAGCCTTCATGAATTGAGAGGCACATTCTCCTTGTCAAGTAACTAATTGCTTGTTGTGTTGTCCTTTTGACTTGTTTATTGTTTGCACTGTTGCATATTTTTACCTGACAATGGATTAATTACTTGTTAAATATGTTCTTTAGATTGCTTATTCTGTGTTCTTCATTTTTAGATCATGATACTTTGGTTTTATTTTTTTACTTTCTGACTAATTTTCACATTACATAGCTGAAGTGTTGTAAAGGCTCTGAAGGTTCTATAGATATAGCTACAAATATTGTTGTGCATAAAGAACTTTGGATCTTCTAACTATAACAAAAAAGCAAGTCTGCCTACACGAGTAGATTGCCCCCGTTGTTTCATTAATGCTGAAACCCAGCAGTGCAGATACCAATCATTCCATTACCTGTACCAATAAGTACACAGCCACTATACACAGCACTGATGAGTAGTCATATACAGCCACCATTTCCCCTTCACTTTTCACAAAGCACCTTGTCTTTGCAAATCTTCTTCAGCCAGAGGTAGAAGATATGTGAACTGCCATTTGGTCAGAAGAAAATATTCTTTGAATATTTCCACATCCAGCTCAACTCTCTTTTGCCAAAGTATTGTAGGCTCCAGTTGTGGAGCAATTCAGCAGGAACCAGTGAGACCACCTTTATTGTTCCATTGTCTGTTTACTGTTGCTTTTTGAATGATGATCCTTTGTATATAATGACAGCGTGATTAATAACTATTCTTCTTGTTTACATACATAGGAACATAGTGCACCAGAAGCATATTTCAGTCTAAATGTATGTAAAGGCATGATAATGGAAGCCTAGCTTTAGGAGAAGTTGAGAAGACGGATACTTAACAACCCTGACGCAGATTCTCCTCCTCCTCCTCCTCCTCCTCCTCCTCCTCCTCCTCCTTCTACGTGAACACATTGTCCTCCAGTTGCTCCTCCTCACACTGGGTCCTCGCCCTTCTCATCCTCCTCCTTGTACCTCTTCCAACCTTTCAAAAACACCTGACATAAAGACTCCCTTTATTTCTTTCTAAGTGGGAATATATCTCATGAGACGACTTGACCAGTGGTCATAGCAGTATCAAAACTTTCAGTAAATCCAAGATTTTATTGTTGCCTGAATCCATTGCTGTTAATTTAATCCCAATCATTTGTCACTAGATGTCTCTTCTTGTTTTTTATTTACCAAATAAGCATTGCAGTGAAAGAGATATTATTATGAAAGGTTTGAAAGTTACCAAAAAGGGGTTACTGATTACAGAGTAATGGGTCAGGGCTACTGTAGGCATAGTAGGCAATTTAGAGGCAATGTAACCTAACCAGACGTTCCATTACTTAATCTAACCCGTCTTAATGTGGCTTTTGGGGCTTTGCTTTTTGTAGATCCCCCCCACCCAGAGTAATTCATGACCCCTTACTCTGCATTGTAGCCCAAAGTGGCCTTTGGAGAATTGGCGCAAGTAGCAGCCCTTTATACCCATTATTTCTTTGACAGAAAGAGGAATAAAAAAAGGGAAAAGACATGACTTGTAGAAGCTTGCCAGAAAAACAAGGGAATGGTTCTTATTGTAAAACTAACTCTCTCTCTCTCTCTCTCTCTCTCTCTCTCTCTCTCTCTCTCTCTCTCTCTCTCTCTCTCTCTCTCTCTCAGAACATGGCAGCATAATAATTGTGCTATGAAAAGAAACTTCACAATGAAGGAAATGAGTCTTCAAAAAGAGTCTGGGATCTCAAGAATGATCTCAATAGAGGAGTTCCACTGGGCCAGAATCCCTCCCGCCTTGCTTACCTGGCACAGGGGACACCGACATCTTTCCAATCTCAGGAATTGTTAGTAATTTTTTTTTTTTTTTGTAATTCCATTTTCGACAATTATGACTTTTATGTCAGTAATTAATTTATGAATTCATTCCTATTTTTCAAATCGCACTCAAGAATAGGTAGGGTCCCCCTGATTTGCAAAATTTTTGCATAAAATGTTTACCTACTAGAATGCAATATATTTATTTTTGTTTGTAGTTTTCTTGTATATGTTTTGATAATAACGTCAATTTAAAATTAAAATAACCTTTTAGATTATTGGAAGTGCAAAATCCTGTGAGGGTTTTTGTGCTGTGAAAGAAAAATGTATAAAATTCCCTTCATGCATTGAGAGGCACATTCCTCTTACTTGTCAAGTAACTAATTGCTTTTTGTGTTGTCCTTTTGACTTATTTATTGTTTGCACTGCTGCTTATTTTTACCTGACAGTGGATTAATTACTTGTTATATATGTTCTTTAGACTGCTTATTCTGTATTCTTCATTTTTAGATCTTACTTTGGCTTTATTTTACTTTCTAATTTTCAAATTTCATAGCTGAGATATTGTAAAGCCTCTGAAGGTTCTATAGTTATATCTACAAATATTGTTGTGCATAAAGAACTTTGGATCTTGTAACTATAACAAGAAAAGCAAGTCTTCCTACAAGATCAGATTGCCTCTGTTGTTTCTTTAATGCTGAAACCCAACAATGCAGATACCAGCCATTACCTATACCTGTAAGTACACAGCCATTATACACAGCACTGATGAGTAGTCATACACAGCCACCATTTCCCCTTCACTTTCCACAAAGCACCTTGTCTTTGCAAATCTTCTTCAGCTTCAACACATTGTCCTGTAGTTGCTCTTCTTCACACTGGTTCCTCGCCCTTCTCATCCTCCTCCTTGTACCTCTTCCAACCTTTCAAAAACACCTCACATAAAGAAGCCCTTTATTCCTTTCTAAGTGGGGCTATATCTCATGAGGCGACTTGACCAGTGGTCCCAGCAGAGTCAAAACTTTCAGTAAATCCAAGATTTTATTGTTGCCTGAATCCATTACTGTCAAATTAATCCCAATCATTTGCCATGAGATGCCTCGTCCTTGTTTTTTATTTACCAGATAGGCCTAATCATTGCAGTGAAAGAGATATTATTATGAAAGGGTTGAAAGTTACTAAACTGGGGATCAATTATAGAGTCAGGGGTCAGGGCCTGTAGACATAGTAGGCATTTGTGTAGCAGGCATTTTAGAGAATTGGTGCCAGTAGTAGCCCTTTATACCCATTATTGCTTTAATAGAAAGAGAAATAAAAAAAAATGGAGCCTGTGAATGACTGCGGGACCACGCTTTTGGTGCCAGAAACTCGCTTTAGAAAGCGCACCGAAAAAAAATTGCTCCCTCTGTGCTTCATAATGGTAATGAAAACAGAGTTTTTTTCCAGTGTTGCCAAAAGGAAAAGCAACTGGAAAACTAATAAATGGTAAGGGGAACCCTGTTGGGAACCGGGGTTTTGGGCGGGGGAAAGAAAAAAGTTGTCCCGGTAGGCTACATACGTAAGGCTGACCTGCTAAAGTACATACATGATGCTGAGACGCTACACTACATACGTGAGGCTGACTGACCCGATACTCTGCACACAAAATGTTGTCCCGCCACTCTCCTTACAGTAGGCCTTGATGAACCGTTGGAAACCGGTAGCCTAGGGTACTTGTAGCTTAAAAGAACCATGGTTAAGCTATTACACACCTACATTAGGGCGGACAGAAACCACTGGCTTAGGCTACTTGTAGCCTACATAAGAAACATCAGTTAAGCTATTCCCTACCTCCCTACCTACATTAGAATGGGCGTTAATTTTGTAATGGTGATTTTTTAACATATCTGCTCTCAGTTCGGGGTAGCGGAACAGTGCTTCGCTCTTTATCCACATTTTGAAAGATTCTTGGCAAGCTTGTATGCTCTGGCAAGAGGTATTATCTGTATTCAGTGTAGTTACAGGTTACAGAAATCGGCAAACTGCGCACTAGGGTCCGTTCCAAAACATAACCTACCTAGCAACAAAACAAATGTAAAAAGGCAGGTATATGCTCTGCTTACTTTATTCAAAGTCGCTGCTGTCCGACCATGTAGGTAATAGTGTCGGCTTCGTAGGTCCTACTATAATGAGCTTCTTTGCAACTGCTGGCTGCCGAACAGGTGAGTGGGAATTACTCGGTCCGGGTCTTATTGTCAATGGTCGGGAAAGTAAATCAGAGACAGGGGATGTCGAGCTGCTCTTGAGCAAATAGACACGCTTAACTAAATCCAGAAATGCCCAAAATGGACATGGAACACCTGGGTATCGCTTTTGGGGACAAAATCAAGTCGTGACTTTCCATCTCGCCGGTTTGAGGAAGAAAGAACGCATGATTCTGGTGTTGGCCTAGGCCTATGAATCATATCAATAGAACACATTGTGATTGGTTTGAAATATTTAATCCTTAAGCCCTAGGGAGTGACCTGGGTCAGTCCGAGATACAATTGGACGGAATTAAATTTCCCACGGTCAGGTCAGGGCGACATACAGCGGCAGCCATAGGAACTACGGGGTGAGAGAAGTGCCACACTTCAGCCATCTTAAGAACTATGGGAGAGCAGTGCTGTGTGAGACCGTTCACATCAACTTGGTACTTAGAAAAAGTTATGCTCCGCTGAAATAATTGTCGTTTGGGAAAATCAAGCAAATTGGTCAATTCATAATGAAGGAAATGAGTCTTTAAAAAGAGTCTGGGATCTCAAGAATTATCTCAACACAGAGGAGTTCCACTGGGCCAGAATCCCTCCCGCCTTGCTTACCTGGCACAGGGGACACGGACATCTTTAATATCTCTCAGGATTTGTTTGTATTTTTTTTAATTCCATTTTTGACAATTATGACTTTTATGTCAGTAATTAATTTATGAATTCATTCTTATTTTTCAAATCACACTCTAGGTAGGGTCCCCCTGTTTTGAAAAAAATTTTGCATAAAGCATTTACCTACTAGGATGCAATATATTTATTTTTGTTTGTAGTTTTCGTACTTGTGTATTTATTAACTTCTGAAGCACAGTTACGAAATATAGATTATTGGAAGCACAAAACCCTGTGAAGGTTTTTATGCTGGAAAAGAAAAATGTATGAAATTGCCTTCATGAATTGAGAGGCACATTCCTCTTACTTAAGTAGCTAATTGCCTGTTGTGTTGTCCTTTCGACTTGTTTGTTGTTTGCACTGTTGCTTATTGTTACCTGACAATGGATTAATTTCTTGTTAAATATGCCCTTTACAAAGCTTATTCCGTATTCTTCATTTTTAGATCATGATACTTTGGTTTTACTTTACTTTCTAATTTTCAAATTTCATAGCTGAAATATTGTAAAACCTCTGGAGGTTCTATAGTTATAGCTACAAATATTGTTGTGCACAAAGAACTTTGAATCTTGTAACTATAACAAGAGAAGCAAGTCTGCCTACATGAGCAGATTGCCTCAGTTGTTTCTTTAACGCTGAAACCCAACAATGCAGATACCAATCAGGCCATTACCTATACCAGTAAGTACACAGCCATTATACACAGCACTGATGAGTAGTCATATGCAGCCACCATTTCCCCTTCACTTTCTACAAAGCACCTTGTCCTTGCAAATCTTCCTCAACCAGGTATAGAAGAGGTAATGTGTGAAACTACTACTGCAGATTATGTAACCCAAGGAAATCCACGGAAGTACAGTTTTTTTTGGCATTGTTGAGATGCCCGCAACCTGCATAATTGACAAAAACCATGAAATCAATTTCAGAAATATAGAAACCACCCTACTTACAAACATTCAGAGATACAAACAAACTGAATCACAAATCAAAATAGTGTTCAGAGTGCTCTCCTTTGCCACCCGCAAGTTCAGATTTTGTTTTGCGTGCCCATTCAGTGCATACAATACTGCATGTACAGTGTATTGTACTTTAAGATGAAAAAACGCATAGTTTTGTATTGATTTTATATCATACTATACTTAAATAGGCATGAAGAGTACAGTAACCAAGTTACAAACAATTCAGCAAATAGACAGCAGTCCGGAATGTAACTCTTTCGTAAGTAGGGTGGTGTCTGTGTCTCTTATTTAGAGGTTGATCTGCCATTCTACATTCAAGGGGTCATTCAACTACAGTCGTTTCAAACACATCCATTTATTGTACTTTTGGATATGGACTGGCCCAGGCTACTCCTTACCTACAGAGGTAAATTTCCTAAATTCCGAAAGTGGCATGAAGGTAATATGAGAAATTGTGCCTTTTTGAGAGGTAGACCCTTTGTTCTGCACTTGAGGGAGTGTTGTATTACACAACACGAGTATTCGTACTTAACCACCATTTCCCCTCCACTTTCTACAAAGTACATTGCTCCTGCAAATCTCCTTCACCCAGAGGTAGAAGATATGTGCACTGCCATTTCCTCAGAAGAAAATATTCCTCAAATATTTCCTCATCTAGCTCAATTCTCTTTTGCCAAAGTATTGTAGGCTCGAATTGTGGAGCAATTCAGCAGGAACCAGTGAGGCCACCTTTATTGTTTCATTGTCTGTTTACTGTTGCTTTTTGAATAATGAATCTTCGTATATAATGACAGCATGATTAATAACTATTAATCTTGTTTATATATATAGCAGCGTAATGCACCAGGAGCATATTCCAGTGTAAATTTATGCAAAGGCATTATAATGGAAGCCTAGTTGAGAGGACTGATATGTCCTTGATAATTAACCATCCTGATCCAGATTCTCCTCCTCCTCCTCCTCCTTGTACCTCTTCCAACCTTTCAAAAACACCTGACATAAAGACGCCCTTTATTCCTTTCTAAGTGGGACTATATCTCATGAGACGACTTGACCAGTGGTCCCAGCAGTATCGAAATTTTATTGGTGTCTAAATCCATTACTGTTAATGCTACTCCCAATCATTTGCCACTAGATGTCTCTTACTTGTTTTTTATTTACCAAATAATCATTGCAGTGAGATATTATTATTATGAAAGGTTTGAAAGTTACCAAAAAAGGGGTTACCGATTAGAGAGTAATGTGTCAGGGCCTGTAGCCTTAGTAGGCATCTCTGTAGTAGGCATTTCAGAGGGAATGTGACCTAACCAGACTTTCCATTACTTAATCTAACCCTTCTTAACTTGTCTTTTGGGGTTTTGCTCCCTCTTGATGCCCACCCCCAAGTAATTCATGACCCCTTACTCTGCATTGTAGCCCAAAGTGACCTTTGTCAGTAATTAATTTGTGCATTCATTCCTATTTTTCAAACTGCACTCAAGAATAGGTAGGGTCCCCCTGATTTGCAAAATTTTTGCATAAAACATTTACTTCCTAGGATGCAATATATTTGTTTTTATTTGTAGTTTTCATAGTTGTGTATTTATCAAGGAATTGTAGATATCTGAAAAACATAGATTATTGGAAGCCCAAAATCCTGTGGAGGTTTTTGTGCTGTAAAAGAAAAGTGTATAAGATTGTTTTCATGAACTGAGAGGCACATTCCTCTTACTTGATAAGTAGCTAATTGATTGTTGCGTTGTCCTTTTGACTTGTTTATAGTTTGCACTATTGTTTATTTGTACCTGACAATGGATTAATTATTTGTGAAATATGTTCTTTGGACTGCTTATTCTTCATTCTTCATTCTGACTAATTTTCACATTTCATAGCTGAAATATTCTAAAACCTCTGAAGGTTCTATAGTTATAGCTACAAACACTGTTGTGCATAAAGAACTTTGGATCTTGTAACTATAACAAGAAAAGCAAGTCTGCCTACACGAGCAGATTGCCTCAGTTTTTTCTTTAATGCTGAAAGCCAACAGTGCAGATACTAATCAGGCCATTACCTGTACCATTAAGCACACAGCCATTATACACATCACTGATGAGTAGTCAAATACAGCCACCATTTCCCCTTCACTTTCTACAAAGTACCTTGTCCTTGCAAATCTTCCTCAACCAGGTATAGAAGGGGTAATATGTGAAACTACTACTGCAGATTATGTAACCCAAGCAAACCCACGAAAGTATGGTTTTTTTGGGCATTGTTGAGATGCCCGCAACTCGCATAATTGACAAAAACCGTGAAAGCAATATCAGAAATACAGAAACAACCATACATACAAACATTCAGAGATACAAACAAATGGGACCGTCAATTAAAATTGTGTTTAGAGTGCTCTCCGTAAGTTCAAATTTTGTTTTGCGTATCTATTCTCTACATACAATACTCTGTGTGCAGTGTATTGTATTTTGAGATGAAAAAACGTACACTACTGTATTGATTGTATATCATACTGTACTCAAATAGGCATGACGAATACAGTAACAAACCTATAAATAATTCAACAATCAAACGGTCTTCTGGAACGTAACTCTTTCGTAAGCAGGGTGGTGTCTGCGTCTCTTATTTAGAGGTTGATCTGCCATTCTACATTCAAGGGGTCATTCAAGTACAGTCGTTTCAAACACATCCTTTAAGTGTACTTTTGGACATGGACTGGCCCGGTCTACTCCTCACCTACAGAGGTAAATTTCTTAAATTCCAAAAGTGTCGTGAAGGTAATACGAGATATTGTGCCTTTTTGAGAGGTAGACCCTTTGTTTTACATTTGAGGGAGTGTTGTACTAACAGTAACACCAAGCATGGAGATGAACACTTGGCCTAGGCCTAGGCCTAGGCTAAGTTTACATTGGGACACGTGGACTGGTCTATGCTACAGATTACCTACAGCATATTTTTTTTAAAAATACCGGACCTATACGTATTCTGATCAGAAAGAGAGGACTAAACACCCACCAATGCCCAACTAACAGTGAATATGGACACAAGCATGTGGCCTTGGTCTAGGCTAAGTTTATGTTCAGACACGGTGTGTAGCCCATTCTTCTGCTCACCTGCAAGAACAATTTCCTAAGAAATGTGCAGGTATTATGACGATTTAGACCAACACCCATTAAGGGGTAGCCTAGGCTAGTCCACGTGTTCAACGTTTAGTGTTTGGGTGGTCTGGGACGGGTGAAGCCTAAGTCTGATTAGGTTAAGTTTTGGTTTCCTTGGTTACGTCATAAGTGCCAAAGCACATGTCGAAATGGAAACTCGGGCCCGCTGATCTGAACGACGGGACAAAATATGCTAAAATTATGTTACTTGAAACACGATTGGGAAACAGTGGGTCAGCGCCAAAATTTGGTAAATTCCGTAGTTGCACAATAATTCAGCTCCCTTCTAGAAAAAAATATGTAGGTTTTGTTTGATTTAGACTAAATTTCTTTTTCAAAATTGGGGTACAGTAGTCACTCACTGGCTAAAAACTTGGTCTGGAAGCAAAATAAAGCCAAAGCATCAATTTCTCATGACAAAGAATGCAGTAGAAGCAGCCACCAAAAGGGCAATTTGACGAGTCATTAATCACTTGTCAGGGAAGGAATGAGCGACAGTGCAAACAACAAACAAATCAAAAGGTCAACAAAACAAGTAGTGAGTTCCTCGCCAGGCATTGAAGGTGTTGATTGCAGACCAGGGGCTCTGTAGCCTAACCCAGAGGACGGGCAGTCCCCGGGTTACGACGGGTCCGGTTGCGACGTTCCGAGGTTTCGGCGTTCTGAGTTTTTGACGTTCTGAGGTTTCAACGTTCTGAGGTTATGACGCTTTACAAATATATTCATCAGAAGTTATTTCCCAGTTTATGACACATGTTCCGGGGTTACGACGCCGAACCGAAGGAAGAAATTTGGCTACAAAACGGCAGAATAACCACAATCTTGAGGTTCTTGATGAATAACAAGAAAAATGCAGTGGACATCATTTTCAATGCACCCAAAGCATTAAAAGTAAGGTTTTCTCAGGATTCTCGATGATTTTTCGGCTTACGATGAGTTTTGGCTTACGACGCGGCGTAGGAATGGGACCCCCTTCGTAAATGGGGGACTGCCTGTACGTAAAAAAAGGGTGACAATAACTAAATTCTTTATAGACTGGTTGAGGGGGAGGGGCCAGAGCCCCACCCTGCCTGATTCAAGGCCCGGTGCCATAGGTTAGTTTAGGTGAATACACGGTTTCAAGGCTGCTCATCATACTTACGGCAGTTGCAGTACGCACCTCAAAGTAGATGTAAGTTTTGCGCATTACCCGGCCGTAACATTAAACCCGAGGGTGTAGCCTCACAGCCTAGATCTGTCTCATAACACTACTCTCAAGCGTATATTGAACACACACCTCTTAAGAGTCACATACACCTTAGAGCTGTGTATTTAACATACGCTTGGCAGGAGTATTAAGAGACTGCTCTCGGCTGTGAGGTCATACCCGCGACTTTAGTGTTACTGAAGGGTAATATACGAAACGCACAGCTGCTTTGACGTGCATATGGCAACACCTTTGTCCTAACTGCACCCCTGGCTAGTATGATTAGCAGTTTGAAAACTGTATACAGTGCCGTCAGTATTGCCATAAGCACGTCAACTATTTCCTGTATCTGCATGTGAAACGGCCCTGGCCAGCCGATTTGGTCTTTGAAAATAGGATACCGCATTGTGACCCTTGTAAGTTACAGTACAGTATTTTGTACAAAGGAAGTGCTGTAAAATCACAGCATTTATTTCTGCATTTGCTCGGTAAATTTGTTCAAGGACTTCTAAATTCTAACATTATTACATTTTTATTTCTTTTGATCTCAGAAATTTGAACGTTCCTTGTTTTTCCTTCTGTCGTAAATGAATACGTAGCCAATAATGCCCTGGTTTTAATTGTTCCCAACAGGATGGCTCCGTAGGTGGGTAGTGCCGTCACCGTACCTCACACGGTGCACTGTAGACATTACTTAATAAGGTTCTTTGCAGCATTGCTTCAGCCCCTGTCTTCTAACAATCGCTTCATAGTGGAACTGCAAAAGATTTACCTCCTGTTACACCTTCCATACCTCTCTATTCCTCTCAATTTTCCTTTCAGCACTGAATGAGGTGTTTGAATAGCATGCTTCAAAATGCTTCTGAAGTCTTTTCATGTGTGATATGCTGATGCTTTATCCATTGCTTGCAGGTTAAGCGAACGGAATGGCCGAGGGGGCAGCGGGACAGGTGGCTCGGCCCATTTCGTTTCCCCTGGAGGAGGCAAGTCACCTTACTGCGGTTCCCTATTGGGTAAGTGTTTCAGGTGCTGGACCATCCCTGTTCACAGAGGCATTAGGGGTCATTAATGTTGTAGCTGTTCCTGTTAATTATTATTTTGTAGCGTCTCTAAAACCCGTCGTCTCTGATAAGTGGCAGGCTTTATGGAATGCTAAATGTCATTATCCCACTCTGAGGCAGTTTTGAACCTGTGTTGGATTGTCTCATTCATTAAAAAAAAAAAAAGGGTCAGATTCAAGTAATTTTAGAGATTTCTTGCATAAAAGTTCTACGGCGACAAACGTCCTCTGCAGTTTTCGTTGCTTGACTGAATTACACCTTTGCATGTTCAACGTGCAGTCTAGATTTATGTCTAAAGGCAAAAATGAGTGTGTCTATGAAACGTAAAAATTGTTTGGAAGAGTATTTTCATAAATTGGATGTAACAGTAAAGTATTTACAGTTTTGTGGACTTTTTTTCTTATGATTTTTTTACGAGCTCCTTAAAATTGGACGGTGGGATCAGATACTTTTGAAACACACTTATATTTTGTCATAGTAAATGCTTGCTAGTTTGTTGTTATTAAGCAAATAATCTTATTTAACCACAGTTTAATGGAAGATGTTACTATGAGAAGTCTTGAAGTTATTCAATTGCAGAGTGCAAGATGGGGTCTTGATACTTATCAGAAAGACCAGAGCCCCAAAATATCTACTCTACTGTATTAAGCTGAGGTGCTAACAATTGCATTTCAGCATTATGGAATTGACAGCTGTCATCTGTACAATTTTTGTGGCCACACTAAAAGCACTAATTGAGGGTTGAAAGCCCTCTGACAACCCCTGTGGTAGGGGGTTGTGTCATCAGTGCACCTCACAGTGAGCACTGTAGGCATTACTTAATAAGGTTCTTTTTGCGTAGAGTTGCTTGCTATCCACCCTCTCCTAAAAATTGTTTCATAGAGCAACTGCAGAAGGTTATCCTATTCCTGTTACGCCTGTCAGACCTCTCTACTCTCAATTCCCCTTTCAGCACCAAATGTCCTCGTCGTAGGACCCAGCACTTTAGCCTTTGGCTTAAATTATGTATAACATTCCATTGCATTTACTGACAACAGGTCAATGTTCGGCTTACTCAGACTTGCGACAGACTGGACGTAGATCGTATGCATGTTTGGTGTCCCTCTCCAGTTCCGAGTTTTCAGTTGCAACATCTGGAAATGGTTTTATTAGCTTGGTTTTGGGCGTCCAAATTGTGTGTGGGGCTTTCAATGCTGTTTTCTTTGCAATTGTTGCAGTGAGTTGATAGTACAGTGGCTGTACTTAATCTTGGCCTGGTCACGTAGGAATCGAAAGGAAGTAACATCGTGAAGATGGAGATTTCAAATCAATTATAGCTCCACAAATTTTAACCTGGTCACTTCTGAGTTCAAAGAGCATTTTTGCTTTCTTTTTGGGATGATTGCATGCATAGTTCTAATTTAGCTGAGCAGATTAATAATTTTGATCGAAGGAGATGTGACACTGTCAGCGAAAGTGTACGTCAAGGCCAGCTCTGTAAAATAGCCTCACATTTGTAATTACTGAACTATCCTTAGTTGAGGCACTCCATTCCAGGTACAGTTTTAGAATGCCCGAAGTCCATAACAGCACATTCTGTTCTTGATTGCTCTCTTAGTGTCTGTAATTGGCTACTGTTTGCATCATCTGCTGCATAAAATGTGCCCTGTGGAATCAAGAATTGCATATTAAGCATGATACAGACACCATCCTACTTACAAACGAGTTATGTTCCGGACGGCTGTTTTTGTGTTGAATTGTCTGTAAGTGGTTACTGTACTCTTCATGCCTGTTTAAGTGCATTATGTTATAAAATCAATGCACTGTGCATAGACAGTATTGTATGTACAGAATAGGGCACAAAAAACAAATTTTTTTATTATGGGTGGCAAAGGGGAGCGCTCGGAGCACAATTTTGAATTATGATGCTGTTTGCACCCTCTGCTGATTGACACTGCTTTGGAGGTTTGATTGTGTCAGCCCTCGTTATGTTGAAGTCGACTCATTCTGTCAGCCTGGACACTTCTGCTGTAATCCCTGGGGGTGTTTCTTATAACTCTTAACTCTTAATAGCGTAGGACAAGGCAGAAACCTTCACACGGAGCTGCGGTTTCAAAGACCTTGTGAAATTCTTGAACTCGTGAATTTTGTATTTTTTTTCCATAGCATCTTGAAGCTATATTGCAGACACTGCAAGAATACGGTGCATTATCCACTGCAGTTATCATCTAAGCATTCACCCAAAATCCTCGCTGTTTAATTATCTCCTCTTGCCATTTTTTATATCCTGAAAGACCATATCCGTAGCCATGTCACCTCGTAGGTGTCGCCATGCAATAAGATGAACGCCTGGGCTCTTGCATTAAGGGATGTGGGTCTTGTCGTGCTGTTTTGATAATGTCGTGGGAAGTCTTATGTCTTTTATTACATGTTTATGTAGTGGCTTTTATTTTTACATACATACAGGTGCTCGGTAGCTTTTTTTCTGACTCTTCCGTGTCTGTAATCTATTATTGCGTCTCAAGTCTTTTATTAAGTGTGTCTTGCTTTTCATATCCTGCTAAAAGATATTTCCTGAAGGTTCAGGACAGTTGACTGAAAACCTTGCTGAAATGATATCAGTTCCTGAATGGGGTCAGCAACTAGCAAATTCTCCAGGTTCCTTTTTTATGAGAGAAGTCACAGGCTCTCCAGAACCTCGTAACGTCACCATCATTTCTAGGCAGTGAGGAGAACTAAGTACAGGCAGTCCCTGGGTTATGTCGGTGGTTCTGTTCCGACGCCACGCTGTAACCTGGGAAATGACGTAACCCGGAATGTCACAAGAAAAATGTATAAAAACGAGAAATAAAGTGATGAAAGCTTTACCTTTAATCCTCTGGGTTTACTGTACAGTAATTTACTTGCATTCTGATGTGGTATGCAACCAAAAACCTCCAAATTTTGACTTCTATATTGTAGCTGTATTTATGTACTTTTACTGTTCTGTCGCAGCACAAGAAGGCGACGTAACCTCGGAACATCCGCTGTAACCTGGAACTGGTTTTTCTATTAATATATTTGAAAAGCATTGTAAACTCGGAGCAACGTAAAATTGCGACGTAACCTCGGAACATCCGCTGTAACCCAGAACTGATTTTTTCATTAATATATTTCAAAAGCGACGTAAGCTTGGAACAACGTAAGACGGCGACTTAAACCCGGAACGATGTAACCCGGGGACTGCCTCTATTCCACTTGTTGCTCTCTCACCTCCAGTGTGTGTTTTAAGGATGGAATCATTTGATAATAACATGATTTGCTTTCCGAGAATAATTGAAATCATTTGAACCATTGGGCTGAAAGCATCAGCTTGCAAATGCATTGTGTTTATGATGTCATGATATGTCTTCTAGATTTGGAGTTGAAATCAGTATAGTTCTAGATTCAGAAGTGTGTAAGTGCTGCCTGCAGGAACCTAACAACACCTCATTGCATTTGTCGTACTTAAGCTTTCCGTGGCTTCCTCCTTCTTCATAAGAGTGGCAGTTATGACTTGGACCATCGACAGATGGTCTCTAGTTTGTCACTTTACATAAGTTGTATTTCAACAGAGAACTTCCACATTCACAATTGATCCCTGATCCCCCTTTCGTGCCGAGAGCAAGATTTGCTGGACAGCAGAAGCACCAATATGCAGTAAATGTCTCTCGCTGTCGAACTTCTCAGTTCCTGAGGTCCTATATTCCTCATGCCGTCTCCCTGAGGGTGTCGTGCAATTGGAACTTCGGAAGTTCAAGTGAAGATGCAATGCATTACTACCCTAATGATATTCTCCTTGTATTTGAATACATTTTTATCTATTTTTTTAATTTATTGATTTATTTTTTCTTTTCTAAGAAGTGGGATCTCTTCTTTATCTATTTCCCTTTACTTGGACCAGCGTTCATCTACTGAATTATAATAATAATAATAATAATAATAATATAATTTGGCAGCAGACCCTCTTTTAAACAGGTTCTATTGAATATTATTGCTGCTTCAGCTGCATTTATTTTGTAGAAGACTTTTTCTATTTTCCTT
>JANJGK010000857.1:55000-142500 GCA_039081455.1 Macrobrachium rosenbergii | reverse complement strand
CCCATACTGTACACTCACACTCACTAAACACTCACACTTACTATACACTGACACTCAATGACACTAAACACTCACTGAATACTCAACACTCACTAGGCACTCACTATACACTAAACGCTCACTAAACACTCACTAAATACTCATTGTACCCCAAACACTCAGTAAACATTCACTAAACACTCACTTAATCCTAAACACTCTTTAAACACTTAACACTCACTAAGCACTAAACACTCACTATGTACTCACTATACACTAAACACTCACTAAACATTCACTAAGAAGCACTCACTATACACTAAACACTCACTAAGCCCTAAATGCTCATTAAACCCCTAAACACTCATTAAACACTAAACAGTCAATGAACATTCACTAACCACTCATTAAACATTTACTAAACACACACTAAACATTCACTAAACACTAACATTCTCAAGACATTCACTAAACAACCACTAAACATTCACTGAATGCTTACTGAACATTCACTACACACTAACATTCACTAAACCCTAAACACTCATTAAACATTCACTGAATACTTACTAAACATTCACTAAACACGAACATTCAATAAACCCTAAACACTCACTAAACATTCACTGAATGCTTACCAAACATTCACTAAACACTCATTAAACACTAAACAGTCAATGAACATTCACTAACCACTCATTAAACATTTACTAAACACACACTAAACATTCACTAAACACTAACATTCTCAAGACATTCACTAAACAACCACTAAACATTCACTGAATGCTTACTGAACATTCACTAAACCCTAAACACTCATTAAACATTCACTGAATACTTACTAAACATTCACTAAACACGAACATTCAATAAACCCTAAACACTCACTAAACATTCACTGAATGCTTACCAAACATTTACTAAACACTCATTAAACACTAAACAGTCAATGAACATTCACTAACCACTCATTAAACATTTACTAAACACACACTAAACATTCACTAAACACTAACATTCTCAAGACATTCACTAAACAACCACTAAACATTCACTGAATGCTTAATGAACATTCACTACACACTAACATTCACTAAACCCTAAACACTCATTAAACATTCACTGAATACTTACTAAACGTTCACTAAACACGAACATTCAATAAAACCTAAACACTCACTAAACATTCAATGAATGCTTACCAAACATTCACTAAACACTAACATTCAATAAACCCTAAACACTCACTAAACATTCACTGAATACTTACTAAACATTCACTAAACACTAGCATTCAATAAACCCTAAACACTCACCAAACAGTCAAACAGTCACTGAATACTAACTAAACATTCACTATACACTAACATTCACTAAACTCTAAACACCCACTAAACATTAATATTCACTAAACCCTAAACACACACTAAACATTCACTGAATACTTACTATACATTCACTATACACTAACATTCAATAAACCCTAAATACTCACTAAACATTCACGGAATACTTACTAAGCATTCACTAAACACAAACATTCACGAAAAACTAACATTCACTAAATATTCACTGAGTACTTACACACTAAACATTCACTTAATACTTACATACTAAACATTCACGCAATACTTACATACTAAACACTAACATTCACTAAACCCTAAGTACTAATACACTAAAAATTCACTTAACTTCAAACACTCACTAAACATTCACTAAACATTCACTAAACCCTAAACACTCACTAAAAATCCACTGAATGCTGACACACTAAACTTCCAATAACACTACTATTCACAAAACATTCACTAAACCCTAAACACTCGCTAAACATTCACTAACATTCACTAAACCCCAAACTAAATATTTACTAAACAGGAGATCTGAAAAATAATATAAAAATTAGCAGAGGAATAATAATAATAATAATAATAATAATAATAATAATAATAATAATAATATAATAATAATAATAATGTGATTGATTGCTATGTAATGAAAAACTTTGTTATTAAAAGTGATTTAGTCAGTTAATTAATTATATAATTATTTAATTAAAATAAATAATCTAATAAGTAATTTAGTAATTATTATTAGATAAATAATAATAATTAATCACAAAGGTTTACTAATCTGTCAATTATACCTTTAACGAGGAACTGACAGCCATTTTTAAGGTGTTATTTAATTATTTAATTAATTAGTTATTTGTTATTAGTTATTTAACTTATATAATTAATTAGTTATTTAATTGTTACCAGTATTATTATTATTATTATTATTATTATTATTATTATTATTATTGTTATTCCTCTATTGATTTTTTATATTATTTTTCAGGTCTCCTCCCATGCCCACACCCTACTTCGACCACAAGCACCATAATAGAGGCTGAACACGACCCCAGATTCGGCAGGTTTTAAAGCACGAGGAACCCACCACTCCCCCAAATTCACAATTAAACGGCCCTCTTGCCTCCTCACCCGACAACCCACCCCATCAGGCTTTTAAGAAGAGGGTCATCTTCTTAAAAGCCAGACATCCTCTTAAGGATCAGTTTCCTTCGTCCTGGTTCCCGTCGACTCGACTCCTGTCCTCCGCCTCCTCTTCGGTAATCAACCTGTAATGGACAGGGTACAAGTAGTTGCTTGTTCATGTCTTGATTTATTCACCTGACTTGTCATTATCAAAAGTCCCTCTCCCTCCCCATTCCTGTCTGTACCCCTTCCATTCCTAATCATTCTGCTTCAACACCTCCCCAAGCACTCACATTCCATTCTATCTCTTCTTCCCCATTTATCCTGTTTCCTGTAATAATTACTGTACGTCCCCGTCGACTATAAGACCACGTCGCCATTCATACCTCTGGCCAGTTACAGTCCTCACAACACCACCTACAACTCTACCCATAAACCAAACCTCTTTTCTCATCCTTCTCCCTTTATTTTCCTAATTAATTTACCTCCTTTCCTCTCTTATCTCAACCACTTTCTTTTTCATTAGACAGAGGGCTGATCCCAGGGTCTCTTGGTGTCCTTGTCCTTTTAAATACCCGAGTCCTATTTTTTTGCAGGTAGAATTATCTGTAGTATTCTTCTTTCCGTCACCAATATATTCTTGTCTTCAGTCATCCAAATTGCCACCTTTATTTCAGATGCATCTGCAATTTATTATGGCTTATGAAGTCATAACTTTTATGGTAAGCCTGACTTTTTCTGTTCTGAAGGCTCATGCCATCTGCACAAGGTACGTTTTCTGTTCAGGACAGCAGAAACACCAGTATTCAGTAAATGTACCTCGCTGTAGAACTTCTCGGTTTCAGAGGTCCTTTATTCCTCACACTTTTGTACTGTGGAACAGTCTCCCTGAGGACGTCCTGCAATTAGAACTTCAAAAGTTCAAGCGAAGATGCAGTGCATTACTACCCCAAAACTATTCTCTTGGTATTTTAATACATTTTTATCTATCTATTAATTTATTTTTTCTTTTTAATAAGTGAGATTCCTTCTTCCTGTATTTCCCTTTACTTCCTCTTACTTCTTCCTAATGAGCACCTTAATATTCTTTGGAAGCTTGAATTTCAAGTCAGTGGACCCTTTCGTGGGCTTCTTCCATACGAGTAGGGTTCTTCATCTTCTGAATAATAATAATAATAATAATAATTATCTAACATGTAGTGGCCCACATGGCATGAAATCTCAGTCCTTGCGAGGTGGACATAAATGATGTTATGTAGACAGTAGGCCTTCATAGTTGGTGAAATACATTCAGTGTATTGAATATTAATTTGTTCCGACACAATATACAAACCCTCTGTCCTTTACATTAGGGATTACTTTCAGGCGTAGGCTGGAAACGGCCGTTGAACTTCAAACAAGGTGGTTAGGTAGTTAACTACTGTCCGGGAGGCGGGAGTACCGCCTGCCCGGATGTAAACATTCCAATTTGCTTTCGGCCGTTGTAGCGCACGGACGTTGTTCTTTGTCGCTCTCTGCCTGACTGCTCTTTTTTCAACAATTTGGTGGGAATCTTACTTTTTTTGTTTATCTTGAATCATGGACAAACCAACTAAGCCTTCCTATCCCCAGCGTGTATGTCCCGGGGTGGGAGGGAAGAAATGTAACTCTTTTCGATCTAGCGTCAACGCGGACCCACATGCTCTGCCCGTCTTGCAGGGGGCGTGTGTGTTCGCGCGACGCTCCCTGTAGTGAGTGTTGCTCTTGGTCCCCCGAGCAATGGAGGAAGTTCGAGGGGAGGAGACGTTACCGTCGTAAGCCTACCAAGGAGTCGTCCAAGGGAAACACATCCCCGACGACTCCGTTGGTGGCGAATGTGTCGGGTTCGTTTCTCCCTCCCAGCGAGCTTCCCCTTCTTGCTCCCTCTCCCTCGGGTGAGGACTCCCCCTCCCCTTCCTCTTTTGTTTCATCGCTTGTAGAAGGGCGCAGGGGAGAGTTGGACCGGGACATTCTGGAGGGGAGTTTTATCCTCCAGAGCGGGTAGAGGCTTCCCGAACTAACCCAACTTTTGCTTCAGGTCTCGGGCTGGATAGCCAGGCTATGGACTCGGCTTCAACCTGGCTACCCCTGGGCCTACCTGGCACGTCACTGGAGGGACTGGCACCTAATCTCTCCACCACTCCAGTGACCACTCACTCGGCAACGACAGCGACTACAACATCCGTCACCATGTCTAGGTTCGCGCAGCTCCCGGTATCGGTAGCTTCACACCTTGATACCCAGGTCTCGGCTTCCCCTGCCGTGCAACACGCAGTACCGCTGCCTCCTGGCTTCCTGGCCCCGTTCACGTGAGTAGGCCCCGCCTACTTGGTGACATCATCCTTCCCGTATGTGACTGTCGCTGCCCCCGTTGCTGACCCTGGCTTCTACGACTGCAGTTCCTCGCTTCATGATCCAGCCCGGCCCTTTGTCTGTTCCTCTCCCCATTCCATCGACTCTGGCGCAGGCTGGCATGACTACCCATGCGGGAGGGGTGGCGCCTGCATTCCCGGCCCCGCCCACTTTTGTTCCTGGCCGACACGCGGTTGCTCCCACTCAGGTAAGTGCTGGCCCGAGCTCCGCGGTCTCTTCCCGGGATGTGCCTTCTGCTGCAGCCCCTCCTGCCGTTCCTGAGTCTTCGACTGCGCCTGCCTGGTTTGGGGACTTAACAGCGATCCTAAGGCAGATGGTGAAGAAGAAGAAGAAGAGGTCTAGGAAGGTGTCGTCATCTTCGTCTTTGTCTTCATCATCGTCATCGTCTTCGTCTGCTGCCTCTTCTGCTTCTCCTTCCGGGGCTTCACAGCCAAATAAGAAGAAGCCTGCCTCTCCCCCCGCTAAGAAGCCTCGCACCGAGGCTTCTAAGGGTCTGCCTCCTTCCACAGGGAAGGCAGTGGAATCTCTCGTCGGCTCTTCCCGATCCTCAGATCAGGGAACCGCTGGCCTGGCCTCTGGGTCAGTCACATCGGGAGCCAAGGGCGTGCAGACCAAGGTCTGCAGCCCCCCCCCCCCCCCGCTGTGCCTAAGAAACCTCCTGCTTCAAAGGCCAGCGAGTCCACGTCGGACACTCGTTCGCGAGTTGGGGCCGAACGCCAGGAGAGGTGGAGAAGAGGTCCCCTGCTCAGTCTTCCCGAGAGGCTACGGCCTCGAAGAAGACTGGGGCGCTTCTAGAAGACAGCGCAAGCTCGCGCCAGCCAGCTGCGCGCTCGACTCCTCCCAGTCCCCAGCCACGTCCGGGCAGCCAGCCTGGCTTGGGGGAGGCTCACGCTCGGCTCGCACGAGCCGTTCCGCTCTCCTCGGGAGATTGCTTCTCCTAGGCGAAAGCAGTCTCCTCAACCCGGGCTGCCATTACCACCGCGGGTTGGTGACCGCTCCCAACCTACTGCCTCTGTTGGTTCTGCCAGCAAAGCCAGTGGGAGCACCCGATCCTCCTCGCCTGTCCCCTCCGCCCCTTCGGCTTCTTCCAGGGGGATGAGTAGGACAGGAAGAACTCCGGCGAGTTTTCTCCCCAGAGTTCTACCTCGTGGGCGTACGAACCTGGCTCGGTCCTTGGCTCGACCAGGTCTTACGCCCGCGTGGTCCAGGAAGGATCACGGGGGTCTGCTGAGGTTCTCCCTCCTGCAGGGAGAGTAGATCGGGAGGAACGCACCCTGGAAGGACTCGAGCGTCCTCTGCCCCAGGATGCGGACACTCCTGAGATACAGAGGACTTTTGCAGAGGTTATCGCGCTGATTCGTCAGCACAATGACCTCGGGGAAGGGACCACGGCTTCTTCTGTGGATCGTCCATTGCGCCTCGAATCCTTTTGGGGACCTAAGAAGGAACCCAAGGCTTCGGTGGGGCTACCGTGGTCCAGACTTGCCGAGGGGGTCCTCGACCAAGTGAACAGTCTTGTGTCTGGGCAAGACAGCTCACTTCGTTCGAGCCGCTCGGACAAGCTTCTTCCCCCCCTCTGCCTCGCCAGAAGCGCTTCTATACTCCATCTGAAGGGGCGTTGCTGACCAAGCAGGTTGACCCGGACCTGACTCATCTGGATCCGGGTCTGACATTGCAACAACTTACTGGTGAGAGTAACTCCCTCTCCCAGCAAGAAGCTGCAACCCTGGAAGCCACCGCCATGGCGGCCTTCCAAGCAGTCTCCTGGCTCGATCTGTGGTCCTTCACAGTATCGAGGGTAACGTCTTCCTCGGGTGCTATCGTACCTGGGGAGGACTCTGCCTTTGGGAGACTGTGCCAGTCTAGGGGTAGGGCTATATCCTACCTCGCCCATCAGACTGCGAACCTGTGGGCAAACCTGGTTCTGAAACGAAGAGACGCTGTTCTCTCTTGCTTCTCCAGGTCTGTAGGTCCCGAATCAGCAATTGCCCTTAGGAATGAACCTTTGTTGGGTTCCTCCTCTCTCTTCCCTAGAGAGCTGGTGGACGCCGTGGTAGACAAACGCCGGGCCGATGACAGCGACCGGTGGACCTGAAGAATGCATATTTTCAAATGCCCATTCATCCGTCCTCTCGCAAGTACCTCCGCTTTGTCCTCGGGGAGACGGTCTTCCAGTTCAGGGCACTTTGTTTCGGGCTCTCGACCACTCCCCAGGTGTTCACGAGAGTCTTCTCTCTTGTGTCAGCTTGGGCCCACTCGTACGGGATACGTCTACTGAGGTATCTTGACAGCTGGCTAGTCCTGGTGGGCTCCCGCTCGCAGTTGGTACAGGACAGGGATCGGCTCCTCGAGTTTTGCCGCGTTCTAGGGATCGTGGTAAATCTCAAGAAGTCAGATCTCACACCCAAGCAGAGGATAAAGTACCTGGGCATGCTGATAGATACGGTGGCAGCGAAAGTCTTTCCCTCGGACTCATGTATCAGCAAGTTCAGGCAGGCAGCACAACTGTTCCTGTCACGACAGGAGCAGCCAGCCCGGCAATGGCAAGTCGTCATCGGTCACCTGTCGTCTTTGGAGAAGCTAGTACCTCATGGGCGTCTTCACCTGCGGTCTCTTCAGTGGAGACTAAAGGAGTATTGGTCCCAGTCCCAAGACCCCCAGTCCTTCCTCATCTGTCTTTCTGAGGAGGTGAGGGAGGACCTTCGCTGGTGGACAGACGACAGGAACCTCTTGATAGGAGTATCCCTGCATACTCCCCCTCCGGACATGCTTCTGTTCTTGGACGCATCGACCGAGGGATGGGGCGCACACCTGGAGGAGTTGCTGACTTCGGGAGTGTGGCACCGAGATGACAAGCGCCTTCACATCAACATCCTAGAACTCAAGGCGGCCTTTCTGGCCCTCCAAGAGTTCCAGGATCGAGTGATGGGACACTTTGTGGTACTGATGAGCGACAATACCACGGTAGTGGCATACGTCAACAAGTAGGGGGGCCTGGTGTCCCGCCAGCTTCATCAGTTGACGATGCAGGTGCACGAGTGGGCCATGACCCACTTGGTAGAGCTGTCAGCCAGGTACATTCCAGGCAAGAGGAATGTCGTGGCAGACAAGCTCAGCTGCCAGAACCAGGTGGTAGGGACCGAATGGTCCCTCCACCAGGAGATAGCGGAAAGGCTGTTTGATCTGTGGAGGCGTCCAGCCATCGATCTGTTTGCCACCCAGCACAACAGAAAGCTCCAGGTCTTCTGTTCTGTCGTGCCGGACCCATGGGCCGCTGCGGAGGACGTGTTCCAGCATCCGTGGGACAACCTCGACGTGTACGCCTTCCCACCATTTGGTAATTACTCTAAGATTATTGGTAAGAACCCTTTAGATTATTGGAAGCGCCAAATCCTGTGAAGGTTTTTATGCTATAAAAGAAAACTGTATGGAATAGCCTTCATGAATTGAGAGGCACATTCTCCTTGTCAAGTAACTAATTGCTGGTTGTGTTGTCCTTTTGACTTGTTTATTGTTTGCACTGTTGCATATTTTTACCTGACAATGGATTAATTACTTGTTAAATATGTTCTTTAGATTGCTTATTCTGTGTTCTTCATTTTTAGATCATGATACTTTGGTTTTATTTTACTTTCTGACTAATTTTCACATTACATAGCTGAAGTGTTGTAAAGCCTCTGAAGGTTCTATAGATATAGCTACAAATATTGTTGTGCATAAAGAACTTTGGATCTTCTAACTATAACAAAAAAGCAAGTCTGCCTACACGAGTAGATTGCCCCC
Source organism: Macrobrachium rosenbergii (assembly GCA_039081455.1). Taxonomy (NCBI): domain Eukaryota; kingdom Metazoa; phylum Arthropoda; class Malacostraca; order Decapoda; family Palaemonidae; genus Macrobrachium; species Macrobrachium rosenbergii. Next base: position 133,864 of record JANJGK010000857.1, on the reverse strand, counting down.
GTTGTTTCATTAATGCTGAAACCCAGCAGTGCAGATACCAATCATTCCATTACCTGTACCAATAAGTACACAGCCACTATACACAGCACTGATGAGTAGTCATATACAGCCACCATTTCCCCTTCACTTTTCACAAAGCACCTTGTCTTTGCAAATCTTCTTCAGCCAGAGGTAGAAGATATGTGAACTGCCATTTGGTCAGAAGAAAATATTCTTTGAATATTTCCACATCCAGCTCAACTCTCTTTTGCCAAAGTATTGTAGGCTCCAGTTGTGGAGCAATTCAGCAGGAACCAGTGAGACCACCTTTATTGTTCCATTGTCTGTTTACTGTTGCTTTTTGAATGATGATCCTTTGTATATAATGACAGCGTGATTAATAACTATTCTTCTTGTTTACATACATAGGAACATAGTGCACCAGAAGCATATTTCAGTCTAAATGTATGTAAAGGCATGATAATGGAAGCCTAGCTTTAGGAGAAGTTGAGAAGACGGATACTTAACAACCCTGACGCAGATTCTCCTCCTCCTCCTCCTCCTCCTCCTCCTCCTCCTCCTCCTTCTACGTGAACACATTGTCCTCCAGTTGCTCCTCCTCACACTGGGTCCTCGCCCTTCTCATCCTCCTCCTTGTACCTCTTCCAACCTTTCAAAAACACCTGACATAAAGACGCCCTTTATTCCTCTCTAGGTGGGACGATATCTCATGAGATGACTTGACTAGTGGTCCCAGCAGTATCAAAACTTTCAGTAAATCCAAGATTTTATTGTTGCCTGAATCCATTACTGTTAATTCTACTCCCAGTCATTTGTCACTAGATGTCTCTTCCTGTTTTTTATTTACCAAATAAGCATTGCAGTGAAAGAGATATTATTATTATGAAAGGTTTGAAAGTTACCAAAAAGGGGTTACTGATTACAGAATAATGGTTCAGGGCTACTGTAGGCATAGTAGGCAATTTAGAGGCAATGTAACCTAACCAGACGTTCCATTACTTAATCTAACCCGTCTTAATGTGGCTTTTGGGGCTTTGCTTTTTGTAGATCCCCCCCACCCAGAGTAATTCATGACCCCTTACTCTGCATTGTAGCCCAAAGTGGCCTTTGGAGAATTGGCGCAAGTAGCAGCCCTTTATACCCATTATTTCTTTGACAGAAAGAGGAATAAAAAAAGGGAAAAGACATGACTTGTAGAAGCTTGCCAGAAAAACAAGGGAATGGTTCTTATTGTAAAACTCACTCTCTCTCTCTCTCTCTCTCTCTCTCTCTCTCTCTCTCTCTCTCTCTCTCTCTCTCTCTCTCTCTCTCTCTCTCTCTCTCAGAACATGGCAGCATAATAATTGTGCTATGAAAAGAAACTTCACATTGAAGGAAATGATCTCAATTAAATAGAGGAGTTCCACTGGGCCAGAATCCCTCCCGCCTTGCTTACCTGGCACAGGGGACACCGACATCTTTCCAATCTCAGGAATTGTTAGTAATTTTTTTTTTTTTTTTGTAATTCCATTTTCGACAATTATGACTTTTATGTCAGTAATTAATTTATGAATTCATTCCTATTTTTCAAATCGCACTCAAGAATAGGTAGGGTCCCCCTGATTTGCAAAATTTTTGCATAAAATGTTTACCTACTAGAATGCAATATATTTATTTTTGTTTGTAGTTTTCTTGTATATGTTTTGTTATATAATAACGTCAATTTAAAATTAAAATAACCTTTTAGATTATTGGAAGTGCAAAATCCTGTGAGGGTTTTTGTGCTGTGAAAGAAAAATGTATAAAATTCCCTTCATGCATTGAGAGGCACATTCCTCTTACTTGTCAAGTAACTAATTGCTTTTTGTGTTGTCCTTTTGACTTATTTATTGTTTGCACTGCTGCTTATTTTTACCTGACAGTGGATTAATTACTTGTTATATATGTTCTTTAGACTGCTTATTCTGTATTCTTCATTTTTAGATCTTACTTTGGCTTTATTTTACTTTCTAATTTTCAAATTTCATAGCTGAGATATTGTAAAGCCTCTGAAGGTTCTATAGTTATATCTACAAATATTGTTGTGCATAAAGAACTTTGGATCTTGTAACTATAACAAGAAAAGCAAGTCTTCCTACAAGATCAGATTGCCTCTGTTGTTTCTTTAATGCTGAAACCCAACAATGCAGATACCAGCCATTACCTATACCTGTAAGTACACAGCCATTATACACAGCACTGATGAGTAGTCATACACAGCCACCATTTCCCCTTCACTTTCCACAAAGCACCTTGTCTTTGCAAATCTTCTTCAGCTTCAACACATTGTCCTGTAGTTGCTCTTCTTCACACTGGTTCCTCGCCCTTCTTATCCTCCTCCTTGTACCTCTTCCAACCTTTCAAAAACACCTCACATAAAGAAGCCCTTTATTCCTTTCTAAGTGGGACTACATCTCATGAGGCGACTTGACCAGTGGTCCCAGCAGTGTCAAAACTTTCAGTAAATCCAAGATTTTATTGTTGCCTGAATCCATTACTGTCAAATTAATCCCAATCATTTGCCATGAGATGCCTCGTCCTTGTTTTTTATTTACCAGATAGGCCTAATCATTGCAGTGAAAGAGATATTATTATGAAAGGGTTGAAAGTTACTAAAATGGGGATCAATTATAGAGTCAGGGGTCAGGGCCTGTAGACATAGTAGGCATTTGTGTAGCAGGCATTTTAGAGAATTGGTGCCAGTAGTAGCCCTTTATACCCATTATTGCTTTAATAGAAAGAGAAATAAAAAAAATGGAGCCTGTGAATGACTGCGGGACCACGCTTTTGGTGCCAGAAACTCGCTTTAGAAAGCGCACCGAAAAAAAATTGCTCCCTCTGTGCTTCATAATGGTAATGAAAACAGAGTTTTTTTCCGGGGTTGCCAAAAGGAAAAGCAACTGGAAAACTAGTAAATGGTAAGGGGAACCGGGGTTTTGGGCGGGGGAAAGAAAAAAGTTGTCCCGGTAGGCTACATACGTAAGGCTGACCTGCTAAAGTACATACATGATGCTGAGATGCTACACTACATACGTGAGGCTGACTGACCCGATACTCTGCACACAAAATGTTGTCCCGCCACTCTCCTTACAGTAGGCCTTGATGAACCATTGGAAACCGGTAGCCTAGGGTACTTGTAGCCTAAAAGAACCATGGTTAAGCTATTACATACCTACATTAGGGCGGACGGAAACCACTGGCTTAGGCTACTTGTAGCCTACATAAGAAACATCAGTTAAGCTATTCCCTACCTCCCTACCTACATTAGAATGGGCGTTAATTTTGTAATGGTGATTTTTTAACATATCTGCTCTCAGTTCGGGGTAGCGGAACAGTGCTTCGCTCCTTATCCACATTTTGAAAGATTCTTGGCAAGCTCGTATGCTCTGGCAAGAGGTATTATCTGTATTCAGTGTAGTTACAGGTTACAGAAATCGGCAAACTGCACACTAGGGTCCGTTCCAAAACATAACCTACCTAGCAACAAAACAAATGTAAAAGGGCAGGTATATGCTCTGCTTACTTTATTCAAAGTCGCTGCTGTCCGACCATGTAGGTAATAGTGTCGGCTTCGTAGGTCCTACTATAATGAGCTTCTTTGCAACTGCTGGCTGCCGAACAGGTGAGTGGGAATTACTCGGTCCGGGTCTTATTGTCAATGGTCGGGAAAGTAAATCAGAGACAGGGGATGTCGAGCAGCTCTTGAGCAAATAGACACGCTTAACTAAATCCAGAAACGCCCAAAATGGACATGGAACACCTGGGTATCGCTTTTGGGGACAAAATCAAGTCGTGACTTTCCATCTCGCCGGTTTGAGGAAGAAAGAACGCATGATTCTGGTGTTGGCCTAGGCCTATGAATCATATCAGTAGAACACATTGTGATTGGTTTGAAATATTTAATCCATAAGCCCTAGGGAGTGACCTGGGTCAGTCCGAGATACAATTGGACGGAATTAAATTTCCTACGGTCAGGTCGGGGCGACATACAGCGGCAGCCTTGGGAACTACGGGGTGAGAGAAGTGCCGCACTTCGGCCATCTTAAGAACTACGGGAGAGCGGTGCTGTATGAGACCGTTCACATCAACTTGGTACTTAGAAAAAGTTATGCTCCACTGAAATAATTGTCGTTTGGGAAAATCAAGCAAATTGGTCAATTCACAATGAAGGAAATGAGTCTTTAAAAAGAGTCTGGGATCTCAAGAATTATCTCAACACAGAGGAGTTCCACTGGGCCAGAATCCCTCCCGCCTTGCTTACCTGGCACAGGGTACACCGACATCTTTCGAATCTGTCAGGAATTGTTTGTAATTTTTTTTTTTTTTTTTGTAATTCCATTTCCTACTATTATGACTTTCTTGTCAGTAATTAATTTGTGCATTCGTTCCTATTTTTCAAACCACACTCAAGAATAGGTAGGGTCCCCCTGATTTGCAAAATTTTTGCATAAAACATTTACTTCCTAGGATGCAATATATTTATTTTCATTTGCAGTTTTCATGGTTGTCTATTTATCAGATGCTCATAGCTGCTCATTTAAAAAAAAATCATAGATTATTGGAAGTGCAAAATCCTCTTTCATGAACTGAGAGGCACATTCCTTCTTACTTGATAAGTAGCTAATTGATTGTTGTGTTGTCCTTTTGACTTGTTTATTGTTTGCACTGTTGTTTATTTTTACCTGATAATGGATTAATTATTTGTGAAATATGTTCTTTAGACTGCTTATTCTGTATTCTTCATTCTGACTAATTTTCAAATTTCATAGCTGAAATATTCTAAAACCTCTGAAGGTTCTATAGTTATAGCTACAAATATTGTTGTGCATAAAGAACTTTGGATCTTGTAACTATAACAAGAAAAGCAAGTCTGCCTACACGAGCAGATTGCCTCAGTTTTTTCTTTAATGCTGAAACCCAACAGTGCAGATACCAATCATTCCATTACCTGTACCGTTAAGTACACAGCCATTATACACAGCAATGATGAGTAGTCAAATACAGCCACCATTTCCCCTTCACTTTCTACAAAGTACCTTGTCCTTGCAAATCTTCCTCAACCAGGTATAGAAGGGGTAATATGTGAAACTACTACTGCAGATTATGTAACCCAAGCAAACCCACGAAAGTATGGTTTTTTTGGGCATTGTTGAGATGCCCGCAACTTGCATAATTGACAAAAACCGTGAAAGCAATATCAGAAATACAGAAACAACCCTACATACAAACATTCAGAGATACAAACAAATGGGACCGTCAATTAAAATTGTGTTTAGAGTGCTCTCCGTAAGTTCAAATTTTGTTTTGCCTATCAATTCTCTACATACAATACTCTGTGTGCAGTGTATTGTATTTTGAGATGAAAAAACGTACACTACTGTATTGATTGTATATCATACTGTACTCAAATAGGCATGACGAATACAGTAACAAACCTATAAATAATTCAACAATCAAACGGTCTTCTGGAACGTAACTCTTTCGTAAGCAGGGTGGTGTCTGCGTCTCTTATTTAGAGGTTGATCCGCCATTCTACATTCAAGGGGTCATTCAAGTACAGTCGTTTCAAACACATCCTTTAAGTGTACTTTTGGACATGGACTGGCCCGGTCTACTCCTCACCTACAGAGGTAAATTTCTTAAATTCCAAAAGTGTCGTGAAGGTAATACGAGATATTGTGCCTTTTTGAGAGGTAGACCCTTTGTTTTACATTTGAGGGAGTGTTGTACTAACAGTAACACCAAGCATGGAGATGAACACTTGGCCTAGGCCTAGGCCTAGGCTAAGTTTACATTGGGACACGTGGACTGGTCTATGCTACAGATTACCTACAGCATATTTTTTTTAAAAATACCGGACCTATACGTATTCTGATCAGAAAGAGAGGACTAAACACCCCCCAATGCCCAACTAACAGTGAACATGGACACAAGCATGTGGCCTTGGCCTAGGCTAAGTTTATGTTCAGACATGGTGTTTAGCCCATTCTTCTGCTCACCTGCAAGAACAATTTCCTAAGAAATGTGCAGGTATTATGACGATTTGGACCAACACCCATTAAGGGGTAGCCTAGGCTAGTCCACGTGTTCAACGTTTAGTGTTTGGGTGGTCTGGGACGGGTGAAGCCTAAGTCTGATTAGGTTAAGTTTTGGTTTCCTTGGTTATGTCATAAGTGCAAAACACATGTCGAAATGGAAACTTGGGCCCGCTGATCTGAACGACGGGACAAAATACGCTAAAATTTTGTTACTTGAAACACGATTGGAAAACAGTGGGTCAGCGCCAAAATTTGGTAAATTCCGTAGTTGCACAATAATTCAGCTCCCTTCTAGAAAAAAATATGTAGGTTTTGTTTGATTTTGACTTAATTTCTTTTTCAAAATTGGGGTACAGTAGTCACTCACTGGCTAAAAACTTGGTCTGGAAGCAAAATAAAGCCAAAGCATCAATTTCTCATGACAAAGAATGCAGTAGAAGCAGCCACCAAAAGGGCAATTTGACGAGTCATTAATCACTTGTCAGGGAAGGAATGAGCGACAGTGCAAACAACAAACAAATCAAAAGGTCAACAAAACAAGTAGTGAGTTCCTCGCCAGGCAAAAGAACATGCCTATAAATTCTTGAAGGAAACAACACACTTCATATTTACAGCACAAGACAACTCATTGGTGTTGTGGGTATACTGGCTGTGTACTTCCTGGTATAGTTAGTGGCCTGATTGGTCTCTGCACAGTTGTGTTTCAGCATTAAAGGAACTGAGGAAATTTGCTGAAAGTTCTTTATGCATTATTATATTTGTAACCATAAACACAGAAGCTTTTCAACATTTCAGGTGTGAAATATGAATATTAGTCAGAAAGGAAAATAAAGCAGTATAGTATAATGGGTCAAAAGGGCATTTTAACATTCAATTTATCACTTGTCAGGTAAAAATAAGCAACAGTTCAGGTCAATAAACAAGGGGAAAGGACAACAACAAATAATTATGTTACTAATCAAGTGAAAGAAACATCAGACATTTTTCTTTTACAGCACAAGAACCTTTTCAAGACTTTGTGCTTCCAATAATGCACAAGTGCAAGAATATAGCAAGGCACATTATCTATGGAAGAAAATACTATTACCAAACAAAAATAAAAATATTTCTCCGTAATAAGTAAATGTTTTATGCAAAATGGTAAAAACCTTGTAATTCTTGGCAGTGAGTGTAGGAATATAAATGATACCCTGAATACACTACTGTCTTACAAGTCATAATTGTGAAAATGGATTTTACCACAATTAAAGACATTTTTTGGGCCCGGCCAGGAATATGTTGGTGTCCCTTGTGCCAGGCAAGCAAATCAGGAGGGGATTATAGCCCAGTGGGACTCCTCCCTGTAAAGTTTCTTTTTTATAGTATTGTATAGAGAGAGAGAGAGAGAGAGAGAGAGAGAGAGAGAGAGAGAGAGAGAGAGAGAGAGACAGCGCAGGAAAAACAAGGGAATGGTTTTTATTGGAAAACCTCTCTCTCTCTCTCTCTCTCTCTCTCTCTCTCTCTCTCTCTCTCTCTCTCTCTCTCTCTCTCTCTCTCTCTCTCTCTCTCTCTCTCTCTCAGAAGGAAATGAGTCTTTAAAAAGAGTCTGGGATCTCAAGAATTAACTCAACAGAGAGGAGTTCCACTGGGCTAGAATCCCTCCCGCCTTGCTTAACTGGCACAGGTTGACACCGACATCTTTCCAAGCTCTCAGGAATTGTTTGTAATTTTTTTTTTTCTTTGTAATTCCATTTTCGACAATTATGACTTTTATGTCAGTAATCAATTTATGAATTCATTCCTATCTTTCAAAACGCACTCAAGAATAGGTAGGGTCCCCCTAATTTGTAAAATTTTTGCATAAAACTTTTACTTCCTAGGATGCAATGTATTTATTTTCGTTTGTAGTTTTCTTAGTTGTGTATTTATTATGACATTGGGTATTGGACTGCTGATACTGCATTCTTCATTTTTAGATCATGATACTTGGGTTTTATTTTACTTTCTGACTAATTTTCACATTTCATAGCTGAAATATTGTAAAACCTCTGAAGGTTCTATAGTTATAGCTAGAGTTATTGTTATGCATAAAGAATTTGGATCTTGTAACTATAACAAGAAAAGCAAGTCTGCCTACAAGAGCAGATTGCCTCAGATGTTTCTTTAATGCTGAAACCCAACAGTCTTGGCCTGCAATTTGTGCATATATGCTGCATAGCCTTGGCCTGCAAATCCTGCATTCTATTCTGTATAGTCTTGGCCTGCAATTTCGCTGACCTATGGGAAGCTCCACAAACTTTTTGAACCCCAAAAAGGAACCTGGGCGCCGAAAAGGTCCCTTTGGGGACACCACCCCCCAATCCCCCAAAACATTCTCCCAACTCTTTGCAGAAGTTTGGGAAACAGCAGAATCCACTTTGAGTCTCTTGGGGTAACTCTCTTAAGGGCAGTTTGCTATGAGGTTAATTGCTGTTTTTGTATGTAGAAGATACAGTTATAGAGAGAGAGAGAGAGATAGAGTATTATCGATGACACACTTTACTGATTGAATCTAAGGGGGGGGGGGGATGTTCACAGCATTCCATCCTCCCAGAATGCAATAGAGATCTCAAGAAGAAGAAGAGTCAAAATGGACTTAGTGTAACTGAGACAAAATCTGGAGTGGAACTTCGCCTCTTCCAGATCTAGTTATGCTAAGGAGGAAAGAGTTCTCCATTCTTCTTTTGTTGTCTTTTTTCTTCCTTTTCTTCTTCCTCTGTGTTCCTCGGGTCGACTTGTGGGTACGTGGTGGACTAGATCAAGTTAGAACGAAAAGGGTTTAAGTTTTTGTTTGTGTATAATTAAACAAAACTAGAATAAAAATAAACATTACCTCCCATTTTCCACTAATTAATGTACGTTTTTGTGATAATGCTTTTAATATTTTTATTTAATTTTGTTCAGGTCAGTGCCGGATGCTTTTGTTAAATGAGTGAGTAATGAATTTGTATTTTATTTCTGTACCCATACTGTCAAAAATGACAGATTTAATATGAGTTTTTGTGCATGTTTGCAAGTTAACAAGCCACCTGGAGTGACTGGTTTGGGGCTGAATGTCTGTGAATGCAGTTGTAGGTTGAGCCATTCCTGATAAATAACTAAAAGTTTGTTAATTGACCTCTAGTGGGTGTATACACACGTACATATATATATATATATATATATATATATATATATATATATATATATATATATATATATATATATATATATACATATTATACATATACACACACACGCACAAGGCATAACCACCACTTAATAAGTAAGAAATTCATACACACTACATTGAATCCAATAACTAAAACAAACCCATTCAGGTGTCTCCCATGTAGCCACAAGTCGACCTGAGGAACACAGAGGAAGAAAAAGACAAAAGAGTATTTATGTCGAATTCGTCTCCTGTCGTGTGCTATGATTATGTGTCCACCAGCTTCCTAGTATCGTGAATAGAAAACGGGAATGATTTAGAACTCTTGGGTAACTGTGCTAATTGTTCTTTGAGTGTCCATGGCTGAGGTATGGTCTCTGCTCAGATTATTATTATTATTATTATTATTATTATTATTATTATTATTATTATTATTATTATTATTATTATTCTCCAGGGAGTAGATGAAGATCTGTTGTCATTTTAGTTTTCTGTAGAAGAAAACTATTGTGCTGGCTTTGTCTGTCCATTCACACTTTTTCTGTCTGCCCTCAGATCTTAAAAACTGCTGAGGCTAGAGGGCTGAAAATTAGTATGTTGATCATCCACCCTCCAGTCATCAAACATACCAAATTGCAGCCCTCTAGCCCCAGGAGTTTTTTATTTCATTCAATGTTAAAGTTAGCCATAATCGTGCATCTGGCAACGATATGGGAAAGGCCACCACCGAAAGATAGATCTATTTTCGGTGGCCTTGATTAGCCTGTGTAGGTTTGACAGGCTGAATCAATGGAGGAAACATTTTGGAATTTTTAAAAATGTCTTTAAATAAATTTTAAATGTTTTTATATCTCAAAAATTTTTAAATGTTTTTAAATGTATTTAAAGGGTTTTAATGTTTTAAACACCTTTTAAATGTTTTTAAAATGTTCACAAATATTTTTGAGATTTTTTAAATGATTTGAATTTTTTTGAAAAATTTTTAAGTGTTTTTAAATTTTTAAGTTCCTTTTTTAAAGTTTTTAAATGTTTTGAACGTTTTAAAAATTTATTAAATAATCTTTAAAATGTTTTTAAAAAGTTTTAAGTTTTTTTTAAACATTTTAAATGTTTTAAAAAAGTTTTTAAATGTTTTCAATTGTTTTTTAATTATCTAAATGTTTTTAAAGGTTTTTAAATGTTTTAAATTGTTTCCACTGATTTTAAAATAGTTTTTAAATGTTTTAAACGCATTTTTGTGTTTAAAATATTTTTAAACGTTTTAAAATGTTTTTTAAAAGCTTTTAATAACTTTTAAACATATTAAATATTTTCAAATGTTTTTTTAAAACGTTTTTAATCCTGGAAATGTCAGGAGATGAATTTGTTATATATGAGAGTATTATGAAGCATCGCAATTTCCTGTGTTCATTTTGGCTGCACTGAAATGATAAGCAGCTTTGTATGTTTTGTTCTTCATCAACTCTTTTGTTTGTGCACGTTTGTTCTTCCGTTTGTTTGTATGTCCTGTTCTGCATTAACTGTGTTGTTTGTGTACATTTGTTCTTCCGTTTGTTAGGGAATATGTTTGATGGGCTTAACTACATTTGTTTTTGCTTCAAACAAACAAAATGCAAATTGTTTGTTATTTAAGTTCATAAAAAACGAATTTCAAACGCGGGCACACAAACCATCAGTATGTGAAATCTATTAATATATATACAAATGAACTGAGCTTTCAGATTATATGAGCAGTCTTTGCTAATATAGTTTGAGTGTGAATGCTCTTTCTTCCAAAGACTCGGCATTTAAAATTGTTCATTTAGAGATCTTTCCAAAGTATGAAATATGCATTTGCCAACAAGCTTTTAAAAGTATATAAAAAGATTTCTATTCAAAAAAATTTCTTTCAAGGCATTGATTTAGCCTTTGCAAAAGTACTTTCAAAATATGAAAGCAATCTTTTGCTGTAGGTTTGCAAAGTATGAAGCACATGCACAAAGATCTTTCTGAATGTGAGGTCAGCATTAGCCAAAATAACTGAGCAAAATTCAGTTTAGACCCTTCACTCCCAAGTCAGTTAAAGGTAAATTTATGAGATGTGAAGGATTGTTGAGCCACCTCTCCTATACAGAAGTGATGTGGTGATGTTGAAAGGGATTGAGGGAAAAAGTAAAAGCTGTTGAGATGAAGTCACCAAATGTCCATTTTATAGATGCATTGTAGCATTGTACAAAGTCTCAATAAAGATTTGGATTGGAATAAATAGCAAGAGGTGTGACTTACATGTAGTGAGAAGGTTTTCAAACGTTTAAGCATCTTTAGGCGGTTTGATCACATAGAGAGAATGGGTTTGGTTTATACCTGATTCAGCAGTTTCAAGATAAGTTGAAAGTGGTTAGTGACTGCAGTGTTGTTTTGTCAGTGGAATTATGCCTTCGGTGGATAAACAGTGAAGATTTATGTGACAGTGTCAGCTGGAAACATGCGCACACACACACACACAAACACACACAAGCCTCTTTACCAAACTCCAGACGGGAAAGAAATGCCACAATGACTTCAGGGCATCAGCATTGCCCAGAATCACCAAAGCAGAAACTTTGTCCTGGACAGTTTGATGACAAAAATTAGATTAGCTGTCAACGTGGTGTTATCGAATTTTACCAATAAGATGGGAGTGTTTTATATATATTATGGGTCTGTGAGGGGTGTTTGCTTGAAGGAGAGAGAGAGAGAGATCAAGTAAATGTTAATCTCAGATTGAAAGAATATGGCAATCTAGCTAGCCAAAGTCCCTACTTGAGAGACCAATTACCACTGCTTAGAAAAGGGATGGCAAAAAAATCAGCCATTCTCTATCTCCATAATCCCCCTTCTGCCTTCCTCTGGGGATTCAGTTTGCAACTGGACTCATTAGATTCCTCTTGTCTTGACTCCTCCTCCTCCTCCTCCTACTCCTCTTCCTCCTCCTCCTATTCCTCTTCCTACTGTCTCTCAGACCTTAAAACTGAAGTCTGGTCGTTAAAGAGTCCTTTGACTGTGTCCTGAGTCTTGTGGTGAGTGAGTGAATTTGGAAGGAAAGGAGAGGAAGGAATCAGGGACTTAGGGAAAGGGCCCCAGCCGATTTGCAAGGTTCATTAAACCTGATTTGTGTTTGGGTGGGTTGTTTGGAAGTGGCAGAGAGAGAGAGAGAGAGATTCCAGTATCCACTATTTTGACCCGTGAGTTGACAGTTAAATCGCAAAATCATTCATCCACGTCATATCATAGTCAAGAATAAACTTTTTCTAATTGATTTGTAACATTTTGCATGAGACATTCACTTACTGGGATGTAGTGTTAATCTTTTTTGGTGGTAGATGGTATTCACATGAATTGGTACAGAGAAATTCCCCGAATCAGACTAGCAGATATTATTGGAAGCACAATTACGCATTAGTAATATTTGTAAGTATAAACACCGAAGCAAAATAAAGCCAAGTATCTACAATACATTATAAAAAACAAGCAATAAGGAGTCAAAAGGGCAATTTAACAATCAATTTATCACTTTGAAATATCAGACATTTTTCTTTTACAGCACAAGAACCTTTTCAGGACTTTGCGCTACCAATAATGCATAGCAAGGTATTAAAATAAATGTTTTAGATATGCAACAAAATACTATTACCAAACAAAAATAAATATATTGCTCCCTAATAGGTAGATGTTTTATGCAAAATTCTGCAAAGGAGTAAAAACCTTGTAATTCTTGACTGTGATTTTAGGAATATAAATGATATCCTGAATACACTACTGTCCTACAAGTCATAATTATGAAAATGGATTTTACCACAATTAAAGACAATTTCTGGGGAAGGGCATATGCCGGCGTCCCCTGTGCCAGGCAAGCAAGGCGGGAGAGGATTCTGGCCCAGTGGGACTCCTCCCACTTGAGATAATTCTTGAGATCCCAGACTCTTAAAGACGCATTTCCTTCGTTATGAAGTTTCTTTTTATCATATTGTTTACTATGACATGAGAGAGAGAGAGAGAGAGAGAGAGAGAGAGAGAGAGAGAGAGAGAGAGAGAGAGAATCTTTCCAATTAGAGTCCTACCCTTGTTATTCTTGCTAGCTTCCACTAGTTATGTCGTTTTCCATTTCTTTTATTCCTCTTTCTGTCAAAGTAATAGTGGGTATAAAGGGCTGCTATTGGCACTAATTCTCCAAAGGCCATTTTGGGCTAGATTGCAGAGTAAGGGGTCATGAATTACTAGTGGGGGGGGGGCGTCTAGAGGAAGCAAAGCCCCCACAGCCAAGTTAGGACATGTTGTCTGAGGTTAGATTAAGTAAAAGTAAGTCTGGTTAGGTCACATTCCCTCTGAAATGCCTGCTACAGAAATGCCTACCAGGCATACAATAGCCCTGACCCCTTACTCTGTAATCGCTCCCCATTTTGGTAATTTAAAACTTTTTGATAATGACATTTCTTTTACTGTGACGATTATTTGGTAAATAAAAAAACAAGAAAGAGACAATATAGTGGCAAAGGATTGGGATTAGAATTAACAGCAATGGATTCAGGCAACAATAAAAGCTTAGATTTACTGAAATATTTGATACTGCTGCAAGTCATTGTATGAGATGTAGCTTGACTTAAAAACGAACAGAGGGCGTCTTTACGTGAGGAGTTTTTGAAGGGTTGATGCACCAGTTTCAGGGTACACAATATTTTGTGATTGGTCCATGGTTTCATGTGAACACCTCTAATTCTAATTAGGAGTATGCACCCCCAACAGTTGCTTATTATGTTCGTTCCCAGTAGCAGCCACTTGCGTATTTAGGTGGCTAACCTGGCTAACATTTCTCTCATACGGTTTGGGTAATGGGACCATAAAGGTATTTTTTGACACATTTGAATCCCCGGAAAACCCACACTCACCGATTGCAATACCGGTTGTTTCTATGTGATGCAATTTCTATGTGATGCAATAATGCTTCCCAGCAAAACCGGTGCGTTCTCAGACATTGTTGGAATACCCTACTTCGAATTGAGTACGTCTGCCAAAGTTTAACAACTAACTTAGCTGTGAAATTTGCTGAAGTGTCAGGCACAATTTGTACAACCACATGCCCTTCAAACCAGAGACCGGTACACGACAGCTGGCTGGTCTTCCTTTAGAATTCCGAATTAATTTGTCTGAATGGAACTGGTTAGTTTTGTTTAATTTCAAGACACTAAAGCACATAGAGCACTTGTATGTTGAACTTGAAAGTTTCTGCCCTGCAAAAAAATTTGGAACCAACTCACAGTCCAAGTATAGATGAGCCATTTCAATGCCATCAAAATCGGTCCCGAGACACAGATCCATCATAGTAACTACACGTTCACGGTCAGAAATCAAATGGACGAATTGAGGGCAAGGCAAAAGTACCATTTGGAAACGGGCATGGTCGGAGGCCTATGATTGGTTGGGTGGGATCAAAGTTCTATAAGAGAATATGATCGGGCATTTTGAAGAAATACGCATGTGCAGCAACCACAAATAGGTCGATGGGCTGGGAGTCAGATACCAATGCATGCGTAAAAGCCTTTGACCCGGTTTCTTGAAATTACTCCAGCCAGTGATCCTTACGGTGCACTGCAGTAATCTGAAGAACGTGGAGAGTGCGCTATGAGTGTCAGCAATAAGAACTCCTGCGGACTTGAAAAAAATTGTGCGTGGTAAAAAAAAGTTGTGTGACTAAAATTGTCTTAAATCAAACAGGTAGGTGAGTTGTCGAGTGTATTTAAGCATGTAGAATTAGTTTTATTCTATGATGTCTGAATATGTCTTCATCCAGTTCAACTCTTGTTTACCAGAGTATTATACTCGTAGGCCCCAGTTCTGAAGTGATACAGCAATAACTAGTGAAACTACCATCTGTGTTTCCTTGTCAGTTCTCAGTGGTTTTGAAAGACGAACCTTCTTAAGTTGTGTCAGGATGATGATAACTATTCACCTTGTTTATATAGACAGCAACGCACTGCACCAGGAGCATATTTCAGCCTGAATTTAGTCAGAGGCATTGGAAGCCTAGCCTTAGGCGGACAAGTTGAGAAGACTGATATGTCCATGATACTTAACCATCCTGAGCCAGATTCTCCTCCTCCTCCTCCTTCTACCGGAACACATTGTCCTCCAGTTGCTCCTCCTCACACTGGGTCCTCGCCCTTCCCACCCTCCTCCTTGTACGTGTTCCAACCTTCCAAAAACACCTGACATAAGGACACCCTTTATTCCTTTCTAAATGGGACTATATCTCATGAGACGACTTGACCAGTGGTCCCAGCAGTGTCAAAACCTTCAGCAAATCCAAGATTTTATTGTTGCCTGAATCCATTACTGTTAAATTAATCCCAATCATTTGCCAATAGATGTCTCTTCCTGGTTTTTTATTTACCAGATAATCGTTACAATGAAAGAGATATTATTATTATGAAAGGTTTGAAAGTGACCCAAATGGGGATCGATTACAGAGTAAGGGATCAGGGCTACTGTCAGCATAGTAGGCATTTCTGTAGCAGCCATTTCAGAGGGAATGTGACCTAACCAGACTTACCTTTACTTAATCTAACCCGACTTAAATTGACTTTTGGGGCTTTGCTCCCTCTAGACACCCCCCCAGTAAATAATGACCCCTTACTCTGCATTCTAGCCCAAAATGGCCTTTGGAAAATTGGTGCCAGTAGCAGCCCACTTCACAATGAAGGAAATGAGTCTTCAAAAAGAGTCTGGGATCTCAAGAATTGTCTCAACAGAGAGGAGTTCCACTGGGCCAGAATCCCTCCCACCTTGCTTACCTGGCACAGGGGACAATGACATCTTTCCAGTCTCAAGAATTGTTAGTAATTTTTTTTAAATTCCATTTTCGACAATTATGAATTTTATGTCAGTAATTAATTTATGAATTCATTCCTATTTTTCAAATCGCACTCAAGAATAGGTAGGGTCCGCATGAGTTGCAAAATTTTTGCATAAAACGTTTACTTACTAGGATGCAATATATTTCTTTTTGATTGTAGTTTTCATAGTTGTGCATTTATCAATTTACTTAAGCCTTTAATAAAACTCTATAGATTATTGGAAGTGCAAAATCATGTGAAGGTTTTTGTGCTGTAAAAGAAAAATGTATGAAATTACCTTCATGAATTGAGGGACACATTCCTCTTACTTGATAAGCAGAGTTGCCAAATAACTTGATAGTCAAACCGCGGTACAAACCCTTAAAAGCCGCGGCAATCGCTTGAAAAGCAGCCCAATTTTTTATCCGACATGAAACATTGATTGGATAGTGTATTATTACTACAATAAAGCTTTTTCCACATTCGTTTTTTACCTCCCCAATGAGATCAGTAGAATTTATTGAGGTATGGCAAGCAATGCACACTGAAAGTTTCAAATCCATAGGTTTTTGGTTGATGTCAGTCAGCTTGGTTTGCTGAGTTGAAGTACTGGCCAAAAACCTCGTAACATTGCTTTCTCTTGCTTTTACATATGATTTATGGGTCCCAGTATTAGCATGTTTCATTAAATCTGAATGGTGAGCTCTTATGACAGCTTTTGTTTCATCTCCAGGAACACTTTTAACCCAATCTTTCAAGAGTCCCTCACTCTCCCATTTAGCATTATAATGTTTCTTATAAACACTCCAGTTGCACTATTATGGCATTTTAACACAGTCAACCTTCCCACTGAATTGGAAAAATGAATCTGACCAGTGACTCATATTTCGAAATGAATTACCCTCAACGCCTCAATTCCTGTTTAGTGTCTAGACGGCGACAGTCTGATCAACCAGTTGGTAAAACGAAAAGTAACTATAATATTTTAGTATTATGCTTGAAACAGTATTTATTAAAATCCAAAATAAACGTAGATTTAATATATTTCTTTCTGTTACAATAAATATGAAATATTACATTTGTAAAGGCCTATAAAACGGATTTAGTGATGGCGCAGTTTTGTGTCACCAACGTAGCCCAATTTTAGTTAAGTAGGCCGCGGGAAGCAGTTCAAAAGTAGCCCAATTGGGCCGGTAAATCGAGGGTTTGGCAACACTGGTCTGATATCTTCAGGAGATGATAGGCGTGTGCCCATTATTTCGTGTTGTACTGTCCTTTTGACGTTTTAGTTGTTTGCATTGTTGCTTATTTCTTGCCTAACAAGTGATGAACCATTTGTGAAATTGCCCTTTTGACTGCATACATTGTATTGTTCATTTTTAGGAAATTGATGGTATGGCTTTATATGACTTTCTGACTAATACTCATATTTCATAACTGAAGTGTTAAAATATGGAAAGGTCTCCTAAAGCTTCTGTTGTTATAGTTATCAGTACCCTTCTACCTAAGGAATTTTGGACCTTTTAATCATAATGAAAAAGCAAGGCTGCTACATAAGCAGATTTCCCAGTTGTTTCTTCAATGCGGAAACCCAACTGTGCAGATACTGATCAGGCCATTACCTGTACCATTAAGTACATAGCCAGTATACACAAAACCCCTTCACTTACTACAAAGTACAGAGTGAGCTAATGATTACTTGTGAAATAAAATTCATAACCACTATAATTAGCACAAGAATCTTTTCACAAGAATCTCTGCCTCCAATAATAAGGCGTTTTGTGATTGTGCCATCGTGGTGAGGGATGATTTCATGTGAATACCATTGACCATCAAAAAAGATAAACATTACATCACAGCAAGTATACGTCTTATGCAAAATATTGCAAATGGGATGAAAAAGCATATTCTTTTCTATGATTTGAACTGGATGAATGATTTGGTGTTTGAACTGTTGGCTTATAGGTTAAAATAGTGGATACTGGATTCACACAAGGAAAAATATCGTAACCACGATTGTTCATGACAGTCTCTCTCTCTCTCTCTCTCTCTCTTTCTCTCTCTCTCTCCCCTATGACATAATTATCAATGCTATTGAAATAAATTTCACAATGAAGGAAATGAGTCTTTAAAAAGAGTCAGGGATCTCAAAAATTATCTCAACAGAGAGGAGTTCCACTGGGCTAGAATCCCTCCCGCCTTGCTAACCTGGCACAGGGTACATCGACATCTTTCCAGCCTCTCAGGAATTGTTTGTAATTTTTTTTTTTTTTTTTTTGCAATTCCAATTCCTACAATTATGACTTTTAGGTCAGTAATTAATTTATGAATTCATTCCTATTTCTCAAATCGCACTCAAGAATAGGTAGGGTCCTCCTGATTTGCAAAATTTTTGCATAAAATGTTTACCTACTAGAATGCAATATATTTATTTTTGTTTGTAGTTTTCTTGTATATGTTTTGATAATAACGTCAATTTAAAATTAAAATAACCTTTTAGATTATTGGAAGTGCAAAATCCTGTGAAGGTTTTTGTGCTGTGAAAGAAAAATGTATAAAATTCCCTTCATGCATTGAGAGGCACATTCCTCTTACTTGTCAAGTAACTAATTGCTTTTTGTGTTGTCCTTTTGACTTATTTATTGTTTGCACTGCTGCTTATTTTTACCTGACAGTGGATTAATTACTTGTTATATATGTTCTTTAGACTGCTTATTCTGTATTCTTCATTTTTAGATCTTACTTTGGCTTTATT
This sequence comes from Macrobrachium rosenbergii, assembly GCA_039081455.1. NCBI lineage: Eukaryota > Metazoa > Arthropoda > Malacostraca > Decapoda > Palaemonidae > Macrobrachium > Macrobrachium rosenbergii. Next base: position 115,036 of record JANJGK010000857.1, on the reverse strand, counting down.
TTACTTTCTAATTTTCAAATTTCATAGCTGAGATATTGTAAAGCCTCTGAAGGTTCTATAGTTATATCTACAAATATTGTTGTGCATAAAGAACTTTGGATCTTGTAACTATAACAAGAAAAGCAAGTCTTCCTACAAGATCAGATTGCCTCTGTTGTTTCTTTAATGCTGAAACCCAACAGTGCAGATACCAATCAGGCCATTACCTATACCAGTAAGTACACAGCCATTATACACAACACTGATGAGTAGTCATACACAGCCACCATTTCCCCTTCACTTTCCACAAAGCACCTTGTCTTTGCAAATCTTCTTCAGCTTCAACACATTGTCCTGTAGTTGCTCTTCTTCACACTGGTTCCTCGCCCTTCTCATCCTCCTCCTTGTACCTCTTCCAACCTTTCAAAAACACCTCACATAAAGAAGCCCTTTATTCCTTTCTAAGTGGGACTACATCTCATGAGGCGACTTGACCAGTGGTCCCAGCAGAGTCAAAACTTTCAGTAAATCCAAGATTTTATTGTTGCCTGAATCCATTACTGTCAAATTAATCCCAATCATTTGCCATGAGATGCCTCGTCCTTGTTTTTTATTTCCCAGATAATCATTGCAGTGAAAGAGATATTATTATGAAAGGGGTGAAAGTTACTAAAATGGGGATCGATTATAGAGTCAGGGGTCAGGGACTGTAGACATAGTAGGCATTTGTGTAGCAGGCATTTTAGAGAATTGGTGCCAGTAGTAGCCCTTTATACCCATTATTGCTTTAATAGAAAGAGAAGTAAAAAAAAATGGAGCCTGTGAATGACTGCGGGACCACGCTTTTGGTGCCAGAAACTCGCTTTAGAAAGCGCACCGAAAAAAAATTGCTCCCTCTGTGCTTCATAATGGTAATGAAAACAGAGTTTTTTTCCGGGGTTGCCAAAAGGAAAAGCAACTGGAAAAGTAGTAAATGGTAAGGGGAACCCTGTTGGGAACCGGGGTTTTGGGCGGGGGAAAGAAAAAAGTTGTCCCGGTAGGCTACATACGTAAGGCTGACCTGCTAAAGTACATACATGATGCTGAGACGCTACACTACATACGTGAGGCTGACTGACCCGATACTCTGCACACAAAATGTTGTCCCGCCACTCTCCTTACAGTAGGCCTTGATGAACCGTTGGAAACCGGTAGCCTAGGGTACTTGTAGCCTAAAAGAACCATGGTTAAGCTATTACATACCTACATTAGGGCGGACGGAAACCACTGGCTTAGGCTACTTGTAGCCTACATAAGAAACATCAGTTAAGCTATTCCCTACCTCCCTACCTACATTAGAACGGGCGTTAATTTTGTAATGGTGATTTTTTAACATATCTGCTCTCAGTTCGGGGTAGCGGAACAGTGCTTCGCTCCTTATCCACATTTTGAAAGATTCTTGGCAAGCTCGTATGCTCTGGCAAGAGGTATTATCTGTATTCAGTGTAGTTACAGGTTACAGAAATCGGCAAACTGCACACTAGGGTCCGTTCCAAAACATAACCTACCTAGCAACAAAACAAATGTAAAAAGGCAGATATATGCTCTGCTTACTTTATTCAAAGTCGCTGCTGTCCGACCATGTAGGTAATAGTGTCGGCTTCGTAGGTCCTACTATAATGAGCTTCTTTGCAACTGCTGGCTGCCGAACAGGTGAGTGGGAATTACTCGGTCCGGGTCTTATTGTCAATGGTCGGGAAAGTAAATCAGAGACAGGGGATGTCGAGCAGCTCTTGAGCAAATAGACACGCTTAACTAAATCCAGAAATGCCCAAAATGGACATGGAACACCTGGGTATCGCTTTTGGGGACAAAATCAAGTCGTGACTTTCCATCTCGCCGGTTTGAGGAAGAAAGAACGCATGATTCTGGTGTTGGCCTAGGCCTATGAATCATATCAATAGAACACATTGTGATTGGTTTGAAATATTTAATCCTTAAGCCCTAGGGAGTGACCTGGGTCAGTCCGAGATACAATTGGACGGAATTAAATTTCCCACGGTCAGGTCAGGGCGACATACAGCGGCAGCCATAGGAACTACGGGGTGAGAGAAGTGCCACACTTCAGCCATCTTAAGAACTATGGGAGAGCAGTGCTGTGTGAGACCGTTCACATCAACTTGGTACTTAGAAAAAGTTATGCTCCGCTGAAATAATTGTCGTTTGGGAAAATCAAGCAAATTGGTCAATTCACAATGAAGGAAATGAGTCTTTAAAAAGAGTCTGGGATCTCAAGAATTATCTCAACACAGAGGAGTTCCACTGGGCCAGAATCCCTCCCGCCTTGCTTACCTGGCACAGGGGACACGGACATCTTTAATATCTCTCAGGATTTGTTTGTATTTTTTTTAATTCCATTTTTGACAATTATGACTTTTATGTCAGTAATTAATTTATGAATTCATTCTTATTTTTCAAATCACACTCTAGGTAGGGTCCCCCTGTTTTGAAAAAAATTTTGCATAAAGCATTTACCTACTAGGATGCAATATATTTATTTTTGTTTGTAGTTTTCGTACTTGTGTATTTATTAACTTCTGAAGCACAGTTACGAAATATAGATTATTGGAAGCACAAAACCCTGTGAAGGTTTTTATGCTGGAAAAGAAAAATGTATGAAATTGCCTTCATGAATTGAGAGGCACATTCCTCTTACTTAAGTAGCTAATTGCCTGTTGTGTTGTCCTTTCGACTTGTTTGTTGTTTGCACTGTTGCTTATTGTTACCTGACAATGGATTAATTTCTTGTTAAATATGCCCTTTACAAAGCTTATTCCGTATTCTTCATTTTTAGATCATGATACTTTGGTTTTACTTTACTTTCTAATTTTCAAATTTCATAGCTGAAATATTGTAAAACCTCTGGAGGTTCTATAGTTATAGCTACAAATATTGTTGTGCACAAAGAACTTTGAATCTTGTAACTATAAGAAGAAAAGCAAGTCTGCCTACATGAGCAGATTGCCTCAGTTGTTTCTTTAACGCTGAAACCCAACAATGCAGATACCAATCAGGCCATTACCTATACCAGTAAGTACACAGCCATTATACACAGCACTGATGAGTAGTCATATGCAGCCACCATTTCCCCTTCACTTTCTACAAAGCACCTTGTCCTTGCAAATCTTCCTCAGCCAGGTATAGAAGAGGTAATGTGTGAAACTACTACTGCAGATTATGTAACCCAAGGAAATCCACGGAAGTACAGTTTTTTTTGGCATTGTTGAGATGCCCGCAACCTGCATAATTGACAAAAACCATGAAATCAATTTCAGAAATATAGAAACCACCCTACTTACAAACATTCAGAGATACAAACAAACTGAATCACAAATCAAAATAGTGTTCAGAGTGCTCTCCTTTGCCACCCGCAAGTTCAGATTTTGTTTTGCGTGCCCATTCAGTGCATACAATACTGCATGTACAGTGTATTGTACTTTAAGATGAAAAAACGCATAGTTTTGTATTGATTTTATATCATACTATACTTAAATAGGCATGAAGAGTACAGTAACCAAGTTACAAACAATTCAGCAAATAGACAGCAGTCCGGAATGTAACTCTTTCGTAAGTAGGGTGGTGTCTGTGTCTCTTATTTAGAGGTTGATCTGCCATTCTACATTCAAGGGGTCATTCAACTACAGTCGTTTCAAACACATCCATTTATTGTACTTTTGGATATGGACTGGCCCAGGCTACTCCTTACCTACAGAGGTAAATTTCCTAAATTCCGAAAGTGGCATGAAGGTAATATGAGAAATTGTGCCTTTTTGAGAGGTAGACCCTTTGTTCTGCACTTGAGGGAGTGTTGTATTACACAACACGAGTATTCGTACTTATCCACCATTTCCCCTCCACTTTCTACAAAGTACATTGCTCCTGCAAATCTCCTTCACCCAGAGGTAGAAGATATGTGCACTGCCATTTGCTCAGAAGAAAATATTCTTTGAATATTTCTTCATCCAGCTCAACTCTCTTTTGCCAAAGTATTGTAGGCTCGAATTGTGGAGCAATTCAGCAGGAACCAGTGAGACCACCTTTATTGTTTCATTGTCTGTTTACTGTTGCTTTTGAATACGAACCTTCTTATATTATGGCAGCATGATTAATAACTATTCATCTTGTTTATATATATAGCAGTGTAATGCACCAGGAGCATATTTCAGCATAAAGTCATGCAAAGGCATTATAATGGAAGCCTTGCTTTAGGCGGTAAGTTGAGAGGACTGATATGTCCATGGTACTTAACCATCCTGACCCAGATTCTCCTCCTCCTCCTCCTCCTCCTCCTACGTGAACACATTGTCCTCCAGTTGCTCCTCCTCACACTGGGTCCTCGCCCTTCTCATCCTCCTCCTTGTACCTCTTCCAACCTTTCAAAAACACCTGACATAAAGACGCCCTTTATTCCTTTCTAAGTGGGAATATATCTCATGAGACGACTTGACCACTGGTCCCAGAGTATCAAAACTTTCAGTAAATCCAAGATTTTATTGTTGCCTGAATCCATTGCTGTTAATTTAATCCCAATCATTTGTCACTAGCTGCCTCTTCCTGGTTTTTTATTTCCCAAATAATCGTTGCAGTGAAAGAGATATTATTATTAAGAAAGGTTTTTAAGTTACCAAAATGGGTGCCGATTACAGAGTAAAGGGTCAGGGCTACTGTAGTCATAGTAGGCATTTCTGTAGGAGGCATTTCAGAGGGAATGTGACCTTACTTAATCTAAGCTGTCTTAACTTGGCTTTTGGGGCTTTGCTCCCTCTAGACTCCCCCCCCCAGTAAATAATGACCCCTTACTCTGCATTCTAGACCAAAGTGGCCTTTGGAGAAGTGATGCTAGTAGCAGCCATTTATATGCATTATTGTTTTGACAGACAAAGGAATAAAAAAATGGGAAAAGACATGACTTGTAGAAGCTTGCAGGAAAAACAAGGGAATGGTTCTTATTGGAAAATTCTCTCTCTCTCTCTCTCTCTCTCTCTCTCTCTCTCTCTCTCTCTCTCTCTCTCTCTCTCTCTCTCTCATAATAATTGTGCTATAAAGAAACTTCACATTGAAGGAAATGAGTCTTTAAAGAGTCAGGGATCTCAAGAATGATCTCGACAGAGGAGTTCCACTGGGTCAGAATCCCTCCCGCCTTGCTTACCTGGCACAGGGGACACCGACATCTTTCCAATCTGTTAGGAATTGTTTGTAATTTTTTTTTTTTTTTTTTTGTAATTCCGTTTCCTACTATTATGACTTTCATGTTAGTAATTAATTTGTGCATTTATTCCTACTTTTCAAACCGCACTCAAGAATAGGTAGGGTCCCCCTGATTTGCAAAATTTTGCATAAAACATTTACTTACTAGAATGCAATATATTTATTTTTGTTTGTAGTTTTCTGTGTCGTTTGTTTGTGTTGTTATATAATGTGATTTCGTGAATTTAAGATTATTGGGAGCGCAAAATCCTGTGAAGGTTTTTGTGCTGTAAAAAAAAAGTTGTATGAAGTTGCCTTCTTGAATTGAGAGGCACATTCCTCTTACTTGACAAGTAACTAATTGCTTGTTGTGTTGTCCTTTGGACTGGTTTTTTTTTCACTGTTGCTTATTTTTACCTGACAATGGATTAATTGCTTGTTGAATATATTCTTTAGACTGCTTATTCTGTATTCTTCATTTCTGGGCTTGCCCTGTGTCGCTGAGTGAAATGTCCCTATACAGCACACATTTCTAGGTATAAGTATTGCTAGATATACCAGAGAAAAAAGCCAATAGGATGCCAGAGTTACTACCTCTGTTTCGATACATCCTTATAGGATGTCGGTATGTCATCTAGGAGCGAGTGGGGGCCACTACCACAGACACTTAACCCAATAGACTCCTCCTCTCCAAAACCCCTCTGCCTCAGAGGTGCCGATACAACGGTCCCACCACCGCTACTACTAATTCTACCCATAATGCACCATCCGCTTATAGCACGCTCTATAAACAACACGTTGATTTTTTGTGGTGCTAGATTTGCATCTTTATTTTCCTTTACGGATTATTTCGCTCTACCTGATGGCTTCAGTTGATCAAGGCGCATCTTCTTCCAAGTTGAGTATTCAATTTTGAATGTTTTGGGACTCGATCGGGTTATATAAGTCCCGTTTATTATTTACGCCTGATCGGCTGGGGGCCGCCATTTCGTGTTCGTTCGTGGCAGCTACCCACAGCCTTATTATCTGAATGCCTTCTTTCGTCCAAGACGATTGAATACTAAATTACTACGTTCTTTTAATGATAGTTTCAATTTTTGCTCGATCTGACGCCATCGGCTATTATTATTATATCTTAGAAGTTGAAAGTTGGGCCTAGCCTAGCTTTTCTTTATATGCCTTATGTAGGTACATTTGTTAAATGTGTTATTATACCATTTCATTTAATTATGTATCAGTTCTTGAGTCTGTTTTGGGTGGTGTTTGTTAGCCTACCTGACCAGTTTGGCTTTGCCGATTCTTGGAAGGTAGGCTAAGTTGGCCCCAGTCTTCCTTCCTTCTTTGGCTTATAGGCCTGAGTAGGTACGGTTTTCTTGGGTGGCCTTCGTTCGAGTTTGAGTGCAGGCCCTTCCTCCCTGACCAGTTGATTCTTCAATCTCAGAAGGTGGGGTTTGGCGCTAGCGTTCTTTCTCGTTCATTATTTTGGCGAGTCCTAGCCTACATATCCAGGAGATGTCTTCAGGAGGTTAGGCTAGGCGATAGAAACAATGTTTATTATTTTCGCCTTATTTTCTCACCCCCCTTTATATCAGTCTCTATTGTCTTGGCTCTCCCTTTGGGGCATTTTAGAGCTTAGCTCATTTGCCCCTTCGGTTGAGATGACACTTCGTGGAAGGTGCCTAGGCACCTTACCTGTTGTTGTCGCCGTGCTTCACTCCCGCTTCTTCCCCGTTCCGCCATCCGGACTTGTTCCGGCGGCTATCGTTAGCTCGCTTTAGTTCTTAATAAGACTTTTGCTTGAGCGTCATTGCTTTGTTCACGGCGGAATTGTAGAGGAGCCGGAATGAATATTGTTTATATTACTGTTATTATTATTTCTGTAGTTTCTGTGATCGGTGTTTGGTGATTCATCCCGAACCTTCGCTCCGGCGACTAGTCCTCCCTGGTTGTTGATTTCTGTGTGTATGGTTAATTTTCGTGACTCTCCGGCGTCACCGGAATTGCTTTCCGGCGTGATCTGACTCAGGTTTGGCCCACCTGTTTTAGATTTCCATTGGAGAGTTCCGCCGTATCCACAATTCTCAACTCCGGCGTGGAGAAGAATATTTTTACTTTAAGTTTTACTAGTTTAGCCGTTCCGCCGCCTATTTTAGATACTCATGTATCAATTTTTTATTGTAGGTGGTGCATTGCCAGGAACCAGGCTGTAACGCCTACTTGCAGCAACCCTGTGGCCACGTAGCATGCAGGTCGCATGCTGGTTGTGCAGTCGAGGTCGACGACCACCTCATCTGGCACCCAGACGGCTGCGATGTATGCTAAGCACTCTATTCAGATGTGGTTGATGATTCGGTACGTTACCCTTCGATTGTATTTAACACGGTTATTTCAAACAGTTATGTTTATATTTGACATAAGATAATATCATTGTCAATCCCTTTTATTGACATGGTATTCAATTAACAGGTCCCTCGGTCCCGTCAAGCTTCGTCTCTGGTGACACTGAAGATCTGGGTTGGCGGCTTTGGTCGCAACGTTGGTCAGGGGCGTCCTTATGTGCTGGCAGAGGATATCTGCAATATCTTATACCCTAATGCTAGGGCCTCTGCAGCCGTAGCCCCGAAATAGCAGAACCCCTGATCAACAAGATTAGGCTTGAGACCCAGGTCTCACCAGAAGATCAGGAGCTGTGCGGTGAAGTGGCCGAGGAAGTGGCCAACATCAACCTAGACGTCGAACCGATGGCCATCGACCCAGAGGAAGGTAGGGATGTAAGTGAGGCAGGTAGACCAATTAATCCATTGTCTTTCAGTTCACCTGCGTCTTCGTCTTCATCCTTTCAAGGATTCTCTAAGAGCTCCACCTTGGGGACCCGTTCGGGGTCGGTGATCCCCAAGGTGAAGTCCTCTATGAAGACGAAGACTCTACCTAAGTTGTCTAAACCCCCGAAAACCCCATCTGTAACTAGCTCCGCCAAGGTATCATTGACTCCCAAACCTTCGACTTCCGCCCAGAAAGCTACTCCCCCTTCTAAGGGGTCGAGAACAAAGTCGAGCAGGTCTAAAAAACCTGACTTCGACCCTGAAGCTTTCGCGGAGTCAATGATGAGGTTGCTTTCTGAACAGGTCTCTTCTCAGTTCGAAGCAATGTCTCGCAATCTTGCCTCGAGCCTTGAGTCGTCAGGGAAGTACGTTCAGTCCTTGGCGGAGAGATTAAAGACACAAGAGGAATCGCTGGCCGGACTGGTTAGTTCAGGTCCGGTTCAGCAACAGACCTATGCCATCCCAGACGCCTCTAAGCTGCCAGCTTATGAGGATTGTAACCCTTGGCGTCTCGCTTTTAATGCCCCCTTCGCTAATGGTAAATTAACCATCGAAGGCTGTGGCACCCGCCCTGTGAAAGATTACGAGTTCTTCCCGGCAGATCTTGTTTTTCCCTTCCCAGGGTATGCTCGGCTTTCCGAGGAAGCCCTGGTAAGGGAAGATAAGGTTCCCAAAGAAACAGTGATCTTTCCTAGGGACCAAGCGCAGTCGGCATGGGTTAGGATCCTATCTGACTGGGAGTGTTTGAACACTAGACTGACCCCTCATAAAGGTCGATTTACGATGTTCACCGTAAATGAGGATGTCCCAACTCCCTGCACCTCTAAAGTGGCGGAGTTAACCCTTCAGGCCGGAACAGAGGAGAAGCCTATGCCACAGCTTCGTGAGACGGAGCCTACCTCTCTTCTCTTCCCAGCAGACTTGGAATGCTGGACTGGAGCTCCGGAAACCTTTACAGTGGTTAAGCTAGATTCGGAGTGCGCTTCGAATCTTTTCAGTGAGCAATTACCCAGGCTTCCGAAGTCCCTGATCAAAGCTGAGTATGAGGCTAGGTGCCGTCTCAGCAGGTCTATCAATTCCGTCACCTCGGCGGAGTTGACGTCTGCTGTATATAAGGATGAACCTCTGTTCAGGATCCTGACCAGATCACTTCTGGCCTCTTTCCAGAGTGATTCGTTTGACTTCATAGTGGCAAGGAGGAACTGCCGAAAATTTGTTCTGGCCGACGCTACCATCCGTCATGAGCCGAACAAGCTCATAAAATACTCTGTCTGGGGGACCAACCTATTTCCCGAGGACTTGGTCAACTCGGTGATCAGTGAGGCCTCAAGGGCCAATCAAAATCTCCGGATCCGTTGGGGACTCCCCTTTAAGAGGAAGTCGTCAGAGTTTTCGGGGCCCCAACCCAAAGGCAGGAAAAGGTCTAGGAGGTTCCATCCTTACAAGGCACCCCAGACCCAGACAATTGTTCAGGCAGTTCCAGTTGACCAAATTGCCAAGCCTTCCACCTCTAAGGGACATCCACACTATGTTTTACTGAACCAACCGGCTCACCATCCCGCTGGTTCAACAACCTATGTCTCTCCGGCCTTTAACCCTACCTATGAGTCTCAGACTTTTCAGAGCTACCGCCAGTTCAGGGGCAATAGAGGTAGGGGAAGCTTCAGATCTAGACCCGGTCCCAGGCTCCAATCTCGAGGTAGAGGCTCAAGAGGAGCCAGAGACAGTAAGCCCTCCACTAAATGAGCCTCCCCAGGTAGGTGGGAGATTGCGCCTTTTCAGGGACCATTGGACATTCAGTCCATGGGCCCACAGTATTATTTCAAAGGGCCTAGGGTGGAGTTGGGTAGGGGGACCCCTCCATTTGTCAGGTTCTATCAGACTCCAACACCGGATCTGTTAGACTATGCAGAAGACCTTCTTTTAAAGAAGGCAATAAAGAAAGTCAGACATCTAAAATTTCAAGGACGCTTGTTCAGCATGCCAAAGAAAGACTCAGACAAGAGAAGAGTGATTTTAGACCTATCAACTCTAAACTCTTACATTCAATGCGACAGGTTCCGTATGTTGACTGTCTCTCAGGTGCGGACCTTACTTCCCCGTGGGGCCGTCACCACCTCTATAGATCTTACAGACGCCTATTATCATGTTCCAATAGCAAGAAACTTCTCCCCTTACCTGGGGTTCACACTGGGAAGACAGGCTTACTCGTTCAGAGTAATGCCTTTCGGACTAAACATAGCGCCCAGGATCTTCACCAAATTGGGAGAAGCCGTGGTACAGGAACTGAGATCTCAAGGTATCAAGGTCGTGGCTTATCTGGACGATTGGCTAATCTGGGCTTCCAGCGACTCCGAATGTCGGAAGTCGACCAAGTTAGTCATTCAGTTCCTAGAGTATCTGGGTTTTCATATAAACACAAAGAAATATCGTCTAACCCCGGCGGCCAAATTTCAGTGGCTGGGCATTCAGTGGGACTTAAGCACCCACAAACTTTCAATTCCCCCAGCAAAATGCAAAGAGATAGCCAAAGCAACAAGACAGTTTCTCAAGTGCAAACGAGCCTCTCGTCGCACTCAAGAAAGAATCGTGGGTTCCCTTCAGTTAGCGTCCGTAACAGACCTTCTCCTAAAAGCAAAATTGAAGGACATAAATCGAGTGTGGCGGAGCCAAGCCAATGGCAAATTCAGAGACAAAGTCTCCCTCATACCTCCAATCTTAAAGAAAAGACTTCGCCCCTGGACAACGGCCAAAAGTCTTTCCAAATCGATTCCATTACAATTTCCCCCTCCAGCCCTGATCATCCACACGGACACATCTCTGACCGGTTGGGGTGGTTACTCACAATACAAAAAGGTTCAAGGACTCTGGTCGAGCCACTTTCGTCACTTCCACATAAACATTCTGGAAGCAATGGCAGTTTTCTTGACTCTGAAACGCTTACGTCCATCCAGGAACATACATGTCAGATTAGTTCTGGACAGTGCAGTGATAGTTCATTGTCTGAACAGGGGAGGTTCCAAGACAACTCACATAAATCATGTAATGATAGCAATCTTTTCATTAGCAATGAAAAACCATTGGCACTTGTCAGCCACACATCTGTCAGGAGTGAGGAACGTGATTGCAGATTCTCTGTCAAGAACGACTCCTCTGGAATCGGAATGGTCTCTGGACAAGAAATCCTTCAATTGGATTTGCCAACAGATTCCCGGGCTTCAGGTGGACCTGTTTGCCACGGAATCAAATCACAAACTCCCATGTTATATAGCTCCGAACCTGGACCCTCGGGCTTATGCTACAGACGCAATGTCAATAGACTGGAACAGATGGCAGAAAGTCTATCTGTTTCCTCCAGTAAATCTTCTGTGGAAAGTTTTACACAAACTCAGGTCATTCAAAGGTCAAATAGCCTTAGTAGCCCCCAACTGGCCGAAGAGCAATTGGTTTCCCCTTCTGTTAGAGCTGAAACTCAGAGCCTTGCAAATTCCTCATCCAATGTTAACCCAAGTAGTACAAACTCAGACTGTGTCAGCTTCCTCAGGAATGCTGAATGCCCTAACTTTATGGATTTCATGAAGTTTACGGCTCAGAAAAATGCTAATGTTGATCCTCAAAACACAATGTTTTTGGAATCAGATAAGAGAGAGTCTACTCTTCGTCAGTATGATTCAGCAGTCAAAAAACTTGCTAACTTTCTGAAAGAGTCAGATGTTCATACTATGACTACAAATCTTACGATCTCATTTTTTAAAGCCCTTTTTGACAAAGGTCTGGCAGCTAGTACCGTTACTACAACTAAATCTGCCTTAAAGAAAGTATTCCTATGGGGATTTAATATTGATCTAACGGACTCATATTTTTCATCTATTCCTAAAGCTTGTGCCTGTCTTAGACCAACAACCCATCCTAAAACGGTTTCTTGGTTTTTAAATGACGTTTTAAAATTAGCCTCAGACACAAATAATGAATCTTGCCCTTATTCGACTCTTCTTAGAAAAACTTTGTTTTTAATTAGCCTGGCTTCAGGAGCTAGAATCTCTGAACTATCAGCCCTTTCTAGAGAGTCGAATCATGTGGATATCCTCCCATCAGGAGAGGTGCTACTCTCTCCAGATCAAATGTTTTTAGCTAAGAATGAAGACCCTCTAATTAGGTGGTCTCCCTGGAAGATAATACCCCTTCCGGAAGATCCCTCTCTATGTCCGGTGGTTACATTAAAAGCCTACCTGGAAAGGACCGCTCAGAGGTCTTCAGGTCCACATTTTGTTAGAGAAAATGGTGGAACCATTTCCTTGAATGGCATTAGACAACAAATACTTTATTTTAAAAAACAAGCCAATCCGGATTCAATCCCCCAAGTCCATGATATCCGGGCTGTAGCCACCTCAGGTAATTATTTCCAACATATGAATTTTGAGGAAATTAAGAAATATACGGGCTGGAAATCCCCTAGAGTCTTTAAACGTCACTACCTTAAATCCTTGGAGGCTCTGAAGTTTTCTGCTGTCGCTGCAGGGAACATTGTTTCCCCAGAGTCAGCCTAATAATATGTTATTTTATTATTTATAATTTGTTATTTGTAATATGTAATTGTATTGTTTTTTATTTGCCCTACCAGTTGGTACCTCTCACCTACCTGCCTCGCTTATACTCCCGTCCTTCCTATCTTGCTGTCGGAGTTTGGGTTGCTTCACAATCCATTCCTGGCTTTGTTTTATCACCTTTGTTGTTAAGTTTTCACCAAATCTCGTTATTCTAGGTGATGGTTACTAGTTTACTTATTAACCTTAATATTGTAACTACATTGTTTTGCATTAATTAAGACAGTTATAGCCCTTTTGTACATATTTATATTTATATTCGCTATTTTGGATTAGTAAAAAGCATATTTAAAATAAAATTTTTATTTTCTCCTTAATACAATTAATCCTTTTAAATTTACAAGCTTCTTTGGTCATTCTCTGCTACTATTTCACTCAGCGACACAGGGCAAGGAAAAATCTATTTCTGGGTGAGGGCCTGTGTTGCTCAGTGAACCCTTCCCTCTCTATATTTCCCACCCTGAACTAGCCAAAAAGCTTGGGTGCTATTTCGGGATGGTGCATTGTGGGTAGAATTAGTAGTAGCGGTGGTGGGACCGTTGTATCGGCACCTCTTAGGCAGAGGGGTTTTGGAGAGGAGGAGTCTATTGGGTTAAGTGTCTGTGGTAGTGGCCCCCACTCGCTCCTAGATGACATACCGACATCCTATAAGGATGTATCGAACCAGAGGTAGTAACTCTGGCATCCTATTGGCTTTTTTTCTGTGGTATATCTAGCAATACTTATACCTAGAAATGTGTGCTGTATAGGGACATTTCACTGAGCGACACAGGCCTTCACCCAGAAATAGATTTTTCCTTCGTCAAAATCCCTTTATTGTTATTCAACCAACCAAATTCGTACTTAATATTCTTGTTATTCAACCAGCCAAATTTGTACTGAATATTATTGTTATTCAACCAACAAAATTTGTGCTGGATATTATTGTTATTTAACCAACCAAATTTGTACTGAATACTATTGTTATTCAACCAACCAGATTTGTACTGAATATTATCGTCATTCAACCAACCAAATTTGTACTGAATATTATTGTTATTCAGTACAGATTTGGTTGGTTGAATCTCTACCAGTGGTCACAGAAGCTATGGTGCCTTAAAATTCTTATTTGATATTGACTCATTCTAGATTTGATTTCACAGACACGATACTTTTCATTCTTGTGCAAATTATTCTGCAGTTATTTTATCGTACTTTCTCAATCAATGTAGGTGACGGGATATTCAAATAACTACCGTATTTTATTTATCCTTTGTATTTTAATAATTTATTTCTATATTTGTTAATTTATCAATTTGTCTTTTGTATTTTCTAATAACTGATCTTATTACCTTCTGTAAGTTCTTCCAAATGAACACTTTAATATTTTTGGAAGCTTCTTGAATTTCAAGTCATTGGCCCCTGCGAGCTTATTCCATATGAATAGGGTTCATCTTCTGAATAATAATAATAATAATAATAATAATAATAATAATAATAATAATAATAATAATAATAATAATAATATAATAATAATAATTAATAATAATATTAAAAATGATGAGTAGTATTGGGTCAAAGATTTCCTGGGGATGACGTCAGTTGCAGTCGATAGGGAATACTTTAGTGTGGTTCTTTACAAAGGGTGGAATATTACGTGTGGATAACATATTATTATTATTATTATTATTATTATTATTATTATTATTATTATTATTATTATTATGACTGTATTTCATTCCTTTTACTGTACCTCCGTTCAGTTTCATAGTGCAACTGTGAGGCTTTCCCCCCGTTACGCCTTTCAAACCTTCTTACTGTCAGTTTCCGATTCAGCGCTGAATGACCCCATAGGTCCCAGTGCTATGCCTTTGGCCTAAATTGTATATTCTTTCCTATTTCTGTTTATTACTGGAGTTTAGTCATGTCGATGAAGTTTTTTTTTTGCAAGCAGTTCAAACCATATATTTTTTTAAATGAACCTTACCTCTCAGTCATATAACTTTTACTTCTGCGCCAATGGTAGTAAAAGCTATATGATGGAGAGGTTGAATATTTTAAAAAATAAATACAAAGTATTTATATATTTTTTTGTCTTTTTCAGGACTGGCGTGAAAGGAAAGAAAAGTGAAAATTGAATCCAGAATGATCCACAACTTTTACAGATGTATTCCAGAGTTCTGGAAGCTCCACTTATGACTCTTTGGAGATCAGAGACTTGACTTCGTACAGTAGTAATCTTGTACGTCATGTTTGTTCGGAGGTAAGGACCTCCCTGAACCTTGTGCAATTTTTCATTGTTCTTCAACAGGTTTTCCTCCTGTTACACCTTTCAAACCTCTTCAGTCTCTCAATTTCCCCTCATAGATCCCAGTGCTTGGCCTTTGGCCCAGATTTTATACAGTATTACATTCCAACAAGGAATCCTCTCCAGTCTTGCCAAATAAAATACCAAAGGAACTGTAGGAATGCAGGATTCCTTGTGGTGTCCATCTTTACTCTTTCTATTTGCTAAATGGCCTTCCTCTATTGGCGTACCTGCCAGGATATTAAGGTCTTGAAATGTCTTGTGTTTCTTAAGGTGACTGGTTGCAATGTTGACACATCCAGAACACCACCGTCAAAGAGGACAACGTGTTTTCATGTTAGTTCCTTGGGTATGAATATGTGACAGTACAGTACAGGCAGTCCCCGGTGTACGATGGGGGTTCCTTTCCTTTGCCGAAAATCGTCAAAAATCCTAAGAAAACCTGACTTTTAATGCTTTGGGTGTATTGAAAACGATGTAAACTGCATTTTCATTGAGTTTTCCATCAAAAAAACCTCCAAATTTTGATTATTCTGCCTTTTGTAGCCATATTTCTTCCTTCGGATTGGCGTTGTAACCCCGGAACATGCGTTGTAAACTGGGAAATAATTTCTGATGAATATATTTGAAAAGCGTCGTAACCTGGGAACGTTGTAAGCCGGACCCGTCGTAACCCAGGGACTGCCTGTACTTTATAGTACAATACACTGTACTGTAAAATGATGAAAGCCTAACCTTATAACCTTTTAGGTGTCTTCTACAAGACTTACATATCTTCATTCCATGTTGTTACTGTATAGTAGTACTGTAATCCAACTGTTCTAGTATGTACAGACCGTTACTTACTGTTACTGATGAATGTGAATTAGGAACATACCAGTATGTAATGAAAATATTAACATTAGAACTGCACAGTATACAGTTCATAATATACAGTAAACCCCCGTATTCGTGTTCTCACAATTCATGGACTCACTCATTCGTGGGTTTCTCTGTGGAATGTATCTGTAACACCATTTGGAAACAGACAAAATATTCCGTGTAGGAATATCATGTAACATGCCGACTGGTCTGTCTTCAGAAGGCGATGGAGGGGTTTGGCCCTTACTCCACTCCCTGACACTCACTCTACCCTTAGGTCCCACACCCCTCTCTTTGAACAGCGAGTCTCTCTCTCTCTCTCTCTCTCTCTCTCTCTCTCTCTCTCTCTCTCTCTCTCTCTCTCTCTCTCTCTCTTGCATTCCACATAAAAGAAATGAAATGGTTCGTATAAGGAAAACGCAATCTTTCCTACAAAAATAGATTTATTATTTAAAGCAACCCAACAAGTAATGAATAAACAAAGCAAAGATTAAAATGTATCATAAATGAAATTGTCAAGCAAAAAAAAAATCCAACCCTAACTCAAAAGTCTAATCATGGCTAATGGCCTGTAAAGTCAAAATATTCTCACATACTCCAACTTAAGTATTATTAAGTCAAGTCTCAAAAAGTCAATCCACACAGAGATATTATACTTTGCAAGGTATGCATTGTATGTCTCTATAGTCACACCATCATGACTACATCATATCATTGCCCACAAAGTCATCACCACAACCACCACAACCATGACACCTGTCGAAAAATTAAATACAAATAAGAACAATTTCCCCAAAAAATATGCAAGTATAAACAATAAAAAATGCATGGTTAAACAGAACACAATAAAATAAAATATTGAAATGGCAAAAAAAGGTATATTGAACTTTGCACACAAGTTCAAAAATGTCTTGAAATATGGTGAAAAACCATAAGTCCACAATTCACATAGAAAAAATCAAGAGTCTGGACAATACCTTATTCTGCCGGTTCTAAGCGAATGCACACACAACAGCAACGTCTTGACGATACTGCTTCAGCTACGGTAATGAAAGACCGGACTAATTTTTGGGCAGAATTAGACACAAAATCGAGATTCTGTAACATACGAACTCATGTACCCACATAGCAACCCAGTCATATGATGGAGCCAATATTGTGTGCTCATCAGGTTAATTGCAGATGTAACGAAGTATTTGCTGAATGAACGATTTCGCAACTGACGGCTTCGCGACAGTACCATCTCACAACCAAAATTCCTTCATCACATCTCTGTTCCTGACAATGTTAAAGCGGCCATATTTTCTGAAATATATCTACCCATTATTCGCGGAAAATTCACCCATTCCCGGTATTTTTCACTGAGAAATATTCACTAATTACTGTATTTTCATAGAATTTTCATGAATAAATGAACTGTTTGTGATAAAACTATTGAAATACTCAGGTCTAAGCATTTTTACAGGGTTTTTCTGGTGTTTAAACTATTAAAATGGGCAGTTCTGAGTGTTTTTAGAGGGGTTTTAAGTATTCAGAGATTTTAGCTATTCGTAGATACGGGGCGTTCACTGTATACAGTATTAATTAAAGTACAGTACTGTGGAGTACAGTACATACTGTACTGTACTTCTGTGCAGTAAAAATACATTTTGTTATATTTAGTATTACCATGTAGTGTGCGCACAGTATACAAAGTGAATACTACTTCCTTGTTGCTTTGAAATTGTCGTGCTTCATAACCCCTGTACAGTACAGTACGTAGTGTACTTACAGTAAAATGTTGGTGTGGCCATTTTTGTGTACAGTGTATTGTACAATATACTGTACTATCGCACAGTCCTGTATGCAACTAGAAAGGAAAGTATTTTGTAAAACAATATAAAATGTATAAACATGAAAAAAGTGAAGGATTCCTTACCTGATTTTAGTGATTTTGAAAGATACAGTACTGGTTGTGGGAGATGGAGATGTGTAGTACGCAGTACAGTACAGTACTGTACTTAACACTTATACAGTACAGTACACTGTATACTGTAGTTGCTGGTGAATTCTGGACATCAGGTACACAGTCTGTAATGAAAATATTAAAATTAGTAATGTGCAGTACAGTAATGTACACAGTATATGTACAGTAATAAAGTACAGTACATACTGTACTGTAGTAAAAAGATAATTATGTTAAATACTGTACCATGTATATGTACAGCAGTATGTACAGTATACCAAATAAAATAAAAAAAGGAATCTTGCTGGGAGTCTAGAATAAGATAAAAATGATGCAGTACAGTACTGTAAGTCTTGTGTAACAGTTAAAAAATGTGTACAGTACTGTAGTACTGTACACCTAAAAATATAGTACAGTCTGTACAGTAAACAAAAATGAAGAATTCATTCCCTGGTGGACATTGAGAGGGTACAAAGTCTTATCTTCTGAATCTGGAATAATGGTACAATCTGTACAGTACAGTACAGTACTACCGTAGTACGTTGTTTTGTCTAAAATTTATAACAATATATAAAACCATTTAAACAAAAGGGGGTTCAGCTGACGCGAGTGGGAACCTTCAAAGGTTTCTTGAAAGGAATCTGGTTCTTCTGCAAACATGAGGCTCATTTCTGGAATGACAATAAAAAAATGAGGTTATGAACAGTACTACATAAATATATAGTAACATAAAGTACACTTTTAAACATCTAACTTACCTGGTAGTTATATATATAGCTTAAGTCCCTGACATCACGGCAGAATTTCAAAACTCGCGGCAATCGCTGATGGGTAGTCAGGTGTACCACCTGTGCGCCCTCTACCCAGGTACCTGTAACCATTCCAACTATTCCTCAGATCTTCCCTGCCGCTGTACCGGTTGCATCGTTAGGAATTTCGCTCGTTTGGCCCATGTTTTTCGCAGAGGTTTTTGGATTTGCTTTGGATTTTCTTGACTCTTTTAGATATTGTTGGTTTTGACCCTTGCTTGTTTTGATCTCTCTTTACGATTTTCCTTTTTCCAAGATGTCTGACTCTGCTTCGAGTGTGAGAATGTGTGTGAGGGGATGTAAAACCCGGCTTGCTAAAGCCGCGTTAGATCCCCACTCAATTTGTGTGAATTGCAGAGGTAAGAATTGTGAGCTGAAGGACAGATGTGATGAATGTTTGGGTTTATCAGAGAAAGAGTGGATGGTTTACTATCGCTACGTTTCGAAGCTTGAAAGGGATAGGATCAGAAGAGCCGGGAGTAGTAGATCTCGCTCTTCAAGAGATAGTCAGGGAGTTGACAATTCTCCTCTTATTAACAATCCTATTATTCCTTCCCCAGTAGTGGTAGTTCCAGACCCCCCCACTGATACTGATAATGAGCCAACTTTGAAGGATATGATGACGGCCATTCAAACCCTTGGACAAAGGGTAGAATCCCTCGCAAGAGACAGAGAGGATTTATGGTCGAATGTGAGAGATCTTAAACACTCATGTGTTAGTGAGAAAAATAAAAGTGCAAGTGTTGTGGAGGGTGCGATTGCTCGGTCCTGTCGTGCTCCTAGTCCTAGACCTCTTCCAAGCTCACCAACCCCTGTGAGAAGGAATGTCGACAGACGAAGGGAGGCGAGAGGCTTTAGCTACCGAACAGTCGTCCCCTCGAGCGTACCTGTTGACGCTTCCCAGGACGCTCGCCCTCGCCATAGGAAAGGCGAGGTTAAAGTGTTTTCGTTCTCGTCAGAAGACACAGTTCCCAGACGGGGCTGGCGTCATACGTCCGAGTCAAGACCCCTCAAGAGGAAACTTTCTTCTGTGGAGCGGCGTCGGGAAGTGACGCTTCCTTCTCCAGGATGTAGTCATTGGAGCAGTCCAGAGCGTTCCCCTCTTAGCTCTGACGATTGCTCTCCGGTGAAAAGCAGACGTATATTGTCGCACGGGCGGCCGTCTGCTTCCGCTGAAGACGAAATGAGATCGGAAGCGTCCCTGGAACGTCACTTCCAACGTCTCAACGTAGAGAAAGAATTAGTAGCTGATATTGCGGCTCTCCCTGTCGATCCTCAACAGCAGGTAGCTCCGCAAATCAGTCTAATTCAAGACATGCAACAGAAACTCTCTTCCCTGATTCAAGTCTTGCAGCCTGCAGAAAAGACAGATGCAGATTTTCGTCCACCGATTGCTGTACGTCACCCTGAGGAAGCTTTTGACCGATGTTGCACAGGCGGCCAGTTCTCAAGTGACTTCAGGGTTCGGCGGGACAGAGAACGTAGGAAGAATGTTTGTCCAGCTCAAGAGGTTCCGATCGTTGTACGTCAGCCTGAGGAAGCTTTTGACCGATGTCGCACAGGCGGCCAGTTCTCAAGTGACCTCAAGGTTTGGCGGGACAGTGAACGTCAGAGGTCTGGACACCAGGACGCCCGAGTTGCTGGACGCCAGGACGTAGTTCATCGAGACTTTGGACGCCAAGACGCCAGGCATCAAGAAGTTGGACACCAGGACGTCAAGCATCATGAGGCTGGACACCAAGACACCGAGCGTCAGGATGATATTTTGAAAGATGTCACTACTTCGGTCTTCGGACAATCGGAAGAAGAGAATGATGATATCCTGCAGTCTTCTGTGGATCCTATTGAAGAGATTTCCGACGAAGATAATATTAAAGGCCATCAACTTTCATCGGACCTGAAAAGACTTATGAAGCTATTTTCAGAAGTTTTTCCAGAGAACTTTATCCCGACTGCTCCTCGTTCCCCGCCTTCAGAATTTACTCTTGGGAAGGCGTCTAAGAGGGCAGCATTTACGAAGATGGTTTTGTCCCGCTCGTCCAAGAGAGCGCTTAAAATTATGAATGAGTGGATGCTTTCGAAGAAGGAACAAGGAAAGACAGCCTTTGCTTTTCCTCCAGCCAAACTAGCTTCAAGGTCTAGCGTTTGGTATCAAACTGGAGAATCGTTCGGCCTTGGAATACATGCCTCTTCCCAGGGAGACTTCTCGAATCTTGTTGACTCTTCTCGTCGAGTGGCCATGGGGAAAACGAAGTTTTGTTGGTCAACATCAGAGTTGGACCACCTCCTCAAAGGAATTTTTAAGGCCTTTGAGGTCTTTAATTTTCTGGGAGCTTTAGGAAGGAAGATGGAATTATTCAACATGACTGACACTGAAGAACTCGTATATCTGATGTCGTGTATGGATAAAGGGCTCAGAGATGGTGCCAACGAATTAGCTGCGCTTTTCTCAGCGGGAATCCTGAAGAAAAGGGCCCATCTTTGCTCTTTCCTGGCTAATGGGGTCACGTCCAGTCAAAAATCAGAACTGATTTATGCCCCTTTTTCCTCTCACCTCTTCCCTCAAGATTTAGTAAAAGAGGTCTCTTCATCCTTGGCCCAGAAAACCACGCAAGATCTGATATCGAAAACAGCAAGAAAAGTCCTACCAACAACTTTCATCGCTAAAAAGAGTAAGGCTGAGGCTCCTGTGTTTCAGGTGTCTCAGCCCTTTCGTGGTCGGCCCTCCGGTAGAGGTTCCTCTAGGGCGGGTAGAAGAACGACAACGAGAAGAGGCTCTAGACAGGGAAGAAGCAGGACCTGACTATCTTCTCCTGCAGGCAGCGGTAGGTGCCAGGCTGTCCAACTTCTGGCAGGTGTGGGAGAAAAGAGGAGCGGACCTTTGGTCCATTCAACTGCTCAAGGATGGGTACAAAATCCCTTTCCTAAGAAAGCCTCCTTTGGCAGACAAACCGATAGATCTGTCACCCAGATACAGAGACGAATCCAAGGCACAGGCGATTCAATAGCAAGTATCTATATTATTATTACAGAAGAACGCAATAGAGAGAGTACGAAATCTGGATTCACCAGGGTTTTACAACCGCCTTTTCCTGGTTCCCAAGAGCTGGGGGGGGGGTTGGAGATCAGTACTGGACGTGAGTGCCCTCAACGTCTTTGTACAAAAGATGAAGTTCACCATGGAGACAACGAAATCAGTGTTAGCAGCAGTCAGACAACACGACTGGATGGTTTCCTTGGATCTTCAGGATGCATATTTCCACATCCCTATCCACCCGGGCTCCAAGAAATACCTGAGATTCGTCTTCAAGGAAGAGGTGTTCCAGTTTCAGGCTCTTTGCTTCGGCCTAAGCGCTGCGCCCCAAATTTTCACGAGACTGATGTCAAATGTAGCGGGAATGCTACACACGAGAGGCATCAGGGCCTCTCTGTATCTGGACGACTGGCTCCTCAGAGCTCCTTCCTTCAATCGCTGTCTGGAGGATCTTCAAACGACAGTCTGTTTATCAGAGGAACTAGGACTTCTGGTAAACAGACAGAAGTCGCTACTAACCCCATCCCAAGAGATCCTGTACCTTGGGATGAGGATTCAGAGTCGGGATTTTCGGGCTTTTCCGTCACCATCAAGGATGGAACAAGCCTTGGTAAAACTACAGGACTTTCTAAGGAAACAGAGGTGCTCAGCGAGGGAATGGATGAGTCTGCTGGGGACCCTTTCCTCGCTAGAGCAGTTTGTTTCCTTAGGAAGACTAAACCTTCGCCCACTTCAATTCCACCTCAATCGGTATTGGAGCAGAGAAGAGGGGTTAGAGACAGAGTGTATCCCCATTTCGGAAACGATGAAACAATGCCTTCAGTGGTGGAACGACCCCGTCAAGCTTCAGGAAGGCCTTTCATTAAAACAGAGGAACCCAGACCTAGTGTTGTTCTCCGACACGTCAGACTCGGGGCGGGGAGCAACACTGGGAAAGATGGAGGTATCGGGATCCTGGACCAGAGGGCAAGAGAAGCTCCACATAAATCAAAAGGAGCTGACTGCAATCTTTTTAGCCCTCAAAGAGCTCGAGCACTCAGTTCAGGACAAAGTCATGCAGGTCAACTCCGACAACACGACGGTGTTGGCCTACATCAACAAGCAAGGCGGAACCCACTCCAGGTCATTGTACGAGACGTCGAGGAAACTCCTTCTCTGGGCGAAAGAGAAGAATGTGATTTTATTGACACGATTCATTCTAGGGGAAAGGAATGTGAGAGCAGACAGTCTGAGCAGGAAAGGTCAAGTCCTGGCAACGGAATGGACTCTTCATCAAGACATCTGCAAAGATTTGTGGCGGTTTTGGGGACGTCCATGCATAGACCTCTTCGCCACAGCACAAACGAAGAGGATGGAGACGTACTGTTCTCCCGTACCAGATCCCGAGGCAACGTACATAGATGCATTCCTCTTGGATTGGTCCAGTCTAGATGTTTACGCTTTTCCCCCGTTCAAGATTATAAACAAAGTTATTCAGAATCTCACCATGAAGACTCTGTTTTTGGTTAGGTTAGCAACAGCGAAAAGAGTCAGTGAAGTACATGCCTTCAATAAAACTGTCAGTTTTAGGAATGGCAAAGCTATCTGCTCTCTACAACTGGGGTTTTTAGCTAAGAATGAACGTCCTTCACAACACTGGCCCAAGGCGTTCGAGATTACGAATCTGGCAGATATCGCAGGTGAGGAGTTATAGAGAGTCCTGTGTCCGGTAAGAGCTCTGAGATCTGACCTGCAAAGGACGAAAGATTTACGAGGCAAGTCAGAGGGGCTTTGGTGTTCAGTTAAGAAGCCCTCTCTGCCAATGTCAAAAAATGCGTTATCCTTTTTCATAAGACAGTTGATAAGGGAAGCTCATTCAGAATGTAGTGAGGTGGACCTCAAGCTTCTAAAGGTTAAAACCCATGAGGTCAGGGTAGTTGCAACCTCTGTAGCCTTTAGACAGAATAGGTCCCTACAAAGTGTCATGGACTCTACCTTCTGGAGAAGCAAGTCAATGTTTGGCTCACACTACTTGAGGCAAGTACAGACGCTTTATGACGACTGCTTTACGCTGGGACCATTTATAGCAGCTAACTCAGTAGTGGGAGAAGGGACTACCCCTACATTCCCATAAAACAATACCCTTGATTCTTGCCTTGGAATGTTGAAATTTTATGGTTGTTTGTGAAGATTGGACGCAGTCTTCCACAATCATTGATTTTAGTCAGGTGGTCATTTTTGTTCCTTGGTAGCGCCCGGAACAAGGGTATTATAGGTTGTCTGTCACATAGAGGTTGGTACACCGGTTGGCAGCTCCTAGAGGTCTTCAGCCCCCTGAGTGGATAGCTGGACCTCTTAAGGAAAGCAGACATAATGAGGGGGAGTTCATTGAAGTCAGCTTCCTTAATCCAGGTAAGAACCTTAAGTTGGTTTATTAACCCTTAAGCAAATTTCCAACGATGTTGGCTGTCTCTGACCCTCCACCAAAGGTGTCAATCAGCTATATATATAACTACCGGGTAAGTCAGATGTTTAAAAATGATATTTTCATAAAATAAATTTTTGAACATACTTACCTGGTAGTTATATATAATTAAATTCCCTCCCTCCTCCCCTCTAGAGACTAGGGGCATGGAAGATCTGAGGAATAGTTGGAACAGTTCCAGGTACCTGGGTAGAGGGCGCACAGGTGGTACACCTGACTACCCATCGGCGAAAGCTGCGAGTTTTGAAATTCTGCCGCGCGTCAGGGACTTAAGCTATATATATAACTACCAGGTAAGTATGTTCAAAAATTTATTTTATTATGAAAATATCATTTTTGTCCTTTTTATTATCCTCAGAGTAGATAGAATTATATCAGAGTGATGTATAATGAAAATTTTCATGAGAGAGAGAGAGAAAGAGAGAGAGAGACCCTTGAAGCTATGTATATGTCTGTTAATAATACCATTTCATTTTGTCCCATTTATCGTTATCAGATTAAGTAAATCTATATCTGAAAGATAGACACTCACTGAAATCTTTGTGAATGAGAGAGAAACCTTTGAAATGTATTACCACGTAATTGTTCCATAACTATTATATATTGGAGAGGGAGAAAGACAAAAAATATTTTCCTATACATCAGGAAGAGTTTCAAAGTAGAGTAGCACTGCTTCCATCAATCTGTCATTCCTCTCTCTTTGAATGTGATGCCAACCTTTTAATATGTATTTAATTCTCTTTCACAACTTATCCATTTTGATTGATTTCTTTCCTTCCAAACCTTCTTCCTCGCCCATTAAGCTGCTCTCCTTTTCCAATATAAGCTACTCATCCTCGTCACTGCCTGTCGTGTACTAAAGACACTCTTTACCTCAATTGCCGCTGGTATACGTTGATCCAACATCATGTCTCCTTCCATCGGTTTTTCCTTTTCTGATGAAGCCCCCATTAATCAAAGGTTTTACGTTGGTCTATAACATTATCAGCCATTTACAGAAATTATTAAATGTCTTAGTAAGCCTTTCACTTTACTTAATTAGAATTAGGGCACACTTTCTTAGCTGAATTATTGTCATTACTGACAAAATAGATCAGCAGAGGCCCATGGGTACTGAGGATCAAGTGTTTGCCCACAGGGGTCCCATCCATAATTGGTGAATATTTATCAAACAGTCACTCTGCTGGCTATGCCTTCAAAGTGCAGCTAATTCACAAATAATGAAGCTAGAATTTAACCTAGTTTATGCTTATTGACTCTAGATCTTCAATTCTGGATGATTTAAGAACAAAAGTGACTGGTTTGAAGACAGTAATTATCAAAATGTGTAAAATAGGTGACCGGCCATGAAAATGTACAATTCATGGTTCATGTGTTTAGTGAGAAATATCTTACACACACACACACACACACAAATTATTTTTCTCTCAATCATGAAGCTTTTCAGAGTAAAGTCCTGCCTCCATCATTCCATTATTCCTTTGTCTTTAAGCTTAATATCAACCTTTTAATTCGTGTATAAGTTCCCCTTTTAAATCTGTTTTCCCTTCTGCTTCTATTAATTCTCAACCACCTTCATTTGTTAGTTTTAATATTCATATTCTTGTGACTATCCTTTCTCTATCATATATGCTTGCAGCAAGCAGTATTTTGTGTTAATGAGACGTCACATGACGTAAAAGTACAACTATTTATATCTCCCTGAAAAAACCCTGTCAGTTAGTGTGTTAACCTCTAGTGGTGCACTGTAGGCATTGCTAAAAGTCGT
The DNA here is from genome assembly GCA_039081455.1 of Macrobrachium rosenbergii. Classification (NCBI taxonomy): domain Eukaryota; kingdom Metazoa; phylum Arthropoda; class Malacostraca; order Decapoda; family Palaemonidae; genus Macrobrachium; species Macrobrachium rosenbergii. Next base: position 89,237 of record JANJGK010000857.1, on the reverse strand, counting down.
TTGCAGTGTCCCTTCGGCCCTAATTGCAGCCCCTTTTATTCTTTTTACTGTACCTCCTTTCATATTCTTTCTTCCATATTACTTTCCACCCTCAGCTAACAGTTGTTTCATAGTGCAACTGTGGGGTTTTCCTCCTGTTACACCTTTGTAACCGTTTACTCTCAGTTTTCCTTTCAGCGTTGAATGACCTTGTAGGTTCCAGTGCTTGGCCTTTGGCCTAAATCTATACAGTCCACAAATCCTCCTGCCCCTAGGTACTTAACCCTTTGGCCTTTTACTTGACCTCTGTACCTGCTTCTTTTCTTCCATCTTGCTGTCATTCCACTCTAACTTCCTCTAGACCCTGCCTTGAGCACTGAATGGCTGAGAATGTTTGTGATAACCTTTTTCAAAGTTTCTTTTTGTTTTCCTTCGATTTTTTTTTTTTTAATGGAATTATTTGGGGATATTACACAGAGATCATCTGGGCTGCCTTCAAATAGGAGGGCAAAAAATCCTGTAGGATGGCCCACAAAATCCTGAAAATAAGATGGGATAGGTGAACACAAATCTGATAGGAGTTCAGGCAGAAAGACCACAGAAAAGGGGAGAAAGGAGAGAGCTTTCACATCTAACCCAGTGGAAGAGAAAGCTGATGTTGAAATCTTAGAAGGAACTGCATTATTCTTCATTTATTCACTCCACCTCTTATCACAACTTCAGCCATTTCCTCCTCGAACAGAATGCCTACTTCATTCAGGGTCTGGTTCCACTTCCATCCCACCAGAATTCATTCATATTTCTCCATGTCACTATCAGTTTTTTTTTGTACCTGCATCTTTATAACCTTCTAGCAAACAGCAGAATTAATAGTCATAATTTTTCTAGTCTGCATCTCCACAAATTCCTTAATGTATCCAACTTCTTATGTCTAAACATCAAATCATTTTGACCCAATTCAACTTTCATTGAGCTTATTATCCAAAAGATACAGTTGATTTGTGCAGTTCTTGGATTACCACAGACAAAGACAAAACTATTTCAAGTTGATAAACGGTATCAGAACACCTGTTGTGACAGACATCACACAGACAATTTTGATTGAACCCCTGCAAAATGTGGATCCAAATGCCCACTCTCATGACTGTGCCCAGGGCATAAAGTTAGGTCTGTAGTGGACAAGGCAGAGTAAAAGAAATTAACCTTTTATTCCTGAAAATAATTATATATACAGTGCTAAATCACTTCCTGCTGCTGCTTGCACAGCAGAATTGCTGTTATTCTGAAAAAAATTTGAGAAAGGAAAAGATAAGTCTATATAGCCAAGTAGGCCATTGTGAATCATTGTATTATATGAATATTTTCTTCAATATTCACTATGAATATGAAGCATTTGTCATAAATAGTTATTTTTTCAACTTGTTAGTAAATATTCAGTGTAGTGAATGACAGAATTCACTATACATATGTCTAGCAAAAAATGAAATTACTTATTCATAATCCATCCATCACTATCAAGTGTTTTGCAAAGTCACAGTCCTCTATGGGAAACAATATAGGTCTCCTATTAGAAGCTTCCTCAGATGCTGTGGGTCCACCATGCTCTTTTCAGCACCCTATCCACACAGCAGTTGCTTCCAAAAGTGGGTGTGAATGCAACACAGCCCCTCATTGCTGGAAGTATGGGTGCAGGTGGTGCCCTAAATACAGTATTCCTGTATTTTTGTAGCAACGTTACAGTACACACAGGAACAGACCGTACAGGGACGCAGAACTCAGTCCTATTCTGTGTGATTTTGGTTTTCCATTTAGGAGTTTAATTTTTATTCATTCAGACAGACACAGGCCTCAAGCTATTTAAAGTTAGAAACTGGTAGCTTGGAAAAGGCCCTCTATGTCACTGATAGCTCTAAAAACAGGCGCTGTAAAACTCCGACAGCTAGGAAAAAGGCACTATAAGACCCTGTTAGCTTGCAGTAAAGACACTGTATGACTCTGATGAGGTCTTCAATACCAGCATACCCTCCTCTCACCTTCAACAAAACTTTCCTGCCCCGTCTTGTTATAAAGGGCATCTGCCGTGCTCTTCCCGGGCATACAACCAAACTGCCTTCAGTAGATGCCCTTAAACCAGGACAAATGTTCCTAGTCTAGTTTGGTCTAGCATGCATTTAGTACCTATCATAGACAGCATCTCATGAATACAGTAAATAACCCCCAAAGATTATTGTAGCCCTCTTCACAGAAACGTGGAGAATCTATTTCTTTACGTCAGTGGGAAATTACCTGTGTCTTGCAAACAATGTGGATGGATTCCAGCAGGTTCAAAATGGCATATATTACGTGTTAAACATCTGAGATAGGCCAGGTGAGGTGCTAGTCTTATTTATAGGCCAGGCTGGGGGATGGGAATTTCTCCAAACCTGTCCTCACCTAGGGTAGGTTAGCAAAATTTGAGATGATCAAGCAAAGGTAGGTATGACTTCCCATAATGGTTTGAAGGCCTTCAACAGGCCTAAAGAGCAACTAATAAATGAACTATTCACAAAAATATGAAAGATTTGGAATCTAAAGATTATCCCTAGGCCTAGCATACAGACTCCCAAGGGGGATTTTAGCTTAACTAAAACCAAGATAACTAGACAAATATAGAGCACTAGACCTTTATAAATCAATTTCTGCCATTAAAAAATGTATTTTAGGAAGGAAACATATACCAATTAAGGCAATTTTTTGCTTAAAATAAGAGATTTGAGGTTTTAGAAGACATCTGGGTCTAGCCACCGATATGAATAATCAATAGACAGAGGACTGGAATGTCTCAATTTATGCTCTTTTTGTCTCCAAAGTAATATGCATTTAATAACATCCCAGTATTGCAAAACTAACCTGTTCAGATGAATCTGATTATTGGAAGTGTAAAAATAAATGTCTATATGCAAAATGAAAGCTTAAAAATAACCCTTAAAAAGAAGAGCATATTTGGCATAATTACAAGTGGGCCTTGTTCCCCATTACCGAAAAGTCCATTTGTTCCAGCCTTATTTCTGAGCATATCTGACATAGAATAGTCACAGATTCCAAGTCTGCTAAGATGAAAAAGAAAGTACATGTGATCTAAAGTCATCAAGTCATTCAGAGGCTTTGAATTCAGTGTTAAACTCCTTCCTGGAACACCTTTGAGATTTGAAAGAAAGTAAAGTTAAAAACGTGATATTATCGTACGTAGTTGATGCCAAGACTGATAATAATTGTTCTTGTTATTTCACAGATCAAACTGGATGAAGGGATCTGCTCTGGAGCCTTCAATATCTTCAGTTCCAGGTAAGTTTTTATTGCTATTATTATTATTATTATTATTATTATTATTATTATTATTATTATTATGATTCAGAAGATAAACCCTATTCATATGGAACAAGCCCATCAAAGGGGCCATTGAACTGAAATTCCAGAAGCTTCCAAAGATGATTAAGGTGTTCATTAGGAAGACATAAGATGAGGTAAGGGGAAATACGGAATGAAGAGATCTCACTTATTAAAAAAGAAAAATAGATTAATAAATTGATCAATAAATGAAAAGTTGCAATTTGTAGAAACTATAGATGGAAGACATTGCCAGGAAGTGAATCCGTGCTCTATAATTCCTTATCTATAACCTTAACTATCACTTTCACTATCTATTGGCTCTCAACCAATGGAAAAATGAAAAGAAAAGCTTTCTTTTACATCCTCAGGTCATAAGTTTGTTCTTAATGCCCCCCATAATTAAGCATGGCTGATATCTGACAGCAAGAAAGAGATATGGGTAGGTTCGGTTAACTTTTGGTTAACTTTTTTTCACGCCTTTTTCACCAGGAAATAATTTAGTGTTCAGTACACTTGTCTGAGCAAGAGCAAGTTCACAATATAGGTTGAATTCACAACTGTTATTGTGTTGTAGTTTTTGAAGGTTATTTCACAACACTGTATCAGGTTCCTACCTTCCCTGTGTCTTCACAGACATGGCCACAGACATGGTGTCTCTTTTCCCCCCTCCTGCGTAACCTGGGCACAAGCGTAATTTTGTTGAAAGTGGTCTTAACTTTAGATTTCTAAGTTGCACCCCAGTCTGTCTTGAAGCCTTTATGTAGTTTCTTGTCCATTTCTTGCAGGTGCAGTTGTACTGTAATGCTCACTGGTGCTTCTGTAATGTCCATTGGTGCTTCGTTATTCTTCTCTTTTCTAATTTAATCTGCTCATTTTCATGTCTCTTCCTCTGCAGTTACAGAGCAAAGGTCTCTAGTTGTTGAACAAATTGGCAGGTGGGTCTGTCCTGCAATTTTCTTCTTCATATTTCAAGTTCTCTCTTTTCTCTCATCTCCCTCAACCTTTTCATCAATTTCTTTACGTCATTCCCCTTTCCACCTCACTCCTTCGTTTATTTGCAAGGTTTCCAAATCCTTCATTTATTCCCAAGGTTTCCAGATCCTGGGGTCCTCAAACGTAGGGCCATGTTGTGCTTGGGACTGACTTGAGTCTATTGACACTTCCATATCACAGTTACCATATACTCTGTATGGTATGCTCATGAATACTACATTCATTTGTTCTTATTTTCTTCAGTACTGGGCAAGAAAAAAGGCATTAGCTTGCCATGCCCAGTAGGTTTTCCACTTAACAAATAAAAAAGAATGAATTAGTACAGTATTAGTAGTAGATTGCTAAGTAGCTGTATGTATTGTGGTTTGTAATTATGATATTACACTGTGCTTGAGGTTAAAGATAAGATATAGCAATTAATACCCTTTTTTATCATTTTAATACCTTTTTTGCTCAACAGTAATTGCCCCATTGCTTAATCAGTGACTAAAATAGAATGTTTTAGGATTTCAAAATTTATCGACTGGTACAAAATGTACATTATCCTCATCTGAGCTATATATGTGTTTTTGCTCTTTTTGTTAGAAATACCTCAGTAAAAGTTTTTTGTTTTCAAGATTTATAATTGACAGTGAAAATTCAATTCTCTGTCTTTTACTTTGCAGATGCACCACTGACTGGACCCCCAAAGAAGATGGTGGTGAGTGTTCAATTTACTCTATTGTTTTAAATTCTTTCTTTTGTAGACACCATCTTGTAGGTTTCATGTTTTCCTTTTTTTTACTTATAATTTTCCACTTAGGATAGGAATTAGCACCTATACTAGACAAACACTTTAGGATCCAGCTTTCTGGTAAGTAACAAAGTGTGTTAAGGAATAAAAACCCTTTATCATAACCTGTGCTTGAATATTTTGTAGGTTTTTGATAAGTAAAATGAGTGTTAAGTACAATTACTTATATCTCCCTCAAAAAACCCTGTCAGTTAGTGTGTGAACCTCTAGTGGTGCACTGTAGGCATTGCTAAAGGTTGTTTGCAATGTCACTAGTGCCGTCAGTGCACCTCGCACATTGCACTGTAGGCATTACTTAAGGTTCTTTGCAGCGTCCCTTAGGCCCGTAGCTGCAGCCCCATTCATTCTTTTTACTGAACCTCCTTTCATATTCTTTCTTCCATCTTTCCACCCTCATCTAACAATTGTTTCATAGTGCAACTGTGAGGTTTTCCTCCTGTTACACCTTTGTAAACATTTACTCTCAGTTTTCCTTTCAGTGCTGAATGACCTCCTAGGTTCCAGTGCTTGGCCTTTGGCCTAAATTCTACACATTCCACAATTCCTTCTGCCCCTAGGTAATTAGCCCTTTGGCCTTTTACTTGACCTCTGTACCTGCTTCTTTTCTTTCATCTTACTGTCCAGCCATTCCACCTTCCTCTAGACACGGTCTTTGGCACTGAATGGCTTAAATCATCTGGGGGTATTTCCCAAAATTCCTTTGATGTGGTGTCTGTTCATGGAGGTCACACAGAGATTACCTGGGCTCCCTTCTCTCACCAAATTAATTCTGGAAAAAGAGTAGGTATGTCAATATGAGGGCTAAAACCCATTTGGAGGCCCAGGAAATCCTGGAAAAATGGGATAGATAAAGACAAATTTAATAGGAGTTCAGGCAGAAGGACCACAGAGCAGAGGAGAAAGGAGAGAGACTTTCACATCTGACCCAGTGACAGGGAAAGCTGATGTAAAGTCTAGGAAGGAATCGCATTATTCTTCATTGATTCACCCGACCTTTGTCACATCTTCAGCCATGTCTGCTTTGAACAGAATGCATACTTCATTCAGAGTCTGGTTTCAGTTCCATCCCACCAGAATTCATTCATATTTCTCCATGTCACCATAAAGTTTTATGTACCTACATCTTTATAATCTCCCCCCAGCACACACTAAAATGGATAATCATATTTCTTGTAGCCAGCATCTCCACCAATTCTCTAATTTTCCAACAAAATCTACGTCTAAAAATCAAATCGTTTTGACCCAACTGACCTGTGATCATTGAGCTAACTATTCAGAAGACTCACCTGATATTATGTGTAATTCTTGGATTACCACAGACAAAGACAGACAAATCTACTTCAAGTTGAGAAATGGTATCAGAACACCTATTTGTGACACAAACAATTCCGATTTAAACCCTATAAATTCTGGATCCAAATGGCCCTCTCCTGACCGTATTAGGGCATAAATTTAGGTCTGTAGTGGACAAGTCACTGATATATAATTATCTAGACAAGGAAGGGAATTGGTGAAGCCGCACATGATGTGTAATGTGGTTTAATGTGATCAATAGTTATACTTATAACTATTATCTTGTTTAGTTTGTTTATATTACAAGGGCCTTTATTAAGGATGTTTAATGTAGACTTTAGTCTACCCAAATTACGTGCTAGAGTGTGCTTGGTTTGATTTAGTAGAGAGAAATTGTTAGACCACCATGGAACGGGGGATATATTAGGGGTTGAAGAAGTTTTGGGGTGCATTTATCTGTAGCACTGATTACAAAACTGGAAAAGAAATCATTTGTGACATTATTGTTTTGATTTAGTGGGAAGGGGGCGATATTTCTAATTTGTAAATTGTATTTATCCCAGTCAGCTTTCATTAAGTTATATTTTATGGGAAATGATTGTTTTTCGTTGTTCAAATAATTCAAAACAATTGGAAAGTGATCACTTGTATATGAATCGTCTAGCAGAGGCAGTTGAGGGAATTCTAAACCTCTACAACTGAAGGAAACACAGTTGCTAAGCTGAGAAATCCAAGGCTATAGAAGGCACACCTTTTTTTCATTTCAAAATCATTCTTTCCATACTCTAAACCTTTAACAGAGCTTTATTTATAGATCTGCAGCAGGTTAGAGACCTTTGAACCCTTCTGAGAAAACTGGGGAGTTCAAAAACTTCTGTGGGTCAAATCAAACACAGACTGCTTATGGCTATGTTATTATTTTTCTATTCTGTCTCGTCAATTTATTTTTCGTGATGCAAGGCTGTTTATGGTGTCATTTTGGATATGAATGCTGTACTTGTAACTTAGAAGTAGTATGATTAAAAATGGAAAATCCAAAAATAAGACACCATATCGAATCAGACTTTGGTAAAATACACACTACACCATCTGAACAAAGGCAAACCTCGACTAGCATGAGAGAAATGCTCTGACAAACTGCACACTCAGACAACTGACAAAAATGGAAGAGCTACCCCAGCTCAGGTCACAAGTGACTCGCAGGCCTACCCGATAAGCTTTTCTTTTCTAGCTAAGTCTGTGACAGCCGCAGCATGCCTTGTGCTGCGTACTCCATTCACGTTCGCATTAGAACAAAAATTGCAAAGGATTTCCTTCCTGGCAGCACTGAGGGAGAGATCAGCAGATTCTGTGGAAAAGATAAAATAAACTGCAATGTCTGAAGATGTGCCATATCTCTTAAGTACTATGCTACATGTTTCTTTCACTCTATTATATATCATTTACCACCATAAATTCACAAACTTTATATTGACAACTCTTTACAAAATATCCAGCAAATTTGTACTTTGTGACTGAGCACCCTAAAATGCAACGAGGCCTGAGAGACAGTAAGGAGTCTCCCATGACAGCTAAAAGAGACCCCACCTGCAGTTCCATTAGTCATTATAACTCCCATGATCAAACTTTTGATCTGGTTAATGAGGGCTGGCCCCTTCAAAACATCTCAGAACTGTAATAACCTAACAATTGACACAAAAAGTAAATGTTCAAAAACTAACCTGCTTTGCATAAGAAAATGAATGTTTATACTCAAAAGCTTCTTTACCTGTGATAGGAATTAGGCACCTTATACCTTGAGTAATTAAAAAACAGCACTTGTTTTTTATCAGATTACTATTATTATTATTATTATTATTATTATTATTATTATTATTATTATTATTATTATTATTATTATTCATAAGATGAAATCAACTCATATGGAAAGGGCCAAAGGGTCAATGGTCAAAGGGGCCATTGACTTGAAATTCAAGCTTCCAAAGAATATTAAGGTGTTCATTAGGAAGAAGTAAGAAGTAAGTCTGAGACCAAGAGATATTTTGAGACTTCCTCTCTGGTCATCCACTGGATCTGTTTTTAAATGAGAACCAAAGCTTGAAATAGGAGAGAAAGAACACTAACTACAAAAACCTTCATTAAATGGCAACAAAAGCACCACATGAGGTGGCATTTTCTGTCTGTCATAACTTAAGACTTTCGTGGGCTTAAGGTGGATTAAATACACACTTCGTGTAAAGTACTCACTTGTTTATTGTCCCTTCCCTATGATACAGGTTTACATCTTAATATACTACACCTAGAGTTATTGCCATGATCTAGCTGCCCTTCTTCTTTACTCTTCTCTTCTTCCTTCTCGACCGGGCCCGCCAGCGTCACAAAATAGGAAAAATAGTAATGTCTCTCTTTATCAAGGTTATAACATTTCTCCTTCCAAAAAAAAATAACAAAAAAAACAGAAACATACATAATGGACACAACAGCATATGGAAACAATAACACTGGACTATCAAGAGGGATTTTTTTTTTTTTTTTTTTTTTCTAAGTGCCTCAATATGGAGTTATAAATTCAATCGTAATGGGGGCCTAGACACGCGACCCGACCTGGTTACCTTTTGTGGAGTATTTTTAGGTATGCAAGGAGTACACAAATCAAGATCACTTGGGTTCGATGGTGACATGGCAATCTCAGTATGAGGACATTCACCAGCATTGTTGGTGTCCTTAATGGGAGTTATTGGAATATTCTGAGGAGAAACATTTTGGTCAGCAGGCACATTACTAGAGACTGCAGGTGGTGGTAAACTCTGACTTAAGACAGGCACATTCTTATCATCATTAATGGCACCAGCACTATCAGCTGGGGGAACAGGAATCTGTCTATGAAACATTTGGGAGATATGCCTCTTGCAAATCACATTGTCAGAACAGGCTAATTTTACCTTGAAATTTTTAGCATTGATTACTTCAGCCACACTACCCGGCAACCACTCAGCTCCGACGCCAAAATTTTTAAAGAAAATTGCATCACCCACTAGAAATTTGGATTTAAATTGAGAGTTTTTAGCCTTCTCAGGACTAGTTAGAGGGGGTCTTAAGTGATCAAGAGCAGATCTAAATGCCCTGCCAAACAACAATTCTGCTGGTGAGCGTCCAGTACTAGAATGTATCGTACATCTATAATGATACAACAGTCTACTTAATCTTAAACTAATATCACCTGATGAGAATTTGATGAACAATCTTTTGAAAACCTGAACAGCTCGTTCAGCCAGGCCATTTGACTGAGGGTGATAAGGGGCACTTAGTGTGTGACAGATTTTATTAGAACCCATGAATGATTTGAAATCTTTTGAGATAAAGCAGGGCCCATTGTCTGATACGAGCTCTTCAGGTAGACCAAATCTACAAAAGGTTTTCCGTAATAGTTCTACAGTTTTAGATGAGGTTAAGTGCTTGGAAGCATGGACATCCAGAAACTTAGATTTGGAATCAATAATAATGAGAAAATAAAACCCCTCTAATGGGCCACACCAGTCGACATGGAGCCTCTGCCACACAGAATGGGTTGCTGGCCAACTAGATGGTTTAACACCTTTAGGACTACTATTTGCAAAGCACTCCGCACAAGATTTAGTGACTAGATCAAGGTCCATGTCAATATTAGGCCAAAACACCACAGTTCGCGCGAGTGACCTCATAGCACTAGTACCCGGATGACCATTATGGAGTTGCTTTATAACAACAGCTCGATGCACTTCTGGAATAACTAGTCTGTTACGATATAACAACAATTCATTGTGTACTGACAGTTCCTGCTGTATTTTCACATACGGTTCCACTTGCGGATTAACGCCTGTTAATTTTCTCGGAAACCCGAATCGTACAAAGTCCTTTACTTGAGATAAAATAGAATCTTTGAGTGTTGCTTCCTTAAGTACTTCCACAGAAAGTTCTTCAAATTCATTCACCATACTAATGAGTTTAACAATTTCATTTGGTACCTGACATTTAACTGTGCTATCCTCAATAGGTAATCTTGATAAGCAATCTGCTATAGTATTCTTATTACCAGGAATATGTTCAATTGTGTAATCAAAAGACAAAAGAAGGACAGACCATCTTATCAACCTTGCATTTGCAATTTTAGTTATGGGTTTACTGGGGTTAAAAATATGAATCAGGGGACGATGGTCAGTCCTCAGCACAAAATGTCTCCCAATCAAATATTTAGCAAACTTATTTAGAGCAAAAACAATAGCCAGTCCTTCTCTGTCAATTTGAGCGTAATTCATTTCAGTGGGTGTCAACTTCCTACTTGCAAATGATATAGTTGACACAGAGTCATCAACATGTTGCTGGAGGAGGACAGCACCCACACCAACCGGTGACGCATCCACCTCCACTACTAATTTAGCAAGCATATCCAATTTATTAAGTGACACATGAGAAGCTACAGCTGTTTTTAAGGTGCCAAAGGCATTATTAGCTGCTTTGGACCATGTAAAATCAACACCCTTTTTAGTCAGATCATACAGAGGTGAGGCAATAGTAGCAAAATTCTTAATGAATGAATGATAAAATGAAATAAGACCCAGAAATGACTTGAGCTGAGTGACAGTGTGAGGAATTGGAGCATCAACTATGGCTTTAACTTTTTCTTCATCTGGCTCATATCCCTCTCTAGAGAGCTTAAAACCTAAGTACTTGACAGAAGTTACCCTGAACACGGATTTCTGCACATTCAGTTGAATGTTGGCATCACGCAAAGTCCTCAGAACATCTCTTACACGTTTATCATGTTCAGCTAGTGAGTCTCCACCTATAACAATATCATCAAGATATGGATAAACATAATCATAAGAAGCTAATAATTGGGAAATGAACTTCTGAAATATTGCAGGAGCAGAATGGATGCCAAATGGTAACCGTAAATATCTATATAGACCCAAATGTGTGTTAATTACCAGATGTTTACGGTCTTCTGGAGCGACTTCCATTTGCAGATAAGCATTCTTGAGATCAAGTCTGGTATAAAACTTATGCCCAGACACATTGGAAATTAATTCTGACATATTAGGTAATGGGAATTTAGATTCATGAAGAATTTCATTTATTTTACGAAAATCCCCACAAACCCTAAGGGATCCATTCTGCTTCCTGACAGTAACAATAGGTGAGGCATACTCTGAAAATTCTACTCTTTCTATAATCTTATTATGTTCTAGCTCTTGCAGTGCACTCTCAACCTCACTGCGTAACGTCAGTGGCACCGTGCGGGCCTTCTGAAAAACAGGAACATGACCAACTTTAGGATACAATCGAGCTTGACAGTTCTTAATAGGTTTCAAACTATCTACATTATAGTCTTCCACAAAATCTTCTACATTTAACTGATGGACATTAATTATATTGCATTTATCTATTAAATTCCTACCAATCAAATTATTTGGAGAGTCTGACCCAACAACTATGAATTCAATGTCTGAATGATTTTGTTGTTTGTACTGAAAATTTGAAACTTTGACCTTCCCAAATACTTTAATTGGCACTTGGTTATAACCCTGCAATTTAGTTCTACAGTTCAATAGTGTACAATTTAACTTCTCAAAATCATCATACTTCAATGTAGAAATAGCTGAACCGGTGTCAGTCTCAAATAAAAATGGCTTATGATTCAATTGACAACTAACAACATAAGGTTGAACAGAACTTTTGTTTAATATACAATTTAAATCAAGTGACTCTTCATCATTGGATTCCTCTTCTTGGATTATAACTTCATGAGTCTTCTTCAAATGGGGTTTTGTCATTTGCGGCACTCTTGCCTCTTTCTTTGCTGGTGACGATGCTTGGCCACTGAACACCCTGTCATTGGAGTTGCTCTTCACTTTGCGCTTGCACACTAATGCTACATGGCCAGGCTTGCCACACTCGTAACAAGTAGCATTTCTCAGACGACAGTCCCGTTCCGAATGGTTCATCCGGCCACAGACCTTACATTTTTCCCTTCTTAGCCTATTAACACTTTGAACCTCCTGCTCCTGATATGCTGCTTCTAGATTGGATAAGGTGGCCAATAAATCCCCTACTGTATTAGTGTGGTAATCAAAGTCTGATAACTTGGCGGTGAAATATGGTTCACTACGAGCAGCAAGGAACAGTTTGTATTTAAGAAATTCTTCCTTGTTTCCAAAGTCACAAAGTTCAGCTAACTTATTCAAATCCTTGAAGAATAAATTATATGTTTCTTCTTTTAATTTATTTCTGTCTTGAAATTCAGCCAAATGTTTGACAATTGTCTTCTTAGGCTTATACAGTAGCTTCAGGTTAGTTTTCACTTCGGCCAGGGAAAGGGCTAACGCCGACCCAGGAGCAATCAAAGCAACAATATCATCAAAATATTGAGTTGGAATGTGAGTTAAGATCAAGCTTACTTGACGAGATTCATTCGTGATCTCTTGAGCTCGGAAAGCAACGGTCATTAATTCCAACCAGTTATCTAAGGACTGTGACTCTGGCACAAACTTCGGGAAACGGTCTGCCATATTCATAGGCTACCCTTAGGCTAAGCAGGCAATTACTAAAAGTAAACACTTGAAATCAACCGGGCAATTAACATTAGGAATGCCAATGTTCAGTTAAACATTAGGCTAAGCCTTACTGCAGATTTCCTCAATCAACAACACTGAGTTTCAGTAAACTTAGGCTGCCTCTGTATAGGTAGTAGTAAAGGAAGGCATTTCATCCACGGATCCCATCCTCGTCGCCATTGTCATAACTTAAGACTTTCGTGGGCTTAAGGTGGATTAAATACACACTTCGTGTAAAGTACTCACTTGTTTATTGTCCCTTCCCTATGGTACAGGTTTACATCTTAATATACTACACCTAGAGTTATTGCCATGATCTAGCTGCCCTTCTTCTTTACTCTTCTCTTCTTCCTTCTCGACCGGGCCCGCCAGCGTCACAAAATAGGAAAAATAGTAATGTCTCTCTTTATCAAGGTTATAACACTGTCTGCATTCCCACTTGGTGGGAATGCGGACAGAAGACTGAACAAAACACAATACGCTGCAAAGAGCTCAAATGATATGGACAGAATACCCAACTTGAGCTTCAAGTCTGTTCACTGTTCCGATTACATACACTGTACTGACTACAGTAGTTACCATACTTGGATAAATAGACAGATAGATAGAATACAGAATTGAGGCCAAAGGCCAAGTGCTGGGACCCGTGAGTTTATTCAGCGCTGAAAGGGAAATTGGCAGTAGAAAGGTTTTGGATGGAGTAACGAGGAAAACCTCACAGTTGAAGCACTATGAATCAATTGTTAGGAGGGGGTCGAAAGTAAGACAGAAGAAAGCGAATATGAAAGGAGGTACAGTAAGAGAAATGAAAGGGGTTGCAGCTAGGCGCCGAAGGGACGCTGCAAAGAACCTTAAGTAATGCCTACAGAGCAAGGTGCACTGACAGTACTACAACCCAACAGGGGCTATACCTAGAGACTTCGTGACTTGGACAGAACTGGACTCAGTGATAAAGGGACATCTGGAGGTACAAAATGATGGCTGAGGGAAATTTGTTTATGCAAGATTTCAGGTCTGCCACGTCAGTGTCTCACGAATGACTTTTGGGGTGGTTTGGATAGACATCGTAAGTGTGTCACTTAATGATGCGAAGATTTAATACAGTAAAACCTTAAATTCTGTACTTATCAGCACCATTGCTATTTTTTGCAAGGCTGCCTTTTCAGGTGTGATACATTTTTAAGTAAATCTTTTAAACTGAATATTAACCGTTAAGTGAATTCAAGTTAGTTTAGGCTAGGAACCACGAGGAAATGCTGTTAGTTTTACGTTAGCTAGAAAAGTCAATTGCAAGATGTAGTATAGGATTTTTGTTACTTATCAGAAATGGAATGGAATATAAAATGTAGCCAAAGGCCAAGTGCTGTGACACCTGAGGTCATTCAGTATTGAAAGGGAAAGTTAAGAGTAAACGGCTTTAAAGGTGTAACAGAAGGGAAGCCTCGCATTTACCCTATGAAGCAGTCAAGGAAATGAAAGGGATTGAAGCAGCTAGGGGCCGAAGGGATGCTGCAAGAACTTAAGTAATGCCTACAGTGCACCTCAGAAAGCCAGATGCCCAAAAGCATCTGTTGAGCTCAGGTACTTCTGTTTGACTTATCAAACGCTACAAAATGCTTGATTTACAAGTTTTGCACAGGATAACTTTCAGTCCTGTTTATGTTGTGGGTACTGCAACAAAAATAACTACAAAGTGTGAACTTTTAGTATTTGCAGAATGAGAAAAATCAAACTGGATAGCAAAATTAGTCTAAAGCTTTAGTTTTGACAGTTTACCTATACAGTACACTGCTTAGAATAGAGAGGTATGGTATTACTGTACGTGATGTCTTGACCATAAACTTATGGTGCAGAAGTATGGCAGCATTCTAGGCTTGGTTACAAAATATTGACCCCCAAAACAAACTAATGCAATTGTTACTACAAGGTACTATATTATTATTGAGCGATTTAACCAGACCACTGAGTCAAAATATTCTTGCAATTGTTAATACAGGTACTGTATTATTATTTAGCAATTTAACCAGACCACTGCGTCCAAATATTCTTGCAACTGTTAATACAGGTACTGTATTATCATTTAGCAATTTAATCATACCACTACGTCCAAATATTCTTGCAACTGTTAATATAGGTACTGTATTATTTAGCAATTTAACCATACCACTGAGTAAGACTATTCTTGCAATTGTTAATACAGGTACTGTATTATTATTTAGTAATTTAACCAGACCAAAACATTCTAACTCATTGGGCTGGCCCAAAGGATTTATTTCCAAAACCTGACATTTGCTGTTGAAATTTTGACATTCACATAAAAGATGTATAACCTGGTGTTGACCCCCTTTCTTGTGACACAAGGATTGGGCCAGCCACGTGGACCACTTAAGTATACACGGGTCATACAAGAGTGGCAAATCTGATAAGAGATTAAATGACTTCACAAGCTTTTTTTTAATTCAGAAACACAATTCAACCAGGGGTTGGATCTGCTTTTTGTTGTCAGGTTCAATATTCCGTAAACCTTGAAATTCAAGATCACGGGTTTACGTGATGTTAAGTGATCATTAAACGAAATGGTTGTGCCTGATTTGGTTATACAAATTGCATGCTGCACAGTCCATTTTGGAGGTAGCTAAAACAAATTCAGAGCAAACTGCAGCATTACAAAAGGATAATTATTTCTGCGTACTGTCTAACTGGGAATGGACATCTGGGCCAATTTATACATCCTTGTAACACACTGTGCAAAAATATTTTGCTTGAATTTACTGGCCTACAATTACAACGATATCTCCAGCCACCTGGCATTTATATAAATTCAGTTCACTTTGCATTTTCCTAGAAGTTATACAATACCACTAGGGGATGAAAACTCCTGTTATGTTTATAACTACCTAGAGAACATTGAAAACACAAGAGTGCTGTTTATCCAACAAAGCTGACCTCTGTCATAAACTGCACATACACAGAACATACCCTTCCATACAGTTGTACCTCACTCTTAAAGGACACTAGATTAACTGGAAAATGTTACTCCTAGGTCTCTGCAAGCAATGGTCTCTCTATACAAGATGTATGCGATACTAGAAGGAATGATTCTAACAAATGGCAGAAAGGACCTACGAATCAAACTCAACTAGTCCGTCTTGAACGTCTGACTTCCCAATCTAAGCAATGAAACAGGGAAATCCTGAAGCATTACTCATTAGCACACTTCTCTGAAGAATCAACAGAAGCTGTGTTAAGGTAAAAGACTGAACTGATCTGGCTGAGACAGTCACGACAGGAGATAATTTTGTCCTAAGGAATGTCAGGATGGAGTGCCATTGATCAGTGACCCTTCTCTTATGCAGACATTGCAGCTGTGCTGGAATAATCGTTACACATAATTTATTATTTATCAGCTACATCATTAAGATGATTTTGCTAAACTGCCTTTCAAGTGCGATGCATATTGCCGATGAATCATTCTAACTGGATGAGTGTCACTGTCAAACAGTTTACCTTAGGCTAGAAATTATATGGCATAACTGTTGC
Organism: Macrobrachium rosenbergii; assembly: GCA_039081455.1. Classification (NCBI taxonomy): domain Eukaryota; kingdom Metazoa; phylum Arthropoda; class Malacostraca; order Decapoda; family Palaemonidae; genus Macrobrachium; species Macrobrachium rosenbergii. The sequence goes on along the minus strand of JANJGK010000857.1, from coordinate 72,677 downwards.
CTGTAGGTTTTTTCGTCACTTGCAAAAGGGACAGGCCTCAGAGACATCTGATAAGCTGGGGAATACGACTATAAATTACTTTTACAGGACACTTCAGTATGCTTATAGATTACCACAGGGCTTTCTGTGATAATCGGTTGGTTGCGTTCCATGTTAGCTCTCTTAGTAATACGGAGCATTTACCACTAGCCTTTGTGATTACAGTGTACGCATACATTTTTCATATGTGTATTCATTGTCGGTCGTATACCAAACCTCACAAAAAGGTTCTATCTGTTAAAAGCAATTTTTATAGTGTACACAATGCTGTTCCTAGTGCCCTTAGTTTACTGGAGGAGTCTATTGCCAGCAAAAGCATAATACCTTAGGATACCCAAGGAACCTCATTCAAATTTTCCACGTAAAGCCATTGTAAATGCCCTCTGAGTCTGTTAAGGAGAGGTTCTTCTACACCTGCTAATCTGCGACACCTACCTTTCTTTCACCTGTCCCTGAAGGAGACCTGTTACTAGATGTCCAACCAATGGTCCTTGATTCACCAGGTCCAGTTATCAGAAGACACTGCTGTTACGTCTTGACACAGCAGAATACACCAATGATCATTGTATTCATCTGCAAATAGTAAACAGAATATCTTAAATGGCGCTGTTCAAGTTACCGAGGCAGCTTGTATAATTTAAGTGATAAATCTTCCTGTTTGGCCTTTCAACCCAAGTATTTTGGATTGCCAACCGTCACTTAAGACCACAGACAGTCATGCTTGTGAGCCTATCTTACACAAGGGTAATTTTACCACGGAGAGTACACGACATTCGTATCAATATACAAGACCCAGTTAGAGTTTGAGCTGGTACAAATTAATGACACACATACATTCTGTCAAACTGTATTATTATTATTATTATTATTATTATTATTATTATTATTATTATTATTATTATTATTATTATTATTCAGAAGATGAAAACTATTCATAAGGAACAAGCCCACCAAAGGGGCCAATAACTTGAAATTGAAGCTTGCAAAGGTGTTCATTACAAAGAAGTAAGAGGAGGTAAAGGGAAAAACAGCAAGAAGAGACCCCACATATTAAAAGAGAAAAAATAAATTAATAAGTAGATAAAAAATGTATTAAAATGCAAGGAAGGAGAATTGCATTAGGGTAGTAATGCATTGCATCTTCGCTTGAACTTCTGAAGTTCCAAATGCACGGCATCCTCTGGAAGGCTGTTCCACAGCCCAAAGGTGTGAGGAATAAAGGTGGTATGGTGATTTAATATCAATGATGGTGGTGATGAGGACGACTGGTCCACGCTATGAAGGTGTGAAGATAATTTACAGATGGCAACAGCTCAAGACATTCTAATCTAATTCAGGATAATTCAGGTTGACTGACCAGTGGAAGGGAGAGGTAGAAGATTGCTGGGGGACAATATACCCTAATCTAACCTAGTTATCCAAATTCTATCTTCCAAGTCCTGCCTGAAATGCACCTGTTGAGAAAGTGGCCACCAACAGTTTTCAGCTGCATTTTGCCCTAGGCTACGAGAAGCACCATTCACAAGAAAGAACTTTATTGTAAAGAAAGATAGCCATTAACAGTTAGAAGATAGAATTTAGGCCAAAGGCCAAGCACTGGGACCTATGAGGGCATTCAGCACTGAAAGAGAAAACAGTAAGAAGGTTTCAAAGTTGTAACAGGAGGAAAACCTCACAGTTGCACTAGGAAACGCTTTTTAGAGAGGACGGAAAAATGAGAACATGAACAGTGTTACTGTTTAAGAAATGAGAGTGATTGCAGCTAGGGGCTGAAGGGACGCTGCAGAGACCCTTAAGTAATGCCTACAGTGCACCACATGAGGCACTGATAGCACTACCCTCCTAAAGAGTCCAAAATTCATGGAACAGACAGTTGCCAAGCTATAGGACCCTATGCTATAAAGTGTACAAACTTTTTTTTTATTTCAGACTGACTCTTTCAGTGCTGTAAATCATCTACAGAGCTTTGTTTATAGTTTTTCCCAGTCTTTAAAGAATCTCATGATCCTTGGAAGCGTCGGGAAATTCCAAAACTCCTCTGTAGCAAATAAAACACTGACCACATACAACATATATATAAATAATATTTTTCTTTACGACATGCAGTGAATTAATTTTTCATGTACCAATACTGTTTATGGTATCACTTTGAAGCTGAAAACTTGTGAAAAAAGGAAAATAACCAAAATAAAAACTGAAAACAATGAATTCTCTGGTCATCTGAACCTCAGTGGGTTACTATAAAAGACTATGGCACTGCACTTTTCACAAAACATTGTGCATACTTCACATTTAATACTCATTGGATATTTCCAAGCTGGGTTATTTCCAGTCTCCCAAAATTTAATAACTCTGTAAGACTGACCTCAGAAACTGGAAAACTGACACTATATATATCGATCTGACAGGTGATGAGAAAGGCTGTGCATTAGTTAGAAAAAGTCTATGTAAAAAACAGCAGCAAAAGGTCTAAAATATCATGAAAGGGGGCTTGGATAAAGATCATGACCAGATAGTAATTAATGCTTAAACTTCTGAAGGGAAAAAAGGGAAGTTCCTTCAAGTTTAACCCCATGCAAAAAATGGCAGAAAAACAATGATCAGGACTGCTCCAAGCTATGACAATTTTTGGCAAAATTTATAAATGGCAACAGGTCTTCATAACTACTGCTGTAAATTCAACTCAAAAACAGACCCAAAACATCCTAACCTAATTCAGGAAGCTTCAAGCTGACTACAGTGCTGGAACGGACTACAAAATTTAGGCCATAGGCCAAGCACCAGGATCTGAGGTCATTTAGCACTGAAAGGGAAATTGAGAATAATTTTTTATATATGTGTAACGGGAGGAAAAACTCACAGTTGCACAATGAAACACTTGTTGGGAGATGGTGGAAAGTGAGACAGAAGAGAGAACATGAACAGACTTATGTTAAAAGGAATGAAAGGGGTTCCAGCTAGGGGTTGAAGGGATGCTTGCAAAAAAAAAACTCTTGAAGGGAGGCTTGAAAAAAAAAATTTAAGTAATGCCTACAGTGCACTGTGTGAGGAGCACTGACAGCAGTACCACCCTACATGGGCTGACTTCAGTGCAAAGCACATCAAAACCACACCCTCAAAAGTCCTATCTGAAAATAACATACCTGTTTTGAGAAGTAGCACAAAAAAGGTTGGTTGCATTTTGCCCTCGGCTAAGAAATACAAAAGCAGCATGCACAAGAACACATAGCCGTCATCAAGTCCACTTGCACTTGCGCTTGCTACGGTACAGCCGATTCAGTGGCTGCACATATACCTGACTGATTTAGCAATACAGTAGTGTACCATCTTGAGCATGTTGTTCTAATCTCATCTAGAGACTTTGAAAATAATAGCCTCAGTTGTCGCAACATTCTAATGATGTTCTTTGGCTCTTGGTGGGTCACTTATGATGGTGTGGCATTTTCTTTCATTTTCAGCTTATCCTGTCAACATGTGTTGTGTTCTGCCTAACTTTTGACTAATTCAAATTAGTGGGCAACATACCACGCCCTAAACCTTTCCACTAAGGGCAACGTACCACGGCCTACCCTCTCCACTAATGGGCAACGTGCACTAAGACTGGCGTCGCAGTATCTAGGTTATTGATGCCATAATAAAATTAAATGGCAAACTAAAAATAAACTTAAACCTACAAAAAACAAAAACCTGTGGATAAACATATTAATTAGATAAGTCAGTTGAAGCACGACACCAAAAGCCTACACTAACTACCCTCACCTATGGTAAGTCTGGAATAGCCTAACCACCAGCCCCTAACCTTCCCACCAGCAGGCAACATACCACGGCCTACCCTTTCCACCAAAGGGGCAACGTGCACTAAGACTGGCGTTGCAGTGTCTGGGTTATTGACACCATAATAAAATTAAACGGGAAACTAAAAAATACTTAAACCTACAAAAAAAAAGCCTGTGGATAAATATGGTAATTCGATATATTAGCTCCGCGCCTGTTTTTACCTTTTCAACTGGTTTTTTCTACACTTTTAGGAGTTCTGATACTGGCGGTGCGTCTGTTTGTTGTCAGCCAAATGGAATGTCCCTTCGCCGTGTTTAGTACTGGCCTGGGGGGAGGCAGTACCCATACGTTAACAAGTTATTGCACTTGCTGGACGGGATATGAACTGTTCGAAGCAGACGTACCCGTGCTCTGTCTTGTGAAGATCGTATATGGAAACCCCTTGTTGGATGGACTTTGGGGGTTAATTACAGGTTAATTACACTTGAGTGCCAAAAATTAAAGGTAAATTCATAATTAGCAACCAAAAAACTGTAGAAAAAGTTTAGTTAGAAGGCAGTCGCCGCTGCGGAACTACTATGTAGTTCTACCATAAATATATTTAGATAAGTCAGTTGGAGTATGGCACCAAAGGCCTACACCAACTACCCTCGCCTGTGGTATGTCTGGAATAGCCTAACCACCCAGGGCCTAGCCTTCCCGCTAATGGGCGCCATGTCCTTGAATTATGCATGCAGAACACAGAGGAGAAAACCACGCAAGCTGATAAATGAGGGAATAAGGAAAATGAACGTGTGTCTGACACCTCTGCCGCATCCAGGGGAATCTGCCACATGGAAAACCTGTCATGTTTGTTACCACCACCATCAGTCCCTGGGCTTTGAGTCAGAAGGATCGGGAGGGCATGAGTCTTCAAGCAACACCAAGGACTCCCCATGACTCACTGCTCTTTACTTATGAAAACTTGAGTCAAAAGGATCTGGAGGGCATGACTCAAGCAATATCAAGGACTCACCATGAGTCATTGACACTTCACACACGAAAAATCGAGTCAAAAGGCTCTGGAGGGCATGACTCAAGCAATATCAAGGACTCACCATGACTCAACACTTTACGTACGAAGAATCGAGTCAAAGAGGCCCTGGAGGCCGTGACTCAAGCAATATCAAGGACTCACCATGACTCGACACTTTACGTACGAAAAATCGAGTCAAAGAGGCTCTAGAGGGCGTGACTCAGGCAATATTGAGACTCACCATGGCTCACGACACTTCACGTACGAAAAATCGAGTCAAGAGGTTCTGGGGGGAGGGGGGGGGCATAATTCACCAAACTGTCTGCTCATCAAAACTCGAGTGAAACGACATTGGAGAGCATGACTCAAGCCACACAAAGGACTCACCGTGACTCCTACAAAGACTCCAGTGAAAAGTTAGTCGCCATTTGGAAAAGCTCTCGGCTTCCAGCCTCCTACCGAGGCAGAAGTTATTGCAGCTAATATATCACTATTATTGCTATTTAAACTTATATTAATTACCTTAAATATTGAAGGACGACTTATTCATACTATATTTAATAATATAATAATGTCCAGAGCGTCGATAAGTCCGTATTTCGGTCGGTAACGTAGAAACCCATTAGCTGTTAACTCTACGACAGACAAATGGTGACTGATTCCGACCGAGGGAGGAGGCCGGCCCGGTGTCAGTGTTGCCACCTCGAAAAAGTCAAATTCCCACATACTTGCTCTTTTTTTCCCACAAATTCCCACAAACTGAACTCGAATTTCCACAGAAAATTTCCACAAATTATAGGAAGCTTAATTATAGGATCAAATGGTGGTTTATATAGAAAAAACAAGCCGAAATGAAAGTAAGATTTCTGATACATTCTGGTGTCCCTGGACCAAGTCCGCTAAGTAGTATAGACAACGCAATATAAAACATATCAGCATCGGATTATGGGACATAATAACAGATTGAATTCTATTACAACTGGGATTAATAGAACTGAAGACTATAACTTAGTTCAAATAGGATTCGATACTAAACGCGATGATTCTTGAAGGATCTGAATGCATCCAACCTATGCAGATTTCAAGCAGTTGTTACGTAATTTGGTCTCTTTCTCTCCCATTTTTCTTTAATGTCTGGCTTCATTATACGGAAAACTACGACCCCCTTCCCCACCCCCCACACCAGTGGGCTATTCAATTATAACAAAATTTTAGTATTACAACACAACCCAAGATATTGCAATAGGTTACGTACACGGAAAGAGAATTCAATACAAATTAAACACCTTTTGCCTAATTGTGATTAACTGTGTTGGTAAAAGTCCAAGTTTGGTGGAAAACAACAACCCAACAACAGCTGGCTATTGTTTATGGAGTAAATGCACCATTACCTCAATTGCACCATGTATCATGGTCCAAATGCACCGAGTTATCTGGTCCCAATGCACCACTTCCTAATTAAAGTGCATTTTTTCTTGTGGTCCCAATGCACCAACTTCATTCACATAACATCAGCTCTTTGGGGAACTATATAGGTATCTATATTCATTTTGCAGGATTATTTTCTTTGATATAGTGAACCATTTACTAAGTCTGAATACAGTAAGAATATTACAAAACCAACAAATACATTATGCTATGAGAAGAAGATTAAAACTAATCAGTTAAAACGCATCATTCCTTATGGTCCCAAGGCACCAACTTAATTCACTTAACACCTGTTCTTTGGATAACTATGTAGGTAACTATATATATATATATTCATACTTTGCAGGATTATTCTCTTTGATAAAGTAAACAATTTAAAAAATCTGAATACAAATAGAACATTACAAAACCAACAAGACACTTTAAGGCTTCTGACAGAAAAATTCATAGTCTATAAACTAAATAAATAATGATATCAAATACAGTATGATAAAAGGATGGATGACATCAAAGCTCTAGTAAAGAAATGAGACTGTCTGTTCTTTAAATCACCTAACAACTACTTTTCACAAGCTAAAAACTTTGAGATTTCACCAGTTTCTCGTAAGAATGACAAAAATTTGATGATACCTGAGTCAACCACACAACAAGCGCATTTTTATGCAGTGTGGTGCATTCAGACTATTTACAAATTGGTGCATTTGGACTATTGACAAAATGGTGCATTCAGACTATTGACAAATTGGTGCATTTGGACTATTGAAAAAATGGTGCATTCAGACTATTGACAAAATGGTGCATTTGGACTATTGACAAAATGGTGCATTTGGACTATTGAAAAAATGGTGCATTCAGACTATTGACAAATTGGTGCATTTGGACTATTGAAAAAATGGTGCATTCAGACTATTGACAAAATGGTGCATTCAGGCTATTGACAAAATGGTGCATTCAGACTATTGACAAAATGGTGCATTCAGGCTATTGACAAAATGCTGCATTCAGACTATTGACAAACTGGTACATTCAGGCTATTGACAAAATGCTGCATTCAGACTATTGACAAACTGGTGCATTCAGACTATTGACAAAATGCTGCATTCAGACTATTTACAAAATGGTGCATTCAGACTATTTACAAAATGGTGCATTTGGACTATTGACAAAATGGTGCATTCAGACTATTGACAAAATGGTGCATTTGGACTATTCACAAATTGGTGCATTCAAACTATTCACAAATTGGTGCATTCAGACTATTGACAAAATGGTGCATTTGGACTATTGACAAAATGGTGCATTCAGACTATTGACAAAATGGTGCATTTGGACTATTCACAAATTGGTGCATTCAGACTATTCACAAATTGGTGCATTCAGACTATTGACAAAATGGTGCATTCAGACTAAGTGGTTGGTGCATTTAGACCTGGCTGGTGGTGCATTCAGGCAATAGTGCAATTTGTCTAGTTTCCCTGGCTATTCACTTTGAACATAATGACAAGTGTTACATTACACCACCACAAACAAAAGGTTACGTAAACTGAAAAAAAGGAGTTATGAAAATATCTAGCAATTAAATTAACCCATATGAAATACAGTAGTAGAGATTTCAACGCAATGAACGAAGGTATCTGCTGGTACGAAAAGAAAATCATAAAAACTAAAGAAATGACATAAAAACCAAAGAAATTACATAAAAACTAAAGAAATTATATAAAAACTAAAGAAATTATATAAAAACTAATGAAATTACATAAAAACAAACAAATCACATAAAAACTAAAGAAATGACATAAAAACTAATGAAATTACATAAAAACTAAAGAAAATACATAAAAACCAAAGAAATGACATACAAAAACTAAAAACCTTCGCTACCTGTCATTAACTCGCTATGTAACCTGCGAGAGGAGGATCGTTGGCAGGTGTACTTATAGGCTGATTGAAATCAGATGTTTCTTTATGATATATGATGGAATAAAATCAAACTGAAACTCATACAAGAACCAAAATTGTTCAAATTCTGGATCATGTCAAGATTAGCGCACCCACTCCCAGCAGGCTTTGCTCTTCTTTACAAGAAGATTTTTGGGTTCGTTCTTCCTTACACAGGAATAATCTTGTTCGCTGCTCTGGGCATGGGCACTTCGGGCCCAGGTATTTGATGCCCCAGGGGCAAGGAGTAGCCACTGTGAGCAAGGCATGATGCCCCCGGGCTAGCAGCGGCAGCCACCGTGAGCAAGGCATGATACCCCAGGGGCAAATAGTAGCCACCGTAAGCAAGGCATGATGCCCCATGAGCTAGTAGCAGCAGCCACCATAAACAAGGCATGATGCCCCAGAGGCTAGTAGCAGCAGCCACCGTGAGCAAGGCATGATGCCCCAGGGGCAAGTAGTAGCCACCGTAAGCAAGGCATGATGCCCCAGGGACTAGTAGCGGCAGGCACCGTAAGCAATGTATGATGCCCCAGGGGCAAGTAGTAGCCACCGTAAGCAAGGCATGAGACAGAAGGCTTAAAATCTGGGGAGTTAGAAAAGCCATGTGTGAATATTCCTCTCCATCCTGGGCTGAAAATAATTATGATCCAATTTACACAGATTTTTTTTTTTTTTTTTTGCTTTCATGTTTCATGATTTCATAATGAATGAGTTTTCTCTAAACACATCAAATAGATAAAAATATTATTATAATATTGACTCTGAGGCTACAGAAATACAGATAAAACAAGTAAAAAATGCGCCGAAGTTGTCTGTAGAGCGTATAATCAAGACCACCGAAAATAGATCTATCTTTCAGTGGTCTCAGTATAATGCTGTATGAGCCGCGGCCCATTAAACTCTAACCATAGCCCAGTGGTGGCACATGTAGCGATGCCAGACGCACGGCGATGACTAACTTTAACCTTAAATAAAATAAAAGTACTGAGGAGGCTAGAGGGCTGCAATTTGGTATGCTTGATGATTGGGGGGTGGACGATCAACATACCAATTTGCAGCCCTCTAGCCTCTGTAGTTTTTATTTCATTTGAGGTTCAAGTTAGCCGTGATCGTGCATTTGGCACTGCTGTAGGTGCCAACAACACAGGCCACCACCGGGCCATGGCTGAGAGTCACATACAGCATTATACGCTGTACAGAAAACTCGATTGCTTTTTTAACTTGTTCATATTACTTTTGACACCCCATCTGGGCACTGTTCAACTCTACTCACATACCAAGGTCAGACTATATGAGGTCAAATTGTAGGAGGTCAAATAATAGGTCAGACCAAAGGAGGTCGAACTATAGGAGTTCAAACAATAGGAGGTCAAAACACAGGTCAAACTATAGGAGGTCAAACCATAGGTTAAACAATAGGTAAAAAAATAGGTTGAACTATGAGGTCAAACAATAGGTCAAACTATAGGAGGTCAAACAATAGATTAAACTATGAGGTCAAACTATAGGATGTCAAACAATAGGTTAAACTATGAGGTCAAACAATAGGAGGTCAAACTATAGGAGGTCAAACCATAGGAGGTCAAACAATAGGAGGTCAGTCTATAGGAGGTCAAACAATAGGCAATCAAACAGTAGGTCAAACCATAGGAGGTCAAACTATAGGAAGTCAAACAATAGGAGGTCAAACAATAGGAAGTCAAACCATAGGAGGTTAAACAGTAGGAAGTCAAACCATGGGTCAAACCATAGGAGGTCAAACAATAGGAAGTCAAACCATAGGTCAAACCATAGGAGGTCAAACAATAAGAAGTCAAACCATAGGAGGTCAAACTATAGGAAGTCAAACCACAGGAGGTCAAACTATAGGAAGTCAAACCACAGGAGGTCAAACCATAGGAGGTCAAACAATAGGAAGTCAAACCATAGGAGGTCAAACTATAGGGAGTCAAACCATAGGAGGTCAAACAATAAGAAGTCAAGCCATATGAGGTCAAACAATAAGAAGTCAAACCATAGGAGGTCAAACTATAGGAAGTCAAACCATAGGAGGTCAAACTATAGGAAGTCAAACCACAGGAGGTCAAACCATAAGAGGTAAAACAATAAGAAGTCAAACCATAGGAGGTCAAACAATAAGAAGTCAAACCATAGGAGGTCAAACTCTATAAGAAGTCAAACCATAGGAGGTCAAACTATAGGAAGTCAAACCACAGGAGGTCAAACAATAGGAAGTCAAACCATAGGAGGTCAAACTATAGGGAGTCAAACCACAGGAGGTCAAACCATAGGAGGTCAAACAATAGGAAGTCAAACCATAGGAGGTCAAACAATAGGAAGTCAAACCACAGGAAGTCAAACCATAGGAGGTCAAACCATAGGAAGTCAAACAATAGGAAGTCAAACCATAGGAGGTTAAACCATAGGAGGTCAAACAATAGGAAGTCAAACCATAGGAGGTCAAACCATAGGAAGTCAAACAATAGGAAGTCAAACCATAGGAGGTTAAACCATAGGAGGTCAAACAATAGGAAGTCAAACCATAGGAGGTCAAACAATAGGAAGTCAAACCACAGGAGGTCAAACAATAGGAAGTCAAACCATAGGAGGTTAAACCATAGGAGGTCAAACAATAGGAAGTCAAATAATAGGAGGTTAAACAATAGGTCAAACAATAGGGGGTCAAACTATAGGAATTCAAACTATAGGAAGTCAAACAATAGGAGGTCAAACAATAGGAGGTCAAACAATAGGAGGTCAAACAATAGGAAGTCAAACCATAGGAGGTCAAACTATAGGAGGTCAAACAATAGGAAGTCTAATTATAGGAGGTCAAACTATAGGGAGTCAAACAATAGGAGGTGAGACAATCGGAGGTCAAACAATAGGAAGTCAAATTATAGGAGGTCAAACAATAGGAGGTCAAACAGTAGGTGGTCAAACAATAGGAAGTCAAATTATAGGAAGTCAAACCACAGGAGGTAAAACTATAGGAGGTCAAACAATAGGAAGTCAAACCATAGGAGCTCAAACAATAGGGAATCAAACCATAGGTCAAACAATAGGCAGTCAAACCATAGGTCAAACCATAGGAGGTCAAACAATAGGAAGTCAAACCATAAGAGGTTAAACCATAGGAGGTCAAACAATAGGAAGTAAAACAATAGGAAGTCAAGTTATAGGAGGTCAAACAATAGGAGGTCAAACAATAGGGGGTCAAACCATAGGAAGTCAAACTATAGGTCAAACAATAGGTCAAAACATAAGAGGTCAAACAATAGTAGGTCAAACTATAGGAGGTCAAACCATAGGAGGTCAAACAATAGGAGGTCAAACAATAGGAGGTCAAACTGTACGGGGTCAAACCATAGGAGGTCAAACAATAGGAGGTCAAACAATGGGAGGTCAAACTATAGGGGGTCAAACCATAGGAGGTCAAACCATAGGAAGTCAGACTATAGAAAGTCAAACAATAGCAGGTCAAACCATAGGAGGTCAAAAATAGGAAGTCAAACCATAGGAGGTCAAACTATAGGTCAGATATTCAGTACAATGAATAATAATATAACAGTAATAATAATTGAATTCCATATGAATAGGGTTCGTGTTTTTATAATTTTAAAATGAATTTCCAGTCCACTCTCCTCCACAGGGCCATCACACTTATTGTACAGTCACTCAAAAATGTTCTGCAACATGTTCCAGAAGTTTTCGTTCACCTAACAGTAATTTGTTCTTTTGATATTTACAAGGAAATGTAATTTTCCTATTCGACTTTGGTTATTAATCATACGGTTAACAATATAAAAAAGAATGGTGAGCGAAAAATTCATATTACGAAAAATGACGAAACATTTTGAAAAATTTCACTTCAGATGATTGGGCAAAAGAGTCAAAGAAGAAACTATATTTCGAATCCAGATAAAAGCTTATTGACTAATAAAATAATATTGAATAATCATCAATGAAATTATATATAAATAAAGAAAGAAAGAATTCAACCATTATTGTTGTCAAAAACAAAAAAGAAAAAATCTCGTAACGTCGTATGTTATCGTCTGACTCCACATTCGGGCAGGAAAGTTAAACTAAACTGTCTCGTCACTTGCACCGATAAGATGGGCAACAGACTCAGCCGAACCACAATCATTAGCTTGCATAAGACTAATGACTCTATTGTAGATACTGCTCGGCAGCTTAGCGTAAATAAAACAACCATGTATAGAGGAATAAAACAACAGAGAGAACGAGGAAATATGATAAATTCATTGTAAAAAGTGGAGGACGACCCCATTGTTGTACTACTTAGGATCATCATCGGATGATCACTGAAAGAGCTCCGCCTAACCCCCCTGACAAGCCAGTGTTGCCATGAGAGAACATTACGCTTTCCCTTCAAGTTGCTGCTCAAACCATCCGTAACAGGCTACATGAGACCAAGATATTATTTCATCATACTCCTGCCAAGAAACGCTTCATATCAGCGAAACACAAAGAATAGAGGCTAGGAATTGCGTTATAATATTATCCAGTGGCCGATGATTTCTGTAAGAATCATCTTTTGCGATGAGGAGCAGACATTCTCCACTGATGAGCATGGTAGTCTTCTTCACTGCTGGCGTTTAGCATTAACTAAATTAATGTTGAACTCCTTGCTAATTTTAATTCTTTAGAAACTTAGATAATAAGAAATACAAAAGTAGGCGTTATATATTCGGTTAACTTCATAAGAGGCATCAAAATGATAGGCCTAAGTAGCAATGAAAGAAATGAGAAATTACACATGATAACGGCATTATATATATATATATATATATATATATATATATATATATATATATATATATATATATATATATATGTCTGTGTGTGTGTGTTTGTGTGTGTGTGCGCGCGCACCAGCGCAATTATATTCTGTGTATTGCAAAAACAGACGTGAAATCTGTTAGTCTAGTTCAGTATATTTTATATTAAGTTTCACTAGTTCACAATATACATAGGATTAGTCATTCAAAAATTTGATTAATAATAATGTGGAAGCAAATCTTTACAAAAGTCGTATTTGTTGATGTTAATAAGACTAATAGTTCAACTTATAACAGTCGTAGGCCTATGTCTACAAATTTCACACATATGAAGGAGATAAAGCAACGATAGTGATGGCAGTTGGATAATGAAAATATTAAAATATAAGAACAGCAATGACCTCTGAAGTATTATAGTGACATCCTTTTATTAAGTAAAGTATGACAACAGTAAGCAGTATCAGAAAAAGCCCTGTTTAGGGGAAACTGCAGGTAATTTCTCGGACCCACTACTATAGTGTTCAGTTGTTTCACGCGCTTACAGCTGAGTTGCCAAATAGCGCCAGATGTCGCTATTATAAGCTGTTGTCCGAAAACTTTTGAAGTATGTTGCAAAACTTTTTTGAGTGATTGTACATCCGATTGGAATCTTAACATATTTTTAAAATATGTTAAGAAAACATTGGATAAGTCCTTTCACCCTCCTGCTGCCACACACTTAGCACATAAATTAACATATATATAAGTTTTCCATTCACACATGACATCTCTTTCCTACAAAATCTGAAAAGGATTCTAACGGATTGTTATCCTGCAGTTGACGTGCAGCTCATATTGAAGACCCCAAGAAGTATTGGCGGTGTTTCGTCACAAAGAAAAACTGGCCCTTTAACGGAGTCCAGTGTTGCCTATTTATCCACTTACTGCCAATGCCATTGTCAGACATACGTGAGAAACACACGCTAACTGCTTAAAGTCAGATGTGATGCTACATGTTGGCGTTAGCTTTCGCCCTGGGTGCAAGTTGTCCAATCCTGACTCATCAAGTATTAGAAATCATATGAAACTGTGCAAAAGTAAAATAAACTATGATGAGTTTAAGATTATCCTAACCAGCCAACACGAACATCACCTCCATATTCTTGAATCGTTAGCGATCAAGAACCTTGTTCCCTCTTTGAACGAATATTCCTCGTCCACGACCCTGTATATAGCCTAAACCGCACCCTACTTGCAGGAACTGAGTTCCTTCTTTCTGAACAGCCAGTCTTCTAGATTATTCCAACAGAATTAACAGAAGGAAGACATCTGCAAGAATAGATCTAGATATCCGACTGTTTGCCCGCTCTGACAGAGATCTTCTTGAAGAAGAGTCTTCTTCAAGGGACATAGCATACTTGAAGGAACTGAATTCATTCTTTCTGCACAGCCAGTCTTCTAGATTATTCCAACAGAATTAACAGAAGGAAGACATCTGCAAGAATAGATCTAGATATCTGACTATTTGCCCGCTTTGACAGAGATCTTCTATTAGAAGATTCTCCATCAAGGGACATAGCATACTTGAAGGAAATGAGTTCCTTCTTTCTGCACAGCCAGTCTTCTAGATTATTCCAACAGAATTAACAGAAGGAAGACATCTGCAAGAATAGATCTAGATATCTGACTATTTGCCCGCTTTGACAGAGATCTTCTATTAGAAGATTCTCCATCAAGGGACATAGCATACTTGAAGGAACTGAGTTCCTTCTTTCTGCACAGCCAGTCTTCTAGATTATTCCAACAGAATTACCAGAGGGGAGACATCTGCAAGAGTAGATCTAGATATCTGACTATTTGCCCGCTTTGACAGAGATCTTCTGTTAGAAGATTCTCCATCAAGGGACATAGCATACTTGAAGGAAATGAGTTCCTTCTTTCTGCACAGCCAGTCTTCTAGATTATTCCAACAGAATTACCAGAGGGGAGACATCTGCAAGAGTAGATCTAGATATCTGACTATTTGCCCGCTTTGACAGAGATCTTCTATTAGAAGATTCTCCATCAAGGGACATAGCATACTTGAAGGAAATGAGTTCCTTCTTTCTGCACAGCCAGTCTTCTAGATTATTCCAACAGAATTAACAGAAGGAAGACATCTGCAAGAATAGATCTAGGTATCTGACTATTTGCCCGCTTTGACAGAGATCTTCTGTTAGAAGATTCTCCATCAAGGGACATAGCATACTTGAAGGAAATGAGTTCCTTCTTTCTGCACAGCCAGTCTTCTAGATTATTCCAACAGAATTACCAGAGGGGAGACATCTGCAAGAGTAGATCTAGATATCTGACTATTTGCCCGCTTTGACAGAGATCTTCTATTAGAAGATTCTCCATCAAGGGACATAGCATACTTGAAGGAATTGAGTTCCTTCTTTCTGCACAGCCAGTCTTCTAGATTATTCCAACAGAATTAACAGAAGGAAGACATCTGCAAGAGTAGATCTAGGTATCTGACTATTTGCCCGCTTTGACAGAGATCTTCTGTTAGAAGATTCTCCATCAAGGGACATAGCATACTTGAAGGAAATGAGTTCCTTCTTTCTGCACAGCCAGTCTTCTAGATTATTCCAACAGAATTACCAGAGGGGAGACATCTGCAAGAGTAGATCTAGATATCTGACTATTTGCCCGCTTTGACAGAGATCTTCTATTAGAAGATTCTCCATCAAGGGACATAGCATACTTGAAGGAAATGAGTTCCTTCTTTCTGCACAGCCAGTCTTCTAGATTATTCCAACAGAATTACCAGAGGGGAGACATCTGCAAGAATAGATCTAGATATCTGACTATTTGCCCGCTTTGACAGAGATCTTCTATTAGAAGATGCTCCATCAAGGGACATAGCATACTTGAAGGAAATGAGTTCCTTCTTTCTGCACAGCCAGTCTTCTAGATTATTCCAACAGAATTACCAGAGGGGAGACGTCTGCAAGAATAGATCTAGATATCTGACTATTTGCCCGCTTTGACAGAGATCTTCTATTAGAAGATTCTCCATCAAGGGACATAGCATACTTGAAGGAATTGAGTTCCTTCTTTCTGCACAGCCAGTCTTCTAGATTATTCCAACAGAATTACCAGAGGGGAGACATCTGCAAGAATAGATCTAGATATCTGACTATTTGCCCGCTTTGACAGAGATCTTCTATTAGAAGATTCTCCATCAAGGGACATAGCATACTTGAAGGAATTGAGTTCCTTCTTTCTGCACAGCCAGTCTTCTAGATTATTCCAACAGAATTACCAGAGGGGAGACATCTGCAAGAATAGATCTAGATATCTGACTATTTGCCCGCTTTGACAGAGATCTTCTATTAGAAGATTCTCCATCAAGGGACATAGCATACTTGAAGGAATTGAGTTCCTTCTTTCTGCACAGCCAGTCTTCTAGATTATTCCAACAGAATTACCAGAGGGGAGACATCTGCAAGAATAGATCTAGATATCTGACTATTTGCCCGCTTTGACAGAGATCTTCTATTAGAAGATTCTCCATCAAGGGACATAGCATACTTGAAGGAATTGAGTTCCTTCTTTCTGCACAGCCAGTCTTCTAGATTATTCCAACAGAATTACCAGAGGGGAGACATCTGCAAGAATAGATCTAGATATCTGACTATTTGCCCGCTTTGACAGAGATCTTCTATTAGAAGATTCTCCATCAAGGGACAGAGCATACTTGAAGGAATTGAGTTCCTTCTTTCTGCACAGCCAGTCTTCTAGATTATTCCAACAGAATTACCAGAGGGGAGACATCTGCAAGAATAGATCTAGATATCTGACTATTTGCCCGCTTTGACAGAGATCTTCTATTAGAAGATTCTCCATCAAGGGACATAGCATACTTGAAGGAAATGAGTTCCTTCTTTCTGCACAGCCAGTCTTCTAGATTATTCCAACAGAATTACCAGAGGGGAGACATCTGCAAGAATAGATCTAGATATCTGACTATTTGCCCGCTTTGACAGAGATCTTCTATTAGAAGATGCTCCATCAAGGGACAGAGCATACTTGAAGGAATTGAGTTCCTTCTTTCTGCACAGCCAGTCTTCTAGATTATTCCAACAGAATTATCTTCGGGTGTCCCTCTGGGGGTCTTCTGGTGTCCCTCTGGAGGCCTTCTGGTGTCCCTCTGGAGGCCTTCTCGTGTCCCTCTGGAGGCCTTCTGGTGTCCCTCTGGAGGCCTTCTGGTGTCCCTCTGGAGGCCTTCTGGTGTCCCTCTGGAGGCCTTCTGGTGTCCCTCTGGAGGCCTTCTGGTGTCCCTCTGGAGGTCTTCTTGTGTCTTTTATTGGGAGACTTCGTGCACCTTCTGGAGTGGTAGGGACCCTTGCCAGCCGTTGAGTCTCGCTCTAGGAGCTCATCCGCCTGACAAGATGGAGGGATCTCGCCAGCCGTTGACTCTCGCCGGGAGAGTTCGTCTAACCACAGAACAGGCGCTGACTCTTGTGAGCCTGCTGGAGTGGTAGGGACCTTTCCAGACGTTGATGCTTGCCCTGAGAGCTTGTCCGCCTGCCCGCTAAACAGCCGTTGACTCTCCCAGAGAAAGTTCTTCTGCCTGACAAGATGGGGCAATCTTGCCAGCCGCTGACTCTCGCCGGGAGAGTTCGACTGCCGACTGAACAGCCGTCAG